>OZ007565.1:6578883-7178883 GCA_963931875.1 Pollenia griseotomentosa | reverse complement strand
AACTAGTTTCTTAGCTTCACCTTTTAGTGCTGTCACCAATCGATACATTTTCTCCACATTAGAGAGATAATTGCAGTCATGCACAAGGCTCTTAAACATATCATGAAATGGAGCCCAATCATTTATGTCTCCATGAAACTCAGGTATTTCTATTTTACCTAAGTTTGAAATGCCACTGGCATCAATTCTTGGCTCATTGACCTGTTCCCTTGAAGGATTTTTTACATTTTTTGCACATAATGCAAGAGCCATGTAATACTCGTCCTCAATATCTTCCTTGAGGATACGCACTTTTTTAGTGCTGTTAAACGCGCATAGTTTTTTATAAACGTCTTCCAATGCTAAAAATCGTTTTTTTATTTGCTGCGTCTTTATGTCCAGTAGCTCGTTGGATGCATCAGATACTATTGTATGTAGTTCTGATATCCTTTCGCGCATCCATTCTACCTTTTCCATAAATTCTTCCAGCAGTTCTTCGGCTTTTCCTTGGACATTGATAATGTCCTTGTTTTCTTTTTTACCGGCTATTGATTGCGTCCATTGGCTTTCTGATGATGACGTACTGGCTTTTATTAACTGCTTCTTTTGCTGGTGAACAATTTCCTGATGTTTATCTGGCTCTTCTTCATTCATTACTTGTTGAATTAATTCAATATTTTCTGCAATTACATCCTCTATTCATTCAAAATACTTTTGTTCAAAGTAATCTTCAGACGTTCTTCCTGTTGTCAAAAGTGCTGTATTATTTGCCTCAAATTCAGCTCGAATCTGGTCAATACGTTTAGATACCTCAGGAATTCTTGTAGCGCGAATTGTTTTCAAGCTTAGTTTTGTCCGAATTGTAACTAGCTCATCGCCCAATTCTTTTTGGCGTTCAAATAATTTTGCTTTATTAGCCATAGCTAATATGCTTTATATTATTAATGTTTATAGAAATAATATCTGTGTATTTGGATAATTATTCACAACACAATCCCTGTTTTAGCCGAGATTGACGCTTTTTTTTTATAATCTCTGTTGAAGCCGAGATTGACGCTCTATAACTTTTTTGTATACTATTTTAAAAATTATTATTTTTCAATAATATCTAACGCTTGTTAAATTTATTATTCTTTAATTTTTATTTTCCACACTGGTTTTTTTTTCTCTCGAAGGACCAAATGGTTAATTAATAAAACATACGAGCATAACTACCCGCTTGAGTACTTGTAAGATACTAAATTTTATTTACAAAATTATTCTTAAGTACTAACATTGAAAACCTTAAACCTAACTGGAACTGATAAGCTACGATTATACACATGCACACACTAGCGACCCTTAATTTATTACTCGTTAAGTGTTTTATGATCATGTTAAGGCACATGCGTATTTTAGTGATAAAAAGGTTGCATTATCTGTGTTAGTGTTTGCTTAAATAACCAATTAGACAGAATTACATACATATGGAAACTAAATTATCTCTTACTCTAATGACCTTTTTTATCTTTTATTCTTACAACTAATGGAAATTTCTTTTTATGGGAAATTCCATCTCCACTAAATTATCTCTTACTCTAATGACCTTTATTGTCTTTTATTCTTAGAACTAATAAATATTATCTTTTAATAATAAACATGTTCAATTCTGAACAGGAAGAAACTCTGACCTAAGTCTCGACTGCAAACTTTTACTTTACAACTCCATCTTAAAGCCAATCTGGTGCTACGGTATTCAACTATGGGGCACTGCCTCGGCCTCTAATATCGAAAAAATTCAAAGGCGCCAAAATAAACTTCTTCGAATAATCACAGCTGCCCCTTGGTATGTTAAAAACTCAAATATTCACAAGGATCTCAATGTTCCTTTAGTAAAAACTATGATTACAAAATATGCAGTAAAATATTTAAAAAGGCTTGAACAACACCCAAATCCACTAGCTCGAAATATTTTAAACCATGGCGGCCACACTCGTTTAAGAAGAAGAGACACTGCAGCACTTACCCAATTAGATGAGCGATAAACACCTATATAAGTGAACAGAACCCGTGATGAAGAAAATTTTTGTCTGGCACTGGCAGGACGTAAAATAACGTATTAGGTTAAGATTTGATTAATTATTGTTAGTTCATATTTAAAATATGAAGATTCAATAAAAAATAATGAGAAAAAAAAAAAAAAAAAAAAATTACTACATCAATCCAACAATAGAAACAACAAAATGCCTTTATAAAATAGGTAAATAAACAAAAAAGACATCAAACGTCACACCAAGAAGAATAATAATGCGAGCTTGTGCGTTACTGAGGTCAGTTTATAATTAAATTCTGGTACAATCAATGCAAAAAAATTTTATTTTCCGGTTGATTGATGCTGCCGGCTAATCAAATTACGGATAATCAAGGCCCTACTGTAAATATAAAAAGACATGCAAACAAAAATCCTTACGTAAAGGGATTTTGGAAGTTGCTTTAAAAGGGATTCAAGACAAAACGACGTCGTTAAAGCATTCATGTGAACTGAGTGTATGGAAAATATTTGGTTGCATTAATGTCCGTCTATACCAGAGATAAATATGGCGGCATATTTTGCAGTAAATGTCAAAATTATGCTATCTGTAATGTAGACAGCAATTTTTTGTACATATTTATTGCCGGCAGTTTATGTTGCAATAATTGTTAGTCCATTTTTGTTGACAATTATTGCTAACATAAAAGTTCAAATTTGGTTGTCAATTAAAAAAAGAAGCAAAAAAGAATAACAAAATAGAAGGAAATTGTGTGGGAAAGAAATGAAATTTGTGAAATTGTAGCAAATTATAATTGTAGTAAAAGAATTAAATAAACACCAAAATAAAATTGCAAAAATTTTTTTAATTTATATGGTTTTTTTTCTTATTCGTTCTTTATTACTTAAATTTATAATGTACCGTTTACTGTTTACAACTCAACACAGATTTTTGTTTGTTTTCTTTTTGCTAGGGACTGTTGTCATAGCGTAGATTTTAGGTTTTTATACAATTTTTGATATTTTTTTGTATGGGAGATACCACGCCCACTTTTCCAATGCCGCCCACATTTTGTGGGATGGTGTGTATTTATAACCTCAATGTTTGTACCTAATTTGGAAACTTTGGCTCCTGCCGTTCTTCAGATATACAGAAAAAAAGTAATAAAAATACAACAACCACAAGGGATTTTTCTTGGAAAAATTAGAGGCAGTCGTGGTTTTTTGGTCACATCTCAGCCATTTGTGGACCGATCTTGCTGAATTTCAATAGCAAACAATTCCAGATGTGACATAAATGTATAATAACCTGGCCCCCATCATACATGGGTTCTTCGGAAAATCCATTTCAACGGACAGACGGACATCGTTAAATCAACGTCGCTCCTCATAAGGACCCAGAATATATTACTTTATAGGGTCTAACATCAATTTTATAGAAATTACAAACGGAATGACAAACTTATAAATACCCTATTCACCACCTGTGGTGAAGGGTATAAAAAGAAATCAAGCTTAAAAATATTAATATACATTTAAAACATAATGTCGAAAAGGAAATAATTTATATTAATAAATATAATTTTTGCATTATAGCGTCATTTTTACACTGCACCTTCTGCCTTGATTTCTTTAAAATTATGACTTAACATTAATACGTTTTTCCTTGCCTTTGGCATATGTTGAGCAATTAGAAATATTGCTCTGTTATTCTGTTGACGTTATAGCCAACTTGCGGAGAAAATTATCTTTAGTGTAGACCTAGGGTAAACGGGGAGTAACATTTAATGCAACATAAATTACCTGCAATAAATATGTACAAAAAAGTTCTGAATTTTGACATTTACTGCAATATAAGTTAAAATATTTATCTTTTGTATAGACTGGCGGTCATGTTAGAGTATTTTTTATTTTTTAACATGGTTATTACCCCAGTTTTACACTAAAGATAAATATCTCAGCAAGTTAACAATAACGTCAGCAGAATAACGGAGCAATATTTCTTATTGCTAAGCTTTTGTTAAAGGCATGGGAAAACGTATTTATGTTAACTCATAAAATGAAAAATAAATCAAGGAAGAAGCTGCAGTGTAAAAACTGGAGCTATCTTGCAAAAATTATTTTATTAATATAAATTCTTTCTTCTTCAAGCTTTGTTTAAGCTTGAGGAAAAAATTTAAATATTTATAAAAAAAAAGAACTCAAACTTAAACAAATTAATATAAACTTAAATAATAAAGATCGAAGAAGAAAAAAATTATATTAATAAAAATATTTTTTGTACCATTAATTTAGTGCTTATAAAATTCTTTAATTTATTTTTTTTACTACAATTATAATTTGCTACAATTTCACAAACTTAATTTCTTTTCCACACAATTTGCTTTTTTTTCAATTGACAACAAAATTTGACGTTTTATGTTAGCAATAATTGTCACCGAAAATTGAAAATAATTAATACAACATAAATTTCCGGCAATTGATATGTTAAAAAAATGCTGTCTACATTAAAGATAGCATAATTTTGACATTTACAGCAATATATGGTGCAATATTTATCTCTGGTATAGACGAGCAGTTATTGCCAACTTGCTAAGCTATTTATCTCTAGTGTAGTGGGGTTATTCTGCCGACGTTATTGCCAACTTCCTGAAATATTTTTCTTTAGTGTAGACCTGTGGTTAATTGCCTAAGATAATTTTATTTCTCTGGCAACGCTGTGGAAGAGCTGCAAACCAAAACAGCAGCCATTTTGTAGCTTCTAGGTTATTGTGACAACAAAGAATATATTCGTGGAAAAGAATTTCAATATTAAAGTTTAAGCAAAAATGCTTATGTACTTTTTGACAATATAAATTAATTGTATTAAAAAACAAAAGTAGTTGTAAACTGAAACGTAAGTGTTAAAAAGAAATAAAGTATGTTTTAAACAAGAAACGAATATAATTCTAAAAAGTGTAATATGTGTGTATTAGTTTTTTTGTGTATTGAATGAAACCTGATTGTACACACATAAAAAGAAAAGGAATTGAATAAAAAATGTATACTGATAAAAGTTTTTATAAGTTTGGCTAATATAATGTGGTAAATACCTAAAAAATCGTTTAAAATAAAGGACTGGGCTTAACGAAGTATATCCGAATCATCATACAAATTGGATAAGTGATATTTGGAACATTGTGAAAATTATTTAAATATGCATAAAGCGAAAAGGAATGTTTGAAATTAAACAGATTTGTATATACATGCATGCTATATCTATATATATATATATATATATTTATGTATATACATATTTGAAAAACTGCAATTTGTATAAAGTGATGCAAGGAACAAATTTCGCCAGTAATATATTATTCATTTTATTTCTCGCTGTTGATTGCTTTAATAAAGATATGTATTTATGTAAGTGGATGTTAGTCAAGGTAAAATGTTATAATCACTATTACTTTTGGCTAAAAGTGCTCAAAAAATTGGAGCAAAAACCTTTTTTTTTTTTGTTTGTTTTGTTAACCAAATATAAAAAATGCTTTTATACCAGTAATAAGGTGATTTAGTTACTTAATTTTTATACCTATCACCGAAGGTAAAAGGGTATATATATATATAAGTTTGTCATTCCGTTTGTAATTCCTACAATATTGATCTTTGAACCTATAAAGTATATATATTCTGGGTCCTTATTAGTAGTGACGTTGATTTAACGATGGCCGTGTGTATGTTGAAATGAGTTTTTCAAATACACCAGAAATTATGGGGTCTAGATTATTCAAATGTTTATGTCACATACATATACTCAGTTTAAGTTTGCAATTGAAATGCATCCAGATCGGTCCATAAATAACTGATATGAGCAAAAACCACGACTGCCTCTAATTTTACCCATAAATCACTTGTTGTTTTTTTTATTAAATTTTTCTGTATAGCTGGAGAACAGCAAAAGCTAAAGTTTTAAAATTAGGTACAATCATCTTGGTTATCAATACAAAACCTCTTAAAAAATGGATGGGATTGGAGAAGTGAGCGTGGCACTTCCCATACAAAGACATTATAAATTTCTGTATATCTAAAGAAAGAGCAAGAGTTTTAAATACACAGCATCCGACAAAATGTGGGTGAGATTGGAAAATAAATTTATATATAAAGAACAGAAAGAGAAAAATTGTCCAAATTTGAAACACAGCTGGGTAAATATACAACTTCTCTAAAATAATGGGCGGGATTCGAAAAGTGGGCGTGGTACCTCTGGTACAACGACATAAATTTCTGTATATCTAAACAGAAAGAGCCAAAGCATCTTGGTTATCAATACACAACATCCGAAAAATAAGGGCGGGAATGGTGAAGTGCATGTCGATATATAAATCTGTCAAATCGGTTAAAAAATAGCCGAGCTATGATCAAAATTCTCAAAAAATGGTTTGGAAAACATAGAACAAAACTCTAGTATGACCTATGGACACTTTATATACACTAGCGACATAAACTTCAGCAACTCGAAAGTTTTTTCCTTTTAATTTTACAGTTCAATAACCCTGCGGTAGATGAAAAAACTATCGAGCGGGGCACCCGGCGGGTTAGCCTAATTCGAGTATGCTGAATGCAGTGGTGCGAACCGTTATTTTGGGTTAGCTCTTATTTTCGAGATATGGGTAATTCCAAAGTGTTGAACGTGACAGTCGTACGCATCAAAAATGCAACAACATTTTAAACAACAAATATTTTTACGTTCTTTTAACCCTTAAATTATAGCACTAAGAAAGCACTATTATCTATGCTAAAGTTTATGGGGGGCGCGATTCTAGGTCAAAGATAATGGCAAAAGAAGTAGCGGTTCGAACGTGAAAAAAATAGAAGTAGTTTTTGTGGCCATGTATAAAAAGTTGTAGTTCAGCGTAACCTGGCACAATTTTTTAGTCAAACTACTTTCAGAATTTTACATAGCAATGTAACATTAAAATGTTGGTTTGGTTCCAAAATCGTCTGTACTATTTTTTGTTTAAGCTAAAATCTGGTTCGATACGTGACAATTCGAACGTGAAATTTTTTCCACAATAATTTAACTGAATAATGATTAATACAAAATAAAAATTTACCGTTAATTCGAATAACATATTTCTCTTCGAACTCTTCCTTAGATTACAGACCATGTAAGAAATTTTTTTTGGAATAATTTTCATCAAATATCACCTCTTTTAAGGAAGATAATATTAAAGAAAATATACAATAAAACATACTCACAAATTAGAAAGTACGTTTGCACAACTTTGCAGTCTGATTGTTCATCTAAGTGAACAAATTTATGGGTAAATTTATAAAATTAGTAAAATCTAAATATTTCTTCATAACAATTTCGTAAAATAATCAGATTTTAATAACTTTTAAATTTTCGGTCACGGTGGACCATTTGGCGGAAATGCCCATATACCGCTATTTCGAAAATGGAGGAGGTTGCACAACATATACTCGCGAAACACAGTTTATTGAATAAATATAAAAACCGATATTCTAAAAACAAAAAACTTGAAAATTAAAATAGTAGTCTTTAGAAACCAATATAAAAAATTGTTGCTTTAGTTTTTGCCAGCTAAAGGTGGTTTTACACGATATGCATTTAGCATTGTACTTGTAAAATTTCACACTTCAAAATTTATACATGTCGATTAAACGAAAAAAATTTGCTACTGTAAATGTCAGATCGAATTAACATTGTAAAATTTTTCTATTAGAGCGTGCTCTATTTTGATCTGACAAACCATCTGACATTAGCTGGTTTGCAAGTCATTTGTTTGTGGCGGCATATATTATTATTATCGGACATGTTCTGACAATCGCAAAACGCTTAACATTTGCGATTTCGACTTAAAATTGCATAATAGGTGTACTGTAATTCGCAATTGCAAGAAGTTTGGCGACTTCAAACCGTTAAAGAATGGTGCAATTATCAGAACATGGTCGTATATCTACTGGTATTCAAAATACTTTCAAATTTTTCACCTTTATGTTATAAATACAATTTTATACACTACTAGCATTTAACCCGCTACTTCGTTATCGTCTCATTTTATTCGTGGACATATTTTTATGCCAAAGTTTACTTTTCTAGACTTAAACTTGTTTAAATTCAAGCATTTAACCCGCTACTTTTTAATCGGGCTTTTTCTTTCATGAACATATTTATATGCCAAAGAATATGTATCTATGTTTTATGAAAAAAGTTCCAAAATTTTTATCTCATAGGTTGATATTTACACAGGACTTTGCACCTATTATTTTGTGTTTCTAAGTTCAATAATATAGAAAATTCAAAAAGTACCACTCGTATAACACAAAAGCAAATGAAAGTAAGTTAATTTCCCGTATTATCCGTTTTGATACTTGTTTCGCCCCATTTATGTATGAAACATTTCATTGTTGTGGTGGGAGCCCATAATTAAGTACGAATATGCCAATGAATGGAGACAAATATTTTGTAAAAGAGGACCACATGACCTTGCATGTTGAATTTTATGTTTCTAGGTCCAATACTAACGGAAATTAAAAAAGTACCGATTAATTAACAAAAAAGTACCTAAAAGCCCTCTTTCAGGTTCTTATCCACTCAGGACCTTGCATGTTTAATTTTATGTTTCTGGGTCCAATATTAACGGAAATTAAAAAAGTACCAATCAAAGAATAAAAAAGTACCCTCTTATAAATTCTTATCCACACAGGGTATTGCATGTTGGATCTTATGTTTTAAGGTCCAATATTAACGACAAAAAAAAATACCAGTTGCAGAAACAAAAAGCTAAAGAAAAACATAAATTTCCCGTATCTCCCCTTTTTGGTACTATTTTTTCCCCCCATTTAGTTATCAAAAATTTCAGTATTGTAGTGAGAGCTCATAATTAAGTAGGAATATGTCAATGAATGGAGAAAAATGTTTTGTATAAAAAAGTACCAAAAATAGTTACGATTTTTACCCTTTAAATGTTCGAAATTCGAAAAAGTACCAAATTCATATTCGTATTTTTTTGATAAGTTTCGAATGTTGTATAAACTTTGTTCCTATATTGATTGGTTCAAAAGAAAGATGGGGTGCCAAAAAAGTACCATATTTAAGGTTTTACCCGTTTGCTTCCTAATAGGACCAAATTTTAAAAAAGTACCAGACACCTCTCCGCTTATTTTTATAAAGAACGAAGATAAGTATTACGTTTTTACCCTTTTTTACCCCTAAACATTCGAATTTCCAAAAATCCCGTCTTAGTGAATCGATTTGGGGAGTCACCTATCTCAGCTCCAAAAGTCAAGTTTTTAGCTACAGGAGTTTAGGCTGTGCGATGATAAATTAGTGAGTCAGTCATTCAGTAACGTTACAATTTTATATAATAGATATATAGATAGATGAAGAAAAATTTTGTGAAAAACTTACAAAATTTGGAACGATTTTCACACCTTAAACATTTGAATTCAAAAAAAATTTAAATCTGTTTTGTATTTTTTAAGATAAGGTACGAATGTGATATAATTTGTATTTACCCTTTTACTCCACAAAAAGGCCATACTTCAAAAAAGTACCAAACACCAGTCTGTTAATTTTTTTAATTTTGAATCTCTTTTAGTTTAGGAGATATGAGGTTAGCGAATTTTTCTAATGAGCAACAATAAATGTTAGTGTTTTCCTTTAGCTTAGGAGGTATGTCCTAATGTCAAACTTTTAGCTTTAGACGTTTAGGATCTGCGATGAAAGATAAATATATCGTTACCTAAATGCAAAAGGCCCTAACTAACAAAAAATTAAAAATCGTCTTTTTCATTAAATCTGATGAATTGCATCAACACTTATGTCCACAATAAATTTTGGAAACTTTTATCCAAAATTTGCAATTTTATTAACAAAAAACAAACGGCCCTATCTACAAAAGATTATATGCTACGCGCTAAAAGACCTTACTAACAGTTTCCATAATATGCAACATTGTCAATTGTCAAAACAACTGGTAGGTTTTACAAGAAAAATAGAAGTAAAATAAATTATAAACTGTTTAAGGCAATTTATCGATTAACATTTTTAATAGTAATTTGCTTCTCCTGTAAAATTTTCAAAATGTTAGATAGGGCGTTTTGCGTTTTAGGCAACGATATGGAACAAAATATTTTGAAAAAAGTAACGAACATATCTTAGGAGGTATGAGGTTAGCAGGATTAATTGGGCGAGAGGAGAGCCTCCGGTCCAAATGTCAACCTTTTAGCTTCAGACGTTTAGGCTCTGCGATGAAAGATAAATAGATGGAGAAAAAATCTTTTGTTAAAAGTAACAAACATATGTTGGTACAATTTTGACCCCTTAAACGTTCGAATTTCCATAAAGTACCAAATATGCATTTGTATTTTTTAGATAAGTTACAAATGTTAAATAATTTTTATTTCTATGTGTATTGATTTAAAAGCTAGATGGTGGAAAAAAGACCTAAAATACAGGTTTTACCCGTTTGCTACCTAAAAGGACCGAATTTCGTAAAAGTACCAGACAGCTGTTAGCTTTTTTTTATTTAATGTACAAAAATTAATATTAAATTAAATAAAAGTACCAGTTTATTTAAAACAATTTCCAGTTAGAGAACGAAAAAGAACCAAAATATCCTTTTTACAGATTTTCATTCACTCAGGAACTTGCATGTTTAATTTTATGTTTCTAGGTCCAACAAATACGGAAATTGAAAAGGTACCAGTTAAAGAACAATATAGTTCCAAAAACCCTCTTGCAGATTCTCATTCACTCAGAACCTTGCATGTTTAATTCTATCTTTCTAGGTCCAATACTAACGAAAATTCAAAAAGTGCCAGTTAGTAAATAAAAAAGTACCAAAAATTTCCCTCCTATAGATTCTCAATCACTCAGGACATTTCATGTTGAATTTAATTATTCTAGGTTCAATATTAACGTAAATTCAAAAAATTCCAGTTAATGAACAAAAAACAGTACCAAAGAGCCCTCTTACAGATTCTTATTCACTCAGGATCGTGCATGTTTAATTTTATGTTTCTAAGTCCAATAAAAACGGATATTCAAAAAGTAACAGTTTAAGAACAACAAAGTACTAAAAAGCCTATCTTACAGATTCTCATTCACTCAGGACCTTGCATGTTTAATTTTATCTCTCTAAGTCCAATACTTACGGAAATTTAAAAAGTACCAGTAATAAGTGAGAATCTCTCTGGCAACTCTGAAAATGTCAAGTTGATTTTTTTTAACGCAGCTGAGTTTTTCCTTGATAAAAATAAAGAAAGAATAGAAAATAATACATAATTGTGAATAAAATTATTGAATATTAAATAAAATATAATAATCAACACTGGAATATAAAAATTGTTCATTAAGAATCTTGATTTTTATAAACAATTCAACTTTTCTAATATCAACGTGCATAACCTCAACTTATTAACAAGCTAATTGAGCATATATTTCACGTATACATATTTATAACAACAACAAAAATCGTATAATGGCGCCTAAAGATGCTATCCCGTGTGGCCTGTCTTCCTGCTCAAGAAATGTAACCAGTTCTAGTGGTGGCATCTGCTGTGGCAGATGTACGAAGTGGTTCCATCTGAAATGTGTTAATGTCTCAACTGATGAATTTAATTTTCTGCACAAAAATAAAGGAAAATTTGGGTACACTTGTGAAGAATGCTTCAAATTGCCTTCTACTTCTAGTTTTGGTGTCTCTGAGCTGAGTGAGGAAATGCGTTGTTCAAATGCTAGCATCCAGAATAAGCTTGATGCCTTGTTGTGCAAAATGGATAGCTATGATACTAAGGTGAATGGTATTAATGAAGAAGTTAAAAAGTGCAACAAAATGATCAGCTACGTTGATGAATGCACTCGTAAAAAAACTAAAGAGCTGGAAGATAAGAATGAAATACTGCAAAAAAGATTTAATAGGCCAGACATCATAATTAATGGGCTGCCCAGAAAAAACATTAATTTGAAGGAAGTGGTAATACAAATTTTTGAGTTTCTAGGCGAGACCATAAATGAATATGATTTAAATGTTTGCTGCTATATCAACAACCGAAAATGTGTCCTAATAAAATTTAACTCTATTATTAAACGAAATGCAATCATGGCTAGTTACTTTAAAAAAGGCAAATTGTTCCAACATGACATTGATATCCTCAAAAACATCTCCGAAAACTCCTACAAAAACACAACAAACGATGAAGAAGCTGTAAGCAACAATGTAAAGAGTTCTAATAAAAAGAAAAGCGTGCGAATATATCTGAATGATCACCTTACTGAAAAAGGAGGTCAGTTTACCTCGCTTGTGTCGTAAATTGAGGGAAAAAAAAGTGATTGAAAAATTTAGAATTTTGAATTCAGACCTGCCTCGAGTTAAAATTCATTTTAAAGACACATCTGAAAAAATCTTTGAGTATGAGGAGTGTTTTTCGTTTTTTGGAGATATTAACAACCAACAAGAAGCTGAAACTAATCTGTTACAAGATAGCCCAGTAGAGGATGATCTGATAAACGATGAAAACAATGCTGTTAATGACACTGCTCCTGATGTAAATATTTCTTAGTAAGGATTGGCTGTTAATTTTTGTTGGTAGCTAAGTGCAAATTTACAATTTTTATTTTTTCTTTCTTTTTATAATTAGCAAATACATTTTTCTATTATTGGCATTATTTTTGTCATCATTTCTTTAAAAAAAAATGAATGAGGAAGTCTATTTAGTATCGAATTTGTGTTTTTTCTCTAGAGTTTTAATATACCTCAACCTCATTTTTAGATTTATTCGATATGGATATGTCTTATGGTTTTCTAAATAACTAATACTTTATTAGAGTTTGGAATGCTATGGGAGTATTTGTCACTTGTATTTGCTAATGATTGGCAGAAGTATTATTTTGAAATAAATTAAACCTCTGGTTTTGTGGGGCGCATCACGACTCGTTTTCGAGATTTCTGTGTAAATTGTTTTTGTTACAATAATGGGTGTCTCTTCGCGGTGCAGCGGTGGGCAGCAGACGCCAAAATACATGTTAAAGTTTTGCTGTCTGCTGCTTGCTGTTGTATTGTGAAGAGCTACTTACTTGCATTGCAGTTTTTACAACGTGTGTGTTGCGTTCTACAAAATTAGGGCATACTATTTTTTCATGTTTTTATTAGGGAAGGCTAAGTTGTGATATTTATAAATAAATTGACATTGTGATTTATTGCTATTTCTATTTTTAACTTAGTATGCTATTATTAATGTTAGATTATTTGTGCACTTTTTCTAGGATATGGCTACAGGTGTTAAAACTTTATCATTATGATGTCCCATAATGATAACTTAGGTCCTATTATTAGCAGTAGCTTAACTCTAAGACAATTTTTTTCCGGTTGTAATAATAATATCAATATAGCACACGTAAATTGTCAAAGTATTAACCCACTCTTACAGGCAGTTAAATTAGATGAACTTAAAAGTATGTTAATTGATAGCGGTATTCATATTATGGGACTCTCCGAGACCTGGCTTAAGAAGGAAATGCCAAACGGTTCTGTTCGAGTACCTGGATATTCTCTGTGTAGAAGTGATAGACCATCTTCAGCTAGGGGTGGTGGTGTAGGTATTTTGGTTGCAAATGGTCTTAAGTATAAAAAAGTCTTTCACTCGACTTCTTACAGTAATTGTGAAGCTTTATTAATTGAAGTGGTATGTTCTACAGCTACTCTTCTAGTGGGTGTGGTATATCTCCCCAATGGTAATCTGGTCGTAATGGAAGATGTTTTAGGTGAAATTTTAACGCAGTATGACAATATAATTATAATGGGAGATTTTAATTGTAATTTTTTCGACCCAGTAAAGGCATCTGACTTGAGATCGTTATGCAATCGACTGAGCCTATCGTGTGTTCACAATTCTATGCCAACACATTGGGATGTAGCTCGCAACTCAACATCTCTTATAGATTTATTCCTTGTAAGTGATTTATCAAATGCATTTTTGTCAGGACAGGGTTCGGTACCTTTTCTTCATTCCTATCATTCCTTAATCTACATTTCATTACCCTTCTTGCCTGAAATAGTGGATGAATATATTGAGTACAAAGCCTATGATAGAGTGGATCATATTGTTATAAGATCTTATGTGGATCTATATGATTTTTCATCATTTTATAATAACAGTTGTGTGAATTATAAATTAAATTTTCTTAACTGTTTATTATCTACTTTATTAGAATTTGTGCCTGTTGTTAAATTTAAACCTACATTAAAAGAAGACCCGTGGATGAAAAGAAGGGAAATTAGTGAGGCGAGATCTCTACGAGATCATGCTTATGCAACTTTCAAGAGAACAAGATCTGAAGAAAATCGTAAAATTTTCTGTAAGTTAAGAAATAAACTTAAATCGCTAATTCGTAAATTTCGTAGACAACACTTCACACATGTTTTTAATAATGCTGACCATAGCAGAATGTGGAAAATACTGAATAAATCAGGCTGCTGTGGTAGAAGTGAAGATAGTCGGTTATCAAATATTAATTTAAACGATTTAAATAATTCTTTTGTTTTCAATGCCAATAATCAACCTGATACGTTTAATTTTGAAAGCGTAAATGAACAATTTTCTGGGTTTTCTTTTGAATGTATAGACGAGAATGATTTGCTAAATGCGTTATTGAGAGTTAAATCAAATTCTATAGGTGTAGATGGTTTCCCAATTAAATTTATTAAACTAATTTTTCCCTATATTTCTAAACATATTCTACATTTATTTAATATGATAATAACAACATCCTCTTATCCTGATGGGTGGAAGATGGCGCGCGTAGTTCCGATTCATAAAAAAGATTCAGTCAATGATTTTCGCCCGATAAGTATACTGCCTTCACTTTCAAAAGTTATGGAGCATATTTTAAAAATTCAAATCTTGAACTATGTATCACAGCAGAGTCTTATAAAAGACTTTCAATATGCATACAGAAACCGATATAGTACATCGGCTATGCTCCTGGGTATAACTGAAACTGTTAGGGAACATCTAAATGAAAATAGAAATTGTGTTATGGTATCACTTGATCTAACCAAAGCATTTGATCGCCTTAATCATTCTATACTTATTCGTAAGCTAATGCAAAATTATGGATTCTCAAGAACAGCGTGTAAGTTGATAAATTCTTATCTGCTAGGTAGATCGCAGTTTGTGAATGTACGTGATAATAATTCAAATATTTTGTCTGTTTTCTCCGGTGTTCCTCAGGGTTCGGTTATAGGTCCGATTCTGTTTTTATTATATGTGGATGATTGTATTGAGTCTTTAGATTTGCGGTTAGTCAAACCTTTTCCGTTCGCTGATGATATCCAGCTTGTTTTCGGTAATTGCAGGGAGTTTCCAGACGTTTTAGAAGCTGTTATAAATTTTAGCCTTAATAGGCTTCATGGATGGATGGTTGAGAACGATTTCTCCATTAATGCTTCCAAAACGAAGGCAATCATGTTTCGTTCTGGTTATCGTAATGTCACTTATCCTAAGATTAACATCTTGGGTAATGACGTTAGTTTTGTTCCGTCACTTAAATGTCTTGGTGTTATAATTGATCAATATCTGACTTTTAGTCAGCATATTGATGTCATATCCTCTAGGGTTACTTTAGGCCTTAGGAAACTGTATCACTGTGGTTTACATTTGCCAACAAAGGTTAAATATACAATTGCTCATACATTATTGATGTCTCATGTTAACTATTGTATCGAAGTTGATTCAGGAACTCTATCCTATAATTTAGATAAAATGAAATATATAATCAAAAGAATAGTCAGATTTGTGTATGGTATTAAATATCGTGATCATGTATCTCGCGCAGTTGAAAACTTTTTAGGTTGCAGTTTAGGGGAATACATTAATCTTCGAAATTTAATATTTTTTTATAAAATAATTAAGGATGGCGTTCCTAATTATTTACTATCTAAGTTTAGTTTTTCCAGGTCCATAAGAAACTTTCAAATTTTTATTCCACTTATTACATGTTCTGTCTTTGAAAGATCATTTCTTATTAGAACTGCCAGAAACTGGAATGACTTGCCGCCTCATCTACGTACTTTTTCACTATCGCATGGCGTATTTAAAAACAAACTATTGTCCTACTTTCAAAATCACCCATAATTTAGGTTTGTCTTGTTTTTTGCTTCTGCTATTTATTTTTGGACTACCATTGTTTTACTTAAAATTCCTGAGCCATATCCTGGGTAGGTGTACATTTAGATTGATTTAATTATAACATTTTAACAAATTTTTATATTTTTTTTTTTTTAATAAATATATTTAGTTTATTATAATTATCATTAGGAATATGTATATACACTGTGCCATTATTTAAAAAAATTATAAATAAGAAAGTCTTTTGAATTGTTATTACTTTTTGGCATGGTGGAAATATTGAATTTGTGATATATTGAATTCCAATGGTACGTCTTTGGCCTTTTAGGCTTATTGTACCACAAATAAATAAATAAATAAATAAATAAATAAATAAATAAAAAAAAGTACCAAAAAGTTCCCTCTTATAGATTCTTATCCACTCAGGACATGGCATGTTGAACTTTATGATTCTAGGTGCAATATTAACGGCAATTCAAAAATTAGCTGTTAAAGAACAACAAATTCCAAAAAGCCCTCTTACAGATTCAAATTCTCTCCGGACCTTTTATGTTTAATACTATGTTTCTAGGTTCAATACTAACGGAAAGTTAATGAACAAAAAAGTAACAAAAATCCCTCTTACAGATTCTCATTCACTCCGGACCTTGCATGTTTAATTTTATCTTTCTAGGTCTAATAACAACGGAAATTTAGAAAGTGCCAGTCAAAGAATAAAAAAGTAACAAAAAGTTCACTCTTATAGATTTTTATCCTAGGTGCAATACTAACGGAAATTCAAAAAGTACCAGTTGAAGAAAAAAAAAGTACCAAAAAGTTCCATCATAGATTCTTATCCACTCAGCACATTACATGTTGAATTAAATGTTTCTAGGTTCAATAATGACGGAAATTCAAAAAGTACCAGTTAAAGAACAAAAAAGTACCACAAAGCCCTCTTACAGGGGGGTTATTATGTAATTCGATTTGAAACGAAAATACTTTCGAAAGAAATTTCCGTATCGAAAATTAAATGGTATTTTCTAATCCGTTCGAAAGCCCCACAGATTTGTATTTGTTAAAAAAAGGGAAAAACAAAGTGCTGCCAAATTTATAGCCGATAAATTTGACAGTACCTGTCAATATTGGCAGAAATTTTTTGAAAAACAAGCATTAATAAAAAAACATTAAATTTTCCGCAAAATGTAAATATAAGTGAAAACTTCAAAACAAAATAAAATAACAAATAACACTACGTGACAATTTTTTGACCAAATGAATTTTACACCTAATCTTTATGTAAAATTTTCCGCTGAATCCGAATATGAAGTCAGAATTGTCAAAAGTAGAACAGTTTTTGAGATATTCCAAAATAACCGTTATTTGTGTTTTTAAAAAAGATGCTGTGACTGAAATGCAAATATCTTCAAAAATTTTAAACGGATTATGTAATTCTTTCTTTCTAGTGAAAGGTTATAAAATTTCTAAAATAACCATGGATTGCTGACTTCATATTCGGATTCAACGGAAAATTTTACATAAAGATTAGCTGTCAGATTCATTTGGTCACGACTTTGTTGAAATTTTGTCACGTAGTGTAATTATTTATAAAAATATAACGGTCTACGAACATAAATTCTGTTCCATTGTGGTTGGAAGATAGCGATAAAGAAAGTGATGCAATTGCAGAAAGAGTTCAAAGGAAAATAATACGAGATACCTCCGACATTATGAGCCTTGATAATAGTACGTAAGAAAGATTTTTAATTATCAAATTTAATTATAAAAATACTATTTTTAGTTTCGTGAAAAACTTTCGGCTTAATAAAAATTCATTTATGTATGTAAACAATTGTATATACATATGTAGGGTGATTTAATGACACCTGAAAGATCGACAGTCAGTGCACCTTTGATGAAATTAGCTTCAACATTTAAATGTTTGGTACAAGGTGGATACCAACATCAGATTGACCAAGATCGTCTTGTAGGACTTTCACTCTCATCAATTTCCATATGCTTATCTGAGGTATGCGAAATAATCGAACAAAATATCTGTCCGAAGCATATTATCTTTGAAATGACTGAAGAAAAAAAGATGGAGGCGAAAAGATGGTTTTTTTTAATAAATGTGGAATACCTGGAGTAATTGGCCAAGTAACGATGAGCATTTATACTTCAACCGAAAACAGACACTTAACTCTTCTCATACCTAGTAACATAGCACATTAGTAAAAATAGTTAATACAAAATCAATTAAATGAAAACTCACTTTTTTCCACTTTTTCAATTCACGATACGGTGGACCAGCCGCATCTTAATCCTTTGATAGTCTTTGCCACAAATCCTTCGACTTGCTTTTAGCATTTGCAACATTGAGGTGCCCCTTTGCTCAATATGCATGTGCAATTATAAAATCAACCATCACCATATTCTGTCTTGGTTTTGTAAACATTGCTTTGTTTAAGCTTTCCCTAAACACAACCCAAATTTAAAAAAATTACTATGTATAAAAATTTTCAGACTAAAAACAAGGAGTTGTGACAACAAACACAGTATAAATTGTAATTTCAAGTCACTTACAGTTCTGAATATAGAGGAAATCGTATGTTTTAAATTAGATTTTACACTTTTTGTAAAAAGTTTTATTTAATTACTTACATTTTTAAATTTTTTATTGTTTTCGCAAGCACAGCACCTTTCGAATAATTTACGAAAAATTTAAATGAACTGACATTTGCTTTCGTATTATATAGTTGCAATTGTTAAAGGGTAATTTATAATTTACGAAAAGGGGTAAAAAAAATCCCACAAAAAGAAAATATTTCCGAACGTTCGAAAATAAATTTTCGAAAAACGTACTACATAATACAATTTGTACGAATTCGTAAATCTTTTCTTTCGAATCGTATTACATAATAACCCCCCAGATTCTTATTCACTCAGGACCTTGCATGTTTTATTTTATCTCTCTAGGTCCAATACCAACTGAAATTCAAAAAGTACCAGTCAAAAAATAAAAAAGTACCAAAAAGATCCCTCTTAGAGATTCTCGTTCACTCAGGACATTGCATTTTAAATTTTATGTTTCTAGGTCCAATATTAACGGAAATTCCAAAAGTACCAGTTATAGAACAAAAAAGTACCAAAAAGCTCCGCAATAGATTCTTATCCCCTCAGGACATTGCATGTTGAATCTTATGTTTTTGGGTCCAATATTAACGATAATTAAAAAAATACCAGTTGTAGAACCAAAAAGCTAAAGAAAAATATCAAATTTACCGTATTTCCTTTTTTTGGTACTATTTGTTCCCCCCATTAAAGTTTCAAAAATTTCAGTATTGTAGTGGGAGCCCATAATTTGGTACGATTATCTCAATGAATGTAGAAAAATGTTTTGTAAAAAAAGTACCAAAAATAGTTACGATTTTCACCCCTTAAATGTTCGAATTTCGAAAAAGTACCAAATTTATATTCGTATTTTTTTGATAAGTTTCGAATGTGGTATAAACTTTGTTTCTATGTTTATTGGATCAAAAGATAGATGGGGTGTCAAAAAAGTACTAAAAATCAGGTTTTACCCGTTTACTCCCTAAAAGGGCCGAATTTCAAAAAAGTACCAGACACCTGTCCGCTAATTTTTTTAAAGAACACCGATAAGTATTACATTTTTTTTGTATCTCTTTTAGTTTTGGAGATATAAGATTACCGAATTTTCCCGTTTTTACCCTTTTTTACCCCCTAAGCATTCGAATTTCCAAAAATCCCGTCTTAGTGCATCGATTTGGTGTGTGACCAATCTCTGGTCCAAATTTCAAGTGTTTAGCTTCAGGCGTTTAGGCTGTGCGATGATGAATCAGTGAGTCAGTCAGTCAGTCAGTCAATCAGTCAGTCAGTCAGTCAGTCAGTCAGTCGGTAACGTTACAATTTTATATATATAGATTACTGTTTTTAACAAAATTTACACATTCTTTTCTAAAGATATTAATATTTATATCCTTTTTCATTTCATTTGTGATTGAATTTATCAGTTTTAGTCCTTTGTAGAATAGGGATCTTTGCCCAGCTGTTGTAGTAGCCCTCTTCAGCCTGAAGTTATCAGCATTTCCCAATCCATATGGTTGTACTTCGCCTACATATTTGATTTGGTCACTCAGATATTTAGGTGATTTTCCATATATAATTTTGTAAATAAAGTTTAAAGTATTTAGTTCCAGTCTCTGTTTAATGTCCAGCGATTTAAGTATATATATTACATTTTAAAATAGCTTGCATCGCTTTGTAACTTTTATTCATTACAGAACGTATATATTATTGTAGACACGAACTGAAAATGAGGTTTTATTATTATTTATATATATTAATGGAAGTTATACCATACAGTTAGGGACAAAATTGCTCACAAAATTAGTGTTATTGGCAAAATAGGCAATAAATTTTTGTTTTATTTATAATTATTTAATATTTTTTAAATATATGAAATGTAGAACATTTCAATAACTTAAAAATAAAAACTCTTCCAAAAAATATGTGTTCATAATATTTTACAAGGTCATAGTATTGAGTTCTATATTTGAACAATTATGACCGCAGTTAAAGATTATTGTTGTATTTGGGTCCTAACGTTTGGTGTGTTGTCCCTTGGCACTGTTAAGCTGCCTTAATCCTTTTTTTCATACTTTTACTAAAGTTTTTAGCGTTTCCGGCTTGATTTTTTCCCAAGCTATAACGACGCGCTCCCTAAGCTTATATACGGTGTAAGGCGGGTTCCTCATAGCAAAAATTTGGCGTTTTGGAATGAACGAAAGGTACTCAAGTGGGTACAACTCTGGCGACTCTGGAGTTCCATTTATTTACGCATTTATCATTTTGTTCAAACAAACGTTTAACTATTCCTGAAGTATGCTTAGGATCGTTGTCCTGCATAAATATATCACCCTGTCGTTGTTCTTGGCCGAATATGGCTAATCTTGGAATGCACGGGTGTTCAAGGATGGTTATGTAGTACTTGGCATACATTTTTCCTCTGAAATAGCGGAGTTCTCAAAGCTGGTTCCCGCGAAAACAATCTCAAGTCATTTATGAGACCATCAAAATTTTAATATTAGGAATTATTCCGCTCTTTTACGCTAATACTTTTATCCAGCCATGTTTACTGCCGTCCGTCTAGCCCTAATCTCATAATTGTTGTCTGATCTAAGCATGTTACACGCACTGAGCTTTTAAAACTGAATTTTTCTTACTTATTTGCAAACTTCAGCCGTTTTAAGCGTTTATATTTGCTTAAAGGTGGGTTGTCGCTCTTTATTCTAGCTGCTTATCTACTAGAACTTAAGCTACTTCGTACGATTTTAGTGCTCATATACAAATTCTACTCTTTCCTTAGTATTTGCAGGACCTTAATAGCAGCAGTAACAATTAGTCGCTTTGATTCGCGAAAGTTTTTGGCGTAAGTTTTTTGAGCGACCAGCTGCTTTGTTGCTTTTGATATCCAAACTACACTCTTTTTTATTTTACACACAAATCTCACTGAAATGGGTTTTTTTTGTGATCTTTGTGATGCTTTGTTTTAAAAGTGCCGCTTTTGACTTGGCGTTCTTGAAGAAACTAGACAAAATTATAAGCAATTATTTTTATCAAATTTAAAAAATTTAATTTTAATAAATTAATTTACTCACTTTAAAAGCAAATTCCACAGGTAATACAGGGTCAATATTGTTCACATATATGGTTTGGATGTTAACTTTGTATAAATATAAAAACTAAGGGTACTTTTGAAAATAAGTTTACATATAATTATTACAAAATGTAAAAAAGCCATACAATAATTTAAGAGAGTTTCCAAGTTGAAATTTTAATAGTTTTCATGAGATACATATATTTTTTATAAATTCGTGAACAATTTTGCCCCTAACTGTATATTTGGTTTCTTAATCTTTTAAGAAAGCCAATTTTTTATAAGTTATTTGACAAATATATTCTATATGGGCATTTCCGTCAAAACGTCCACCGTGACCAAAAATTTAAAAGTTATTAAAAGCTGATTATTTTACGATATTGTTATAGAGAAATACTTAGATTTTATTAATTTTATAAATTTACACATACATACATTTGTTCACTTAGATAAACAATCAGACTGCAAAGTTGTACAAATGTAGTTTCTTATTTGTGAAAATGGTTTATTGTATGTTTTCTTTAATATTATCTTCGTTAAAAGAGGTGATATTTGATAAAATTTATTCCAAAAATATTTTCTAATATGGTCTGTAATCTAAGGAAGAGTTCGAAGAGAAATATGTTATTCGGATTAACGGTAAATTTAATTTAAATTATTATGGAAAAAATTTCACGTATTAAACCAGATTTTGGCTTAAAAAAATACAGATGATTTTGGAATCAAACCAAAGACATTTTAATGTTACATTAATGTTACTGAAAGTAGTTTGACTAAAAAACTGTGCCAGGTTTCGCTGAATTACGCCTTTTTATACGTGGCCACAAAAACTACTTCTATTTTTTTCACGTTCGAACCGCTACTTCTTTTGCCATTATCTTTGATTTAAAAATATTTAAATTTAGAATTTAACTTAAATTCCTAGGTCCCAAACCAAAGTAAATATAACAATTAAGAAAGTATAGTCGGTCAAGCCCGACCATATGATACCCTACACCACAGTATTTAAAAACACATCATGCTTATGTCTCCATATAAATATGGATTTATCTATGCTTATAAACTTCATTTAAATCGGTTTGAAAGTTTGTGAGAGGCAGAAATTGTCCCCTACCTCACCTTGTGGTCCTATTTTTGAAAAACTGTATAGCTTATGTGTCCATATAGATATGGATCTATCAATGTTTTAAATTTCACTAAAATCGGTTTGAGAGGCATAAATTGCCCCTAAATCCCCTTGTGGTCCTATTTTTGAAAATATGCATTCCTTTTGTGTCCATATGGATATGGTTCTATCTAAGTTTTAAATCTCATTAAAATCGGTTTTATAGTTTCTAAGAGGAAGAAATTTCCCCCTATCTTCTATCGTGGTCCTACGATTAGGCCAATTTTCAATGGGCTTGGTCCTTGTGCCAATAAGAACCTATGTCCCAAATTTTATCAAATTATCTCCAAAATTGCGACCTGTACTTTGCGCACAAGGTTACATGGACAGCCAGCCAGCCAGCCTGCCAGCCAGCCGGACGGACATCGTTAGTGTGACTCAGAAAGTGATTCTGAGTCGATGGGTATACTTTAAGGTGGGTCTAGGACCAATATTTTAAGGCGTTACACACATCAGCACAAATGCATAATACCCTCTCCACTATTGTGGTGTGGGTATAATAAACGAATGTATAATTTCGATGTACATATATACAATGCACACATATACATAAGTGTGTCCCAAAAAAATTTTTTTATGGGTGCTCAAGAGCCTATAGGTTAAAGTATTTTGAAGATTTTTTTCGGATTTTTCGGAAGAGGTTTAGAGGTCGCTCAAGTCGAATATTTGCCAAAATTCGGGTCCGCCGGCCTATTTTTAAGTTTTCTTGATAACTTTATCAAAAACCACGATTATCTTCACTTTTAAGGAAATAATTTAAAAGAAAAATATCCAAGATTTTTTTTTTTGGTGTACAAAGACTATAAGTTTTTGCAATGCATTTGCTCATTTATGCACCCTAAATTAAAATTTTTCGTAAGTTTTCCATCAATTTTGTTCTTACCGTGCCTGGGTTTACCTGTTTTCAGCTTTGTACCCAGTTTATAATAATATTACTCATATACAACAAACAAGCTGAATTCAAACGTTTTGTTTTGCTTTGGTTTAAAATCATTTATTTGGGCTCTTACGACGTAGTATATACCCTGCAATAAATTCTGAAAACCAGTTTCAGAAGTTGTTACATTGAAGTAAGTGTTAGCCAAAGCCGATCCTCGTTCTGCCACATCATTTACTACTTGTAAATTTGGAGCTTTGTTATTTGCATCTTGAAATGACTTGTTGGCAACGCAATTTTCTGGATCTGTTTTTAAAAAATCAATTGAAATATTTCATTCTTCAAAAAAATTAAAAAATTCTATTAAAATTTACTACATTGTTCTCGCTTCTTGGCGTATGTAGATTTTTTGCCATTCAACTGAATGTTTTGGTGTCGATATGTTCATCAAAAAAGGCTAAGATAAGTAATTTTGGGGTAAAGTACCACTGATAACCTAGAAAAGTTTTTAACGTAACGCGTGCAACTACAACGTAAAAATTTTTTTAGTTATCCAACTGCTTCAATAGACTAAGATAATTGAGAGGAGCGTTTCGAGGGCAGTGACAGAGGTTCCCATTTTTAAGATTTATTCTTAAAATAAATGAACTAAATTCTAGCATACATTTTGAATTATCATTGAAGGATTGCAGCTGGTTTCGAAAAATGCATATTTTTTTAAAAGAATATATAATTTTCTTTCTCTAGCAAGCCCGATTAATAGCCCCTGAAGCTTTTACTGTTGGATAGGGCTTAGATCTATCACCCAAAAGAAATAAGACTCAGATGAAGCATTTCTTTGTAGTCTTCTCTCGGTTGCATGTCTTCGAGCTGGCCTTTAATATAATTGGTCAAATCTTCATGCATTGGTAATGGATAGCGCTTACATCAATGCCACATCTTCCATATTTATTGCAGGGCATAGAGCTACATCGCATAAACCCCAATAAATGATTTTTAAGCAAATCAAACGCAAAAGTTTGATTTTTCATTGTTTGTTGGGTATGAGTAATAATATCATAAACTGGGTACAAAGCTGAAACCCGGTATAACTCAGGAACGGTAAGAGCAAATTATTATTATTATAATTTCTTTATTAGTATTAAAAATACTTTTCAAATTTATTACATTGTTTATTGGTCGAAATTCTTCACATTTTCTTGTCTTTGCAATCTTTTCAATTCACGTTTTCCAACTTTCAGGAAATATTCCTGTCTTTAACGATTTGTTTATTTTTTCTAGCAATTTCTTTTCCACGGTATTTTATTATAGTCCGGCTTATTTTTTAAATTTTTACATACTTTTCTTAGTTCCTCTATTGATATTGCACGAAATTTTAGCTGAGAGGTTATCATAGGTATATTATTGAGGTGGCATGTCATAACACCCAGTGTCATAGTGTCCATGGACGTTATGACACTTAAAGGTGTCATAGTGCCCGGCCGAAGGCCGGCTGTGCAGAGAAGCTTTAGTTAGCGAAGCCGGTATTTGTTATACCATAGAGGAGAAAATCCTTGCGCCCGGCCGAAGGCCGGCTGTGCAGAAAAGCTTTAGTTAGCGAAGCCGGTATTTGTTATACCATAGAGTAGAAAATCCTTGCGCCCGGCCGAAGTCCTGCTATGCCGAGACGCTTTAGTTAGCGAAGCCGGTGTTTGTTATACCATAGAGGAGAAAGTCCTTGCGCCCAAAAGTGTTTTCGTTATATATTTAATATATACAGCCAGAGAAAAGCAGCAAAACCATTTTTAAAAAATTTTAACCATATTATGTTTAATTTAACCAAATCATTGGCACCGACAACCATATTATGATTAAATTAGTTTCTTTAAAAATAGTTTTGTTGGTTGCGACCATAATAAAACATGTTTTTTTCTGCGCATATGCAGATTTTTTTTGTATTTAACTGCTTTAGTAATTATGGACACTGTGACACTTTTGAAAGTGTCATAATGTCCATTTGCAAAGTGTCATAATGCCCACGGACATTATGACATTTTCAAAAGTGTCAAGTCCATGGACACTATGACACTTTTTAGAGTGCCATAACGTCCATTGACACTATGACACTGGACGTTATGACATGCCACCTATTATTGACATATTGCACATTAGTTATCGTATCTCTAATTGTTTTAATACTGTTTATAAAAAATTTATTAAAATTATCGGCTATAGCAAAATTTTCTTTATATTCTATTTCATTAAATATCACAGTTTTAATTGTACTTTGTGTTTTCTTTAAAATAAGTTTTTTTATTCCCTCGACATTTCTTTTTGGTCATTAACATTATTCATTTTGTGATTTAATTAATTATTTTTTATACCCTCCACCACAATAAGTTGTGAAGAGGGTATACTAAGTTTGTCATACCGTGTAAAACTTTTTTTTTATTCATCTCAGACCCCATAAAGTGTATATATTCTGGCTCCTTGACTAATTCTAAGTCGATTTAGCCATGTCCGTCTGTTGAAAACACGCTCGCTTTCGAAAAACTCAAAAGAAATAAACAAACTTGGTATCAAATTGCTTGTAGTTATCCTAAAAAATCTGTTCAGTAGAATCAGAGCTATGAATCAAAATGTGGAACCAACACCTTAAAAAATTGATAATTTTGTAATAAAAACTAACATAAATGGTGGAACAATGTACGGAATGATATGAGATTTTGCAAATCTTTGTTTTATTAGACTGGTAATCACACTGTGAAGATCGGTCCGTAATTTATCCATAGCCACAAATAAAACCTACTCCCGCAAAACAGTTAAGTACGCCTAAAACCGTTATTATTACAATGGTTTCGATCTTATTTAACAAATCGTAGACAATATACAAAAGTTAATAATGTAATATCAAATTCAATAAAAAATGATTTTGGGGTGCCTCAAGGATCCATCTTAGGAGCTCTTCTTTTTATTATATATATAAATGATATGGAAAATACATTAGAGAAATGCGAGATTGTACTATATGCAGACGACACATTGATTTTTACCGAGCAGCAAATGAAGAATTATGTTATGAAAACTTAAACCAGGATATGCATAATATAAACAGGTGGCTGAAAATGAAGAAATTAAAATTAAACGAAGATAAAACCAAGTTAAAGGAAATTAATATGAACTCTTATAAAATATTCAAAATAAATAATGTGATAATAGAAAAAGTAAAAAGTATAAAATATCTGGGTTTCTTAATTGACAAAGATTTACAGCCGTATTCATAAAAACTTATTGATGATTAATTGACCGTGTTTAAGCAAAAATTGCTAAAGTTGTATTCATAAACGAAAAATAGTCTATTGAACCTTTAATAAATCATTCATAAAGTAAGAAAATTTATTGTTGGATTTGCCCTTCTTTAAACCAAAAATAAAATGACATTTTAAAAGGTGTTTGCATTTTATGATTTTATTTTTGTGAAATATGTTAAAAAATAATGACAAAAATGTTTTATTTATTTCAAAGAACATGTTAAATACATTTTACTAATTTTTTTTTTTTATTTTAGACCGCCAATTTAAAGTTATATTGATAATTATTTAAAAAAAATTTGTTTGTTTAAAAAAACAAATTATTGTTCAAAAATATAAAAAAAACAATAAAATAAACAAATCATAATAATAGTGATGTTAATAAAAAGTAAACAAACTTTTTATTCGATTACTTTCTTATCGTATAATTAAAAAAGGTTCAAACACAAGTTTTTATGAAACCTTTCGGAAACATTTTGTTCAGAAACTAAAATAATATGTAGTTTTATTTGATAAGAATAATTTTGAAGAACATATCGAATATGTATGTAGAAAACTTGGCGAAAAAAAAAGACTTTTTTAAACGTTTGAGAAATAAGGTAACAATAATAACCGCAATAAACATATATAACACAATGATAAAACCACACTTTGAATATGGATCAACTATATTGTTCACATGCTGTTCAGACCAACAAATAACCAGACTACAAAAACTACAAAATAAGGCGATGCGCACAATCTTAAAATGCAACCGTTACACTTCAATCAGAAATATGTTGGACACATTAAAATGGCTAAATATACAACAAAGGCTGCAGTTAAATACAATATTTTTTATCCAGAAAATGAAAATGGGTAATGCACCCGATTACCTGATCGAACAAATAAGGTTTGTGGGGGAGGTTCAGCCGTATAATCTCAGGAATGCCTTGGATTTTAGACCACAGTAAAGGATTAAACTTATACAACATGATGCCGAATGATGTGAAGAATGAATCCAATATAAATCTTTTTAGAAAAAAAACTGTGGATTTTATAAAAAAATTGTAATTGTTAATCAGATACGTAATATTTTTCTTATAATATAATTAAAATGTCATTAAAAAGTATTATAAATACTACTAATAAATATAAAAAAAAAAAAAATTAATGCTATCATAACAAAATTTGGCACATCACAGTTTTTAAGGTCTAGAAATGACACTGAAATTTCATGAAGATCGGTCTATAATTGAGCCGCTCAGTGCACACATCGATTAACTCCACTTTTTTAAAAATCTTAAATTTAAGTGTCAAAGCCCTTGGTATAGTCATAACTTTTTATATATATAATCACTTTCCTGAGTAATAAAGATTAGCCCCGTTAAATGGCAAATTTTTTTGGCCATTGAATAATAAGTAATTTATTTCAGAAGTCATTGCGATTAACTCCATACTCTTATGTAAATCGTTTAAGTAACGGTGTATCTGTTCTGGCCGTGCATCGAGGCTTATTTGTTTTTAAATAGCCGAAGATGCTCTCTCCCTCTCAATAATATTCGTAACAAAATCGCATCGGTAAACAGATAAAAAGAAGCACAATGCAAACCGTAGTTAGTATAGCAGTGATCTCGCACACTGAATGTTACTTCTTAGTCTTTTCAACATTACTCCCAGATTGTTTTTAAAGAAATAAATATTATACCGTTATAATCAATATGAGTGAGACTAATAATGTGAATGAGGAAAGCAGTGATGATTCTTCAATACGATTTATCAACAGAAAGTCTGGTCCAAGAAGACGTTTATCGTTTTCCTCGGATTCATCGGATTGCAACAGTACAAACCCAACAAACACATTGATTGGGAGGAAAAGAAGTCGTAATCCTGTTAAATGGATACGAAATTTACAAAAGCATAACAGGATAAAAGGTTTGGCATACAGGAATAGGGGAGGAAAATTAATACCTGCAAAAACATTGGTCGATATACAATGCAGATGCCGTCAAAATTGCAATCAAAAAATTAGTTCGGATGAGAGAGAGGCTGCCATGAATGAATTTTATAGTTTACATAGTCGACTTGACCAAAATATTTTCTTAAGAGTTTGTATCAAAGTTAACGAAATAAAAAGAAGGCGCCCTACGAATGAAACTAAGAAACGAAGATCACATTCGTTTACATATTACTTTCGAAAAGAGAGGCTTGATATTCCCGTTTGTAAAAAATATTTTAGAGACACTTATCAGGTGAGTGACGGGCGGATATACGATTGTTGTTCTAAAGAACAAGTTACATCTTTGATTGATAAGCGCAAAGGCCGCGTTGCAAGCAATAAAATTGATGATACAAATGTTATAAAGCATATAAAGTCATTTCCAGCCTACAGTAGTCACTACACCAGAGCTCATAATCCAAGACGACAATATTTAAATCCTGACTTATATATTAAGAAGATGTATGAACTATACGTCACAGAATGTGAAAAGGAAAACGTAGCACCAGTGAAAGAAAAATATTACTATAATGTGTTCTCTACAAAATTTAATTTATATTTTAAACAACCATCAAAGGATACGTGTCAAACTTGTGATGCTTTTCAAATAAAAATTCAATCTTCAGACGATGAGGGAATTAAGATGGCAAAAATTGAAAAGGAAACTCACTTAGAAGAGGCTAAACGGGCTCGCAGTCAAATGGCTGCCGATCGTATGCCAACATAGGAACAATTGTTCGTATTTTCTTTTGACTTGGAAAAAGCTTTAGCCTTTCCCAAGTTGACCACATCCGTAGCCTATTATAAGCGAAATTTATATGTTTATAATTTTGGATGTCATGAATTCAATAAAAATATAAGCCACATGTTTGTTTGGCCAGAAACTGAAGGATCTCGTGGGTCTCAAGAAATTTCATCCTGTCTAATAAAGTACATAAAGACTTACGCTGCAAACTTCGAAAAATAATAACATATTCGGATTCGTGTACCGGGCAAAATAGAAATATTAAAACCGTCTTAAGTTTATTGAAACTTGTTCAAAGCACTGAAATCAAAGGTGAATCAATTGACATGAAATTTTTGGTAAGTGGACACAGCTATTTGCCCAATGACTCAGATTTTGGCATTATTGAGTCATGTGCGAAAAAAAAATCAAAACATTTTTTCACCAGATGATTGGTACCATATAATCAAAACATGTAAAAAGAAAGCGCCATTTCATCTAATCCAAATGACTCACCAAGATTTTTTATCAACAAAACCTTTAGAACAGTCTATCATTAACAGAAAAGTAACTGTCACAGGGCTTCCAGTAAATTGGCTTAAAATACGCTGGATAAAGTTAGAAAGGTCCAAACCCTATCTCATACAATTCAAATGTGACTATAATAAAGATACAGAATTTCAAGCCATTAATATAAGAAAATCTTTAGTGGGTAGACCGCAAAGTTTGAAAAATATAGATCAGCCTTTATTATATCCTAAAGGTAGAACTGTGACAAAGGAAAAATGGAGAGACATGATGGACTTGCTAAAATTCATTCCTCCTGTTAAACACGATTACTATAAGAACTTGTCAACAAATCACAATAAAGAATCCTCGCATACAGCTGATGAAGAAGACATTATTTATAATATTGCTGAGTCATCCTAAAGAATAATGCCGCTAACATAAAGCTGCTATGAATTAATTACAAAAATTATATTTTAACCGAACTGCCAACATTAATTTTTATGGAAAAGCTATGATAAAAATGTATAATAACTAACTTTTTCTGTAATAAAAAACTTAAAAATGTAAAGACTAAATTAAACTTTATTACTTTTTTCAGTTGCCAAATCGATTAACTCCACCAGTAACATAAAAACTGTTACATTACTGACGATTGTTGGTTGGCTATTCTTTCTTATTAATTTTATATACCGTTAGATGAAAGCTATATCTGCTATTATGCATTCTACATTATATATTTGAATTCATATTATCAGAGGAATTTTTAAAAACAATATACATTACATCATTGCGTTTCTCAACTTTTCGTTTTATGGAGTTAATCGATGTGTGCACTGAGCGGCTCAATTTATCCATGGCCCCATTTAAACCCAACTCCCGAAAAACAGTTTAGTACGCCTTAAACCGTAATTTATAATGGTATCAAAATAAAATTGAATACTTCACAGTTTTATAAGACTAGAAAAAGCACTAAAAAATTTCGTGATGATCGGTCCATAATTTACTATAGGCCCTATATAAAGCCCACTCTGGTAAATTAATTAAATACGCCTAAAATCGTAGCAGATTTATTTATTGTGGTAAAATTTCTTCCAACTTAGTTTCAAATGGCCAGAAAAAATGTCATGCAATTTTGTGATATACATTCGATAATTTACCTTAGATCCCATATTTAGCAGCCTTCTGAAATTCACTGTAAACGCTAAAACTAATTTCACCACTGTATTGAAATTTACGTTTTTTAATACAAAAAATACCTCTGCGGAATTTTGGGATGATTGGTTTGTAACTTACCATGGCTCCAATATAAATCCCCCTCCTGAAAATCATTTAAGTTCGGCTTTAACTGTTAAGAATCAAGATATTTTACTCAAGATTGTCGGTCAATAATTTAATATAGGTCAAAGCCGGATAAATTAATAATAAATATACATCGTATAGATATCCCTCCTGAAATATTCGAACTGTCGGTGGAGGGTATCAAAGATTCGGCACAGCCGAATATAGCACTCTAACTTGTTTCTTTTTCAATTTTTACTTTGTACAAATTTCCTGTTGTTTTATAGCTAGCCCAAGCTTCACTTGTATTTTGTATTTTTGCTATTTGGTATTAATTAGTTTTTTATGACTAGAAATGACACTGTGTAATATCATGAAGATCGGTCTATAATTTACCCTAAGCCCCATATAAACCCTACTCCCGGAAAACAATTTAGTACGCCTAAAACCGTAATTTATATTATTATTATTATTTATTAGTAATATTTTTAATAGCTACTTTTACATAACACTACATGTTCTTTTACAAATTACATCAATAAACTCAAATTAAATATTTCTTATAAAAGTAACAATTTTCTTTCTAAATACATTTGGATTGGTTTCATTTTTTATATTATTTGGCATCATATTGTAAAGATTTAATCCTTTGTAGAACAGTGATCTTTGCATTGTGTTGTTCCCTGGTCGTTGTATTCTAAAATCGGCAGCGTTTCTTAAGTTATATTGTTGAACATGTATCCAACATAAATCTTACTGAGGTAAATCTATTGCATTTGAGTATTGTGCGCATAGATTTGTTCTGTAGTTTTTGCATTCTTGATATTTGCTGTTCTGAACATCATGTATATAACACATTAGATCCAAATTCAAAATGTGGTTTAATCGTAGTATTGTAAATGTTTATTGCAGTAATAATTGATATTTTGTTTCTAATACGTTTAAAAAACCCGATTTTTTTACTAATTTGTTTACATATAGTTTTTTGAATTTTTTAGTTAGGCTCGAGTTCATTAAATTTAATTTTTTAATTAAATTATTTTTACTGAAGGAAAGAATTTTACAACATGAAAGCCTAACTAAAAAATTCAAAAAACTAAAAATTAACAGTTCAACTAAAAATCACAATTATTGTTTACATATACATATGTATATTCCATGTTCTTTTAATTTTAAGTTCCAGATATTTTAAAAACCCAGATATTTTATACTATTAACTTTTTCTATTATTATATCGTTAATTTTAAATATTATATTAGTGTTCATATTTATTTCCATTATTTTAGTTTTGTTTTCATTTAAGTTTAATTTATTCATTTTTAACCATTTATTAATGTTATTCATATCATTTGACATATTAGCGTAACATATCTCCTTCGTTGCCGCTTCAGTAAAAATCAGTGTATCGTCTGCGTATAAAACAATTTCATATTTGTCTAAACCTTTTTCCATGTCATTTGTATATATAATAAATAGAAGCGCTTCTAGAATTGAGCCTTGTGGTACTCCAAAATCGTTTATTGTAGTATTTGACAGTGTGCCATTCACTTTTGTAAATGCCTGCGATTAGTTAAATATGACTCAAACCATTTCAATTCAGTATCTTGAATTCCATATTTGTAAAGTTTTCGTAATAAAATATCTCTATCAACCGTTTCAAATGCTCGTTTAAAATCTAGAAAATCGCCATTATTTTGTTATTTTTCTCCATGAATTTCCACCTATTTATAACATAGTTGACTGCTGTCTCACACGAATACTTTTTTCTAAAGCCCGACTGATATTTTGAAAGTAGCTTGTGTTGTTCCATGTAGCTTTCTAGTTGATTTTAAACAGTCATTTCAAGGATTTTTCAAACGTTTTTAGCATGTTTATTGGACGGTATTCTTCTCATTTGACTGTGTTTTTAACTTTTCCAATAGGAGTAATCATAGATTCTTTCCAACTATTTGGGAAAATTCCTGTTTCTAATGATTTGTTTATATTATTAAGCATTATAATGCCTGTTGTGTTCCAGTTATCCAAAATCATATTGATAGTTACTCTATTGTAGTCAGGTTTTTTCTTAATATTCTTACATATAATTATATGTAAGATATATATAAATATAATTACATATAATTATATTGCACGAAATTTCAGTTTAAAATTTATCACAGATATTTTGTTTTCATATTGCACATAATCGATGGAGTTTCTAATTTCGTTAATACTATTGACAAAATAATTATTAAAATTTTCGGCTATTTGAAAGTTGTCCTTATATTCTATTTGTTTAAATATCACAGTTTTGATCACACTTCTGGGGTTTCTTAATACTAGTTCTTTTATTTTCTCCACATTTCTTTCGGGTCTTGCGCATTATTTTTTTGATCATTTATATTTTTATTTTTCGCATTACCGATTTTAACTTTGTATGCATTTCTAATTATTTTATAAGTGTTCCACGCTTCGCCTGTGTTTTCGGCAATTGCGGTTTGATATTTAAAGATCTTTTCCCTTTTTAACATTTTGAGATCATTATTAAACCATTTATTTTTTCTATTCTCATTTATTTTTGTTTTAACACTGAATTTTCGTATAGTATTTTCAAAAACATTATCAAAATTGTAAACATTATCGTTTAAGTCGTTATGTAAATCATATTGTAAAATTGCACTTATTTCATTACAAAATCTAGTTTTATTATATTTAAAAATATTTATTTCTTTAAAAGCTTTTGTTCCTCTATATTTTAGCACTCCATTAAAACGCTATAGATTTATGATCAGCTATTTTGTTATTTATATTATTTTCTGCTGTAATTGATTATTATTTGTTATTATTAATGTTTTTGATCTTTGTGTTATTCTAGTATAGTCGTTCATTACATATTTAAGGGCGTTATCATTGAGTATACTCTCTAATCTAGTTGTATAAAAATCCTGATTCCAGTCAATATTAAAGTCTCCAGCTATCAAAATATCACAGTTAGAATCACATATTTCTTCCACAAACTCTTGGAAAGTATCACAGAATTCTGATTTTGAAGCACTTGGTGATCTATATATTATAACTATTATAATTGATGTTGTTTTATATTTTGCCATATACGCGCTAATCCAGTATTGTGAGTCTTTTATATTGTCTTTAACTTTTTTGACATACCAATGCGTTTTAAAATAGATTATAACTCCGCCAGTTCTAGACGAATTTGACAATGTGCTATAATGGTCGTATTGTTTTATTTGAATTATTCTTTCATCTATTTCTATAGGTTCATGTGTTTCAGTAAGTATTATGAACTCAGGTTTTTTAATTTCTGCTATTACTTCTAGTTGGTTTAAGTTGTTAATAAGCCTTGAATGTTTGTTTATATTCCATGTATCTTCTTTGGTTGTTAGGTTGATAATCCCATCCTCTTCTTCTTTAAATTTAACTTATTTTGGTACACTGGACATTCGCGGTTGTTGGTGACGTGATTTTCATCAAGTCCTAAATTTAATCTTCTGTTTTCTTTCACGCAGTTGACACATTTCATCATTATTTCTTTGGTACATTCTTTACTCTTATGGTTTCCATGACATTTGTAGCAAACATCTTCATTTTTACAGTCCACCGATTTATGGTTATATCCTTGACATTTATAACATTGCATTATATTTGTACCATCGAACACCCTGCATCTATCCCATCCAACGTTAAGTTTTAGACCTGCTATTACTTTCGGATACGATTCATTATCTATGTTCAATTTTACATTAAATTTTGTTCTATTATATCTTTTTGTCTCAAAAAAAACTACTTCTAATTCACTATTTTTTAATGTTTCATTTTGTTTCTTTAGTTTTTCAATGAGTTCTTTATCAGGAAATTTAAATCAGTTATAATAATTTGCATACTAATTTCGGCGGCATGAAATAACCCCCCAAAATATAACCCCCCAAAAAAATAATGAAATTACCCCTCAAAAGTTTGTACAGAGCACAACAACAACAATTTTTGGGGGGTTATTTCTTTTTGTTTGGGGTGTTATTTCACTTTCTTAATTGGGGGATTATTTCATATGAAATAATTCCCCAAAAAATCATTATGAAATAAAGTCCTAATATATTTTTTTGGGGATTATTTCATTTTTAAATTTATTACGGAAACGTTTTTTGGCGCAAGGACTTTTTCCTCTATGATAGAACAAACACCGCCTTCGGTAGCAAAAGCTTTCCTGTATAGCCGGCCTTCGGCCGGAAGCTAGAATTTTCTGCCTAAGGCCGCCTATGCAGAAAAGCTTTAACTAGCGAAGCCGGTATTTGTTATACCATAGAGGAGGAAATACCTGCGCCCGGCCGAAGGCCTGCTGTACAGAAGAGCTTTAGTTATCGAAGCCGATGATTGGCATATCATAGAGGAGAAAATCCTTGCGCTTGGCCGAAGTCTCAACCATGCTATCTATCGCTTGATTCTTTAAACCAAAACTGTACAATTAATGTATTATACGTATTGGGGTCTTATTTCACTGCAGAATTTGGGGTCTTATTTCATAAGAAATAAGCCCCCAAAATTTAAGGTATTAATTCATTTCTGTTTTGGGTGTTATTTCATTTCGTTGGGAGTTTATTTCATTTTCAAAAGTGGGGGCATATTGCATATGAAATAAGGCCCCACACTTTGGGGGGTTCTTTCATAATTTTTTTGTGGGCTTATATTTTAGGGGGTTATTTCATGCCGCCACTAATTTCTTTTGGTACTTTTATTTCATAATTTTCACTTATTTCGCTTTGTATCGCCTCTTTAATTTTTGTACGTTCTTCAATATTTGGATCACTACTGTACCATTTTTTCTTTTTTCCACATTTGTAATTATAAAGTTTATTGGATCTACTTTTTTGTTGAATTCAGCTTTTTTTCTATACTTAATGGTATCAAAATAAAATTGAATACTTCACAATTCTATAAGACTAGAAATAGCACTTAAAAATTTCGTGATGATCGGTCCATAATTTACTATAGGCCCTATTAAAAGCCCACTCTGGTAAATTAATTAAATACGCCTTAAATCGTAGGAGATATATTTATTGTGCTAAAATTTCTTCCAACTTAGTTTCATATGGCAAGAAAAAATGTCATGCAATTTTGTGATATACGTTCGATTATTTGCCTTAGATCCCATATTTAGCAGCCTTCTGAAATTCACTGTAAACGCTAAAACTAATTTCACCACTATATTGAAATTCTTATGCAATTAATGCATGTACTTATAATATTCTTCTTACATTCAAACATTTTGTGGTTGCCATGACATTTAAGCATGTTTCTTGATTTTTGCATTCCGTGGATTTATGATTGTATGCATAACATTTCCATTTAGTCTTTTGCTGATATTGCACCAATTTGGGACACACCTATTATGCCGTGACCCAAGTGTCCCCTTCTGGCCCATGCCAGCGCCGGTATATGTTTCGTGGACTCGTCCTCATAGAGACACAGTCTGCATTCCTGGTCTTCCGCCATGCCTATCCGATAAAGGTGGTACTTGATCGTGTGGTGACCAGTCAAATAAGCCGCCAACAGTCGCAGATTCCGTCTGCCGAGACCCTTTGTCATCATTACATTCCCGGGAGAGATTAAATTTCTCGCCTGACGCATTCCCGGAAGCGATACCCAGTATCCCCTATGTTCCCTTAAAGCCCAGTCCCCCAGAAGGGACTAGACCAGAGCCCATGGAAACCATATATGGAGAATGCGCGGTGTATAAAAACAAGATACATGGCATATGGGCATTTCCATGTCATCGTACGTGACATTTGTACGTCTTCAGAGAGATACAGATTTTGCAAAAATAGTAGTAAATGAACATTTTTTTTTTCATTATGTTTCATTTAAAGGGTACTATATATGAAAAGAAAATAATTAAATTCGGAACCTTGTTGTCCAAAATATCGAGCAAAATAAGTGCATATCGTACGTGACATAAAACAGAAGTCATTTTGGCGTGAATGTAAAAAAATACGAAAATCTGCGAGTTGTGGGAGGTTTTTCTTCTTTTTTAATTTTTTACATTTAACCACATATTTTTGCTTTATAATGAGTAATTGGAAGAACAAATTTTTTTGGATGGTTTTATAATGAACAAAATGTTATATAGTTCAAGACATACCGTACGTGACAAATTTTTCTTTTATGGTATTTACAAGGCATGAAATATCTTTTTTGACATAGTACCTATCGTAAAAGTCATTGTGGCCAAGTTTTATGTAAATACCAACATTTGTAAGGAAGTTTTGCCATTAAAAGCTATTTTCGTGGGAGTAGTACTTGTATGGGAGCTATGGTCAAACATGGACCGATTCTAATAAAATTTTGTAAGATGATTTTGATTGTTAATAAAATAAGGTTTGATCAAATTTAATTTAAATTTTATTCAATTCACAACTTGCATCATTGCGAAAAAGCAAAAGTGCAAATACATAACAACAACCACATAGATAATAAGTTGTACAAAAAATTGTCTATGTGGTTGTTGTTATGTTTTTGCACTTTTGCTTTTTCGCAAGAGTGCAAGTTGTGACGTGAATCACCTTATTAAGATGATGCATTTAGTTGTATTTTAGTACTTACAATATCGTACGTGACGAACTTTAAAAGCTTATAAAATTTTTATTATACCAATTTAAAAAAAAATCCGATCAATATTTTTTTGCAACAAATATCATTATGAATATGCGCCAATAAATAGTTTTTTCGAGCTCGAGGCCAATTATTTGTAAAAATGTATATAATTTTTATTAAATTATTTGTTCCAATATTTCGACATCCATCAGATATCATTATCAAGGCAGTAACAATATAAGTAAAACAACAATGTACAAAAAATATTAACAAAGACTGTGCTTAAATAAAAATAAAATACATAATAACAAAAAAAAAGAAGAAGAAAAAACCAAACACTTACAATAAGGTACAAGTATATTCGTAAGAGACGTATTACTGTCTCCACATTCAATATTGAACTTAAGGCCTCGTTACTCTTACGTAAACGTATACGTTGCGGATCAGCTGTTCCGTTTTCCTTCCGAGCTTATGTGTAAATAGGTACTCACACGTAACGTTGCGTTGCGGATGAACCTGATAAAATTAAAATTTCTCTCCGTTTTTACGTATCAGCTGTTAAGATTTTTTTTTGTTTTCATGCAGTGTTGTCAACAAAACTTATTAACCAGCGGTTTACTATAAAATTTTATTAATTAGATTCTTATCAAAACATTAATTTTAATTTCGTGTAATGAAATCCAATGTTACGGGTTTTTTGTTCGAACTGAAATTAGTATCGGCTTTAGGTGTCACAAAAACCAAATCGGGTTTTTAAACGAACCCAGCTAGCAGCTCTTGTTTTTTTTTTATTGGAAATAAATATTGTTGTTAAAAGCTTAATTTTCTTATATTATTTTATTCATCAGTTAGATTATTTCCATAGATGGAAGTAAATAAAATTGATAAATAGTTAATATAGTTTTTTTTTTGCATGTTTCCGGCAGTCTTCGGCAGCGGGCTGCTGCAAATTTGCGAAAACCTTTTCCTCACCTTTTCTATATTTATTTTATTTATTTATTAGTTTAAGCAACAAATATTTTTCTACTTTTAATAAATTCGCTTTCTATATTTACAAAACAATAAAATTTCACAAATATAAACAACAGTGAACATACAATCACTGTATTTCCACTTCTTATTTTCTTTTCTATATTATATAATATTTTAACGCAAAAATCATAATTTACACAATTATTAAACAAAAATTGCATTTAAAGCAGCTGATTCGATTATCGGTTTTATTATAAAATACAAATTTGAATAAATTTTAGAGAATGCAAATAGAAAAAACTCAGCGCATAGTTCCGAATATTCGAATTAACTTAATTATATTAAATATATATATTATTTAGTTTTTATTTAGCTTGAGGTCTTTTTTAAAAAATACATTATATTTTTTTATTTTTCTCAAAATTTCGCTAACCTTCGGTTAGCATCTTTCGGAAATAAAATTAAATTTACAATAAAAAATTATAAAAAAATTTTTTTTTTCAATTTTTACTTATACACATATTGGCTATGTCAAGTTTTATTTAAAGAGATATTTATAATGACTTAAAATATTTAAAGGTCCATAACTCCAAAACTAGATCCTCAGGCGCAATAAAAACTAGATAAAAAAATTTTATTTTTCAAAGCAATTTTAGTGCTGTATATGTAAATATATATGCATAAAGTATTTTACTTTTTGTACAAAAGCGCCGATATCGTTTTGTATTGGCGTTTTTAAACAAGAATGTCAGCAACATGTTTTGGAATAAGACTGTGAGCAAAATCAAAACAAATAATAATTTACACACATACATACATATGTACGAGTACACACATACACTTCAACACCATATGACACGTTTACGTATTTTTAGTAACTACCACTATTTTAAGTCGAACGCAACGTTTACGTATCCGCAACATTTACGCAAGAGTAACGAGGCCTTAACTTAACAAATAAATTTCGGTATTTCGGAGTTCGGTATGTTTATTATGTGGAGCAACCCCAAAGTAATGCTTTAAACACATTCGAGACAGCAAGCTACCGACTTCAATATGTCAAAACTAGAATACATGTGTGCATATGGAAATGATTTTTTTCACGACGACACGGATACATGGCTGCAGGTTGTTGTCTGTGCTTATTTTGTCGTTGTAGTCAAATTAAACTAATTTCTATTTTTGTCCACTACAAATCAGAAAAAGTGCTGCTAAAATAAAAAAATATTTAAAAAATAAGTGCTTAAATTTATTATTATTTTTTGTTTAACAGAATCGGCATGAAACAAGAATATTTACTCGGCTCAACACCATTGTTATTTATATAATTTTTTTAAATGCTTGAAAGAAGTTCTATAGGAATATGTTTTTCGCGCCAACGCTTCTAGTTCAGGAGTTATAGGTCGTAAAAGTTTCAAAATACTTTATCCATATCTCTTTAGGTATAAAATGAATCTATAAAATATGGGAATCATTGGAAAATTCTTTAAAGTGTGTTCCACATGGCGTTTATGGCACACCGATTAACTAATTAAGAGCCAATTTTATATATTTATACTCCGTGGCTGACTTTTTTTTTACAAAATTGGCTTTATCTTTAAATCATGTCAATATATCAATAATTATTTAACCCTAAGATATTTGCTTAATAAAGTTTTTCTGAATTGCGGGTTTTCGGCGTTGCAGAACACTTATTATTTATGTACATATTACAATAATTTAATCAGCCCAATCATGAATAAAAATTCCCTGGGAGTTTTTTCCTACTTTTACAATTGAATTAACTTAGGTAAAAACGCCGATTACGTCTTGTAATGGTCCGGACGAAACGCCAATATGTTTCGTGGAGTGTGGACTGTATATAGGGGTGGATTTGGGCTACAGCTCCAGAATACCAGTCAAGGATCCAAACACCTTGGTATATTCCCCGAGAGAACGCCGATTGCGTGGTCCGGGCGAAACGCCGATACGTTTCGTGGAGTGTATTGGGTGGCTTCGGGATTCAGCGCTAAAATATCAACCAAGTATCCAAGCAACTTGGTGGTATTATAAAGGCTAAAAAGAGAACTACAAAAAGGCACAGATATTAAAAACGAAAGAAAAGCACCTTTAACCATATGAAAACACTTTCCTGGTTTTTCCAAAAATATTATAAACTTCCATTTATTTATTGCCAAAATACAAAATTTATTGCAAAATATCAACTTTCTAAACAATTTAAATTAAAACACGAGTATAAGAAAAACAGCCGTCCAATATGGCTTTCAAACAACGACTCGACTTGAAAGTTTGTAAGTTACAACAATAAAAAATTAACCAAAAATACATACATATGTATGTAAAACGTAAAGAAAATTTTAAAATATAAAACATGATGACAGTGGCGCCTCAAGTTGTCAACTCCCTTCACACACAATTGACACCAGAGATGGGAAATCCGCAGCCTTCTGTTCAGACGTGAACATTAGGAAAAATAAGAGAAGGGAGAAAACTCCCGGGGAATTTTTATTCATAATTGGGATGAATATGTAAGAAGTACATAAATTATTACCAGATATATATTTTTAATCAAACTTTTAAATAAACTGACTAATTTTCCAAAATAAAATTTTTTAAAGCTTAATAAATTTAAAATTTTATATGATGAAGTTGCTAATTATATGGTATATAAAAGATTAAGTGTTCTTCCCTAAAGATATTATGTTTAAATAAGTATGTATGTATATTGACAAAATTTTAAGTTTAGTAGAAAAATCTTTCAAGAAATATTTATTTTTGAAATTGGCCCTTAACGGGCTAATAAATCGGAATTTTTTCAAGATCAAGTGAAAGCCATTTCGAAGTAGTTTCTAATAATACCACTACTTCTTAGATCCAGTTTTTACCTTAAAAGTTATTGGTAAAGGGTACGTTCGTAAATGCAGTTGTTGGGTAACACTTGCGCAGAAGTAAAGTTTAATGTTCGTAAAAGCATCACTTGTAAGAAACTTGGCATCACTCTCATATGTCAAAAGTTTTTATGCAGTAATAATGCCGCAGAAACTTTGGCAATTATTGCTTCATTTAATTTTCTGAAGTAATAACTTTTGACAAAACAGAAATCGTTTAATCGTCATTTATAAGAAAACTGTTACTTTTTGGTTCAATATTTTCAATTAAATTTGTCATCTTTATTGTAAAAAGCATTTTTATTATTATTTAATTTTTGCTTATTAAACTTTTGAAATTTCAAAAATTCAAACTTTGCACAGCTGTTGTGCAAAGTATCAGCAACACAACTGCAACTGGTAATCACGCATCAGCAACAACATTTTGCATCACTGCAGCAGTGATATATAGTTTTTATGCATTTACGTACGTACCCAAAGTGTTCTGAAACTTTTACGAACTATACCACGTGTGTTGAAGGAACAAATTTTCTTATTTTAAAAGCATTTTATATGTATTTTTTGTTTAATCTGCCGTTAAAATTATATTCTTTATTAGTTACAAAAACAACAAAATTAAAATATTTAAATTTTTTTTAAATAAATTCATTTGTTGATAATCTTAAATTAAGTCTGCAATTATGCATGTTTTTCCATTTTATAAAAGAAAAAAAAAAATGATAGTGGCACCACTGAAATATAAAGACATAGTAAAAAAAACAGCTGTTTGTATTTTTTCAATTGTAGCTGCCGTCTTCAACATAATTCAGTAGCTGACTACACGACTAAAATTTCAGCCAGCAGCATTTGTAGTATTGTGTTCGTGTAGCCTGCTGTTGTGAATGTGTTTAATGCAGAGATAGGCAAAAGGCCGCCCGCCCATGGGCGCTTTGTTATTCTCTTATTTACACGTACTTAAGCACACGTACAGAAGAAAAAAATGAAAACAATTCAGTCTCGCATGAGCAGTCGCACAGGTATGTTGTGTTACGCTTGTTGCTTGAGCAGCGTTGCCAAATGTGATTTTTTTGTTAAAAAAAGTTTTTTTCTGTTAAAAAAAATTTAATTTAAAAAATAAATTTTTTTGTAAATTGTTTTTTTTTCTGTTAAAAAAAGTTTTTTTTTATATTTCTTTGTTTTAAAAGTAATTATTTTTGTAAATTGTTTTTTTTTTTCTGTTAAAAAAATTTTTTTTAAATAAGTTCTTTGTTTAAAAAATGAGTTTTTTTTTTGTAAATTGTGCAGTTTTACATTATACTTTTTTTCAATTTTGGTATATTTCTTACGACATTTTTGCCTTTTAATGGCTTCATTATAATCCATTAATATTGTAACATTGCAACACATAATGGTGACAGAGAAGAAGAACTTAACTTATTCAAAACTTTTGATTACTTCATCTATGTCAAACTTGTAGGGACAAAATTTTATACGCATGAGGTCTTCGAATTGTTTTCTTCCATACGTAAGTTTAATATGCAATATTTTTAACAAAAAAAAAAAAATAATTATGGCAACGCTGCATAACAATGAGAGCAGGAGAGTAATATAGCACTAACATTATTATAAAATACACATGTATGTGTTTGCCTATCTTTGGTTTAATGCATAAACCGTTTATTATATTTCTCCTCTCTTTGTAATATCTCCACATTTTCTTAGTTTGGTTTATGTAGTCTCTCTGCGCAGTGGGATGCGAGTGAAGTTTTTTGTGTTGATATTTTATTAATGTTTTTAAAATCTGATTTATGTCCAGCTATACGAGTCTTAAGCTTATTTTTTGTAGTACCGACATAAACTTGATCCATATGTCTGGGTCATTTCAAGTTTACATTTGGTGTTTGAGAAAAGTTGTTTTAATGAAATCGTTGAGTAACTTCCTTCGAAGTAAAGGAAAAAAGAAGAACCATGATCTGGTAGATGAACTATTTTTGTGCAATAATATAACTGTGATGGAAAAGAAAAGACTGAAAAATGACGCGGCAACTGCACCTAGAATATATGGACTTCCAAAAATCCATAAGAAAGATTACCCTCTTAGACCAATCTGTGCATCAGTTAATTCGCCGTCCAGCGAGCTATGCAAATTACTGACAAATGTTTTGAAAAAACTTACTGAATTTTCGGTTTACAAAGTAAGGGATGCAGTGTAATTTAGAAATAAGGTAAACAACAGTGCAATAGATACGGACAAAAAATTAGTTTCCTTTTTCCAAGTATACCAGTGGACCACGCAACAAATGTTATAAAGAACAAGTGGATTGACATAGAGAAACATACAAATATGCCAAAGGAACTATTTTTGAGAATTTTAAGATTTTGCATCAAGGATAGCAGATATTTTAAGTACAACGACAAAGTATATGTCTAAAGCAAAGGACTGCCAATGGGTTCACGGGCATCACCTATTGTGGCAGATATAGTGATGGAGGAACTCCTTGGAACATGTATGAATAATCTGGACGAAAAACCTAAAGTATTGACGAAATATGTAGACGACCTATTTGCAATTATAAAGATAAGTGAAATAGAAAGGACCTTAGAACAAAAACAAAAATTTATAATGGAGGAGGAGGTTACCGGAAAACTGCCGTACTTGGATACCCTGGTCATAAGAAGCGACAACAGCATTAAAATAGACTGGTACCAAATACCGACGGCTTCAGGAAGAATTATTAATTTCAATTCTTGTCAACCAACAAAGATAATTATGAATACGGCCAACAATCTTATCAACAGGGTCCTTTCTATAAGCGATGAGTCATTCCATTCTCACAATAAAGAAAAAATTAAATGTATTCTAACTAGAAACACTTTCCCAAAAAAGTGTAATAGAAACTTTAATTAAAAACTATGGAAAAAACCACCTAGGGAACATAAAGAAAAAACGAAAATTTTTAAATCAATGACGTATGTACCACGTATCGCAGAGAGAATAAAGAATGCTGAAATTAATAATAAGGACAAATTTATGATTGCTCACACATCGACGAATACATTAAAACAACTTTTCTCAAACACCAAATGTAAACTTAACAAATTGGATAACATTAACGTAATATATAATATTAGTTGTACAGGAAATGTTTATGTCGGTACTACAAAAAATAAGCTTAAGACTCGTATAGCTGGACATAAATCAGATTTAAAAACATTAATAAAATATCAACACAAAAAACTTCACTCGCATCCCACTGTGCGGAGAGACTACATAAACCAAACTAAGAAAATGTGGAGATATTACAAAGAGAGGAGAAATATAATAAACGGTATACTTTGGAGATGCTCCACATAATAAACATACCGAAGGAGAGGAGAATAAATTATAAAACGGACACGGAGAATTGCGCCAATAGTTATAGATACATAATAAAAAAGAAAATTTATTAGTTAAGTTAGTTCAATATTGAATGTGGAGACAGTAATACGTCTCTTACGAATATACTTGTACCTTATTGTAAGTGTTTTGTTTATTCTTCTTCTTTTTTGTTGTTATTATGTATTTTATTTTTATTTAAGCACAGTCTTTGTAAATACTTTGCGTACATTGTTGTTTTTTTTACATTGTTACAGCCTTGATAATGATATCCGATGGATGTCGAAATATTGGAACAAATAATTTAATAAAAATTTTACACATTTTTACAAATAATTGGCTTCGAGCTCGAAAAAACTATTTTTTTTTTATTAATAATAAAAAAAGGTTGAAGGAATAAAATTTAATTTATATACTCAATATTTATAACAATTTCGTATTTATTGAGCAATAACTAAATTGCAATTTTATATGAATAATTGAGCACAATAATGTCATTTATTGCGTAAAACTCAATTAAGGTGCATATCTGAACACGGTAAACACTGCATTTACACTACTTTCATGAAATTTCTTTATACGTATTGTAAATAAAAATTTCAATGAATTCTGAGTAGAATAATTATTTTCATGGTTAATGGCCTATTTAATTCATTATATACCTAGCTCTTCAATAAATTATATACATAGGATATGTATGTAAAATTTTTGTTCATATAATTTTTTTCTGAATTTTTTAAAACAAAAGTAGCATTAATAGATTGGATTCTACCGGGTATTTACCTGATGTCTGGGTAAATACCAGGTATATTCCTTGTTTGGGCATTTATAAAACACAAATTCATATGGCAATCATTAACTTTCAATAAAATTAATTTAATTTTAATTTACTCTTCGTTTTTTAAAAACGTCATTTAATATCAAAAAGCTTGTTAAATTGTTCTAAAACTACAATAAACCGGAGAATATTGATTTAAAATTGTTAAGAAGTTATGTATGTGTTTACTACCCTACCAGAACAGTGACAGTCATTTGACCTATCATATGACTGGCATTGCTGTCGCGAATATCCATCATCGCGTAGAACAAAGTTTCTATCATTTTCTTAAGGCCAACGTGAAAAAACTGATGGAAACTTTTGTATACGTGTGATTATGCATCCCTCTTTAACCTTTGAAATTTGTGGTTGATAAAATATATAGCTGAGCTGTTTACTCTTATACTTTGTAAACATCAGTACTGATGTATAAACCGGACACAGCTGCCTAGTCAGTACTGATGCATACACCGGACACAGCTGACTAGTCAGTACTGATGGATACATTCGTCACTGTTGACGTATTTTTAGCTTAAATAAAACACAATTCATCTCATTCAATTCTCATACATATTTTTGTCTATATTTAAAATAAACAGCAATATGTATATGTTCGTTTTACAAATAAATTAAATAAATAAATAATTATTTTTTGTTCTATGTTCTATGAGGTTAATTAAAATTTTATAAAGCTTTTTTCCAAAAGTCCCATTACTTCAATATGTATTTCACTAAGTTTTTGCTTAAGCCAACCTTTGGTTAACATTGATGCTATAGATAAGTACATATACTAAGGAATGATCCTATATACTTCTTTACTCCGCGTCCAAAACTGACATGATTTGCTGTTATAACATGATGTTATTAAAGCGTTGTTAAAACATTTGCATTAACAACAGTGTTATAACATTAGAAAACTTACATCATATTAGTGTTTATGTTAAGCATTTCATGTCAGTTGTAGACTGCAAGTTAGAATCATTCCTAAGTATATGTTCACATCTATAGCATCAATGTTAACCAAAGGTTGGCTTAACCAAAAACTAAGTGAAATATTGAAGGAATTGGACTATTGCAAAAAAGCTTTATAAAACAGGGACCGTAACCACGGTTTATTCCACCATGACCGTAACAAAATTTTCCGAAGAAGGTGAATCTTGATGTTGTTTAAGCAAACGGGATGATTGGCGGAAATTATGATTTTTCATACAATTATCTAAGATTTGCTCCACAAATCACTGTTCGACCGATGACAATTTTTGATAAGTATCTCCAAAATAGAAGGCTTTAAAGCATACATGCCTGTAATTGAAGATGTTTGGCAGGCCAGGGCTGTTAAGCTAGCCAAATAAAAATTGAATAGCATTTCACTTCTCATCATAGAATCTGTTGTACCCTTTATGTTTAAAGTGGCCACTGTATTGTTAACATCTTCAAGTATGTACATGGCGATAGGCTTCTTGCAGTACTGGCACATTTTTTATAATTTAAATAAAGTAGAACCACCTTCTACTTGAGTTTGTACCAATGTTGGGGGAGTTACTTCACAATACCCACGGTCAAAGTAATGTGCACGGAACGCTTGCTTTACAACGGTAGGCATTTTTAAAATTTTCGAAGTGTTTTCGCCTATTCGCCTATGAGCCTATTCATTGAGAATACGTTCAGCACCCCCAGCACGAGCCAAACCAATTAATTCCCAGTAATCCACCTGGTGCCTAAAACAAAAAAATTAGTTTCTGCAATATTGTTCACGAAACAAAACTTATTGCTTTGCAATCTAGCCAAACAATTGTACCAAACATTGTAAAAATCCGTAATGTTGTAAAAATTAAACCTTTGCCTTCACGTCTTAAACGATGTACCCAGCATTCGATTTTAACGTTTCTGTAAATTTTCGACAACTTCAAATATGCGAATTTTCTTGGCAACTGACCAACTGGGATCTTCGGATGTGACAATTTTTTTGGCTTCATCCAAATTTTGTTTACGTTTTTCCGCATCTTCAGCTTCGCGTTTTTCTTTATCGGCATTTTTATAACTTTTACGTAACCAAATCTTTTGGATTTTCTTTATTTGTGACTTACCTGCAACCTCATATTTTTCTGCAGCTCCAGGATCTTTGCTGCCGACATAAATTAAGGGAAAAGGCTCCTTTCCAGCATGTCTCATGGCTTGAAAAATTAATAAAATATTTTGCAGTATTAAATTTAAACAATTAACAAATATTAGCCAGTAAAGCGTATGACAAAAATTTATAAAAAAAATTGGCATTTTTTGTCGTGTTTTTAGTTGTTCTACTCTAACATATGTGTTAGAGTGGTACAACTAATGTAAAATTGTTGCAAGTGTGTTAGTAAAAAATTTTTTTTTTTTAGTTTCGGTCATCCATTTCTTGTAGGGTAGTGAAGCTAATATTGATTAAATTAAACAACACATTTTTATCAAATTTTGTACAAATCTTTTGTATCCACCCTTTGGGTAAATACCAGGGTATTTACCAATTCTTACCAAATTTTCTCTATTTACATTTACCAATTGGGTATGTACCCTTTTTTCTTCTATATGTATAGATTAGAGTTGTCAACCGATTAAGAATAATTCGATTAATCGATCAAACAAAACCAAACTCTTGTTCGAAACTCTTGAAAATGGCGATTTTCGAATAACGAATAAATCGATTAATTAATTAATGTCGATTTATCGAACATTTTTTTTTTAAATAATAAATAAAATAAAAGCTTAGAATTTGATTTATTCTCAAACGATTTTAGTGATTTTATACAAAATGTAGGCAATTTAAAAATATTGTAGCCATAGCCCTGACTGTAATTAATCTCAATGTTCATTAAGCAAAAATTCTGGGACCTTATTTTGGCAGTCGTGATCGAGTAATTTATTGATTCGAAAGCAATTTTATTTCTAATTCTTTCAGTCGATACTGAACGAATCGAAATTTTTTTTTTCAGTATTGTGAAACTCAAATAAATTCTTTACAACACTGAAATTATTCCGATTCGTTCAGTATTGACTGAAATAATTAGATATTAAATTGCTTTCGAATCAAAAAAGTACTCGATCACGACTGCCAGAATTAGGCCCCTGTTGAGTACTCATAGTATTTCAAAAATTTATTTTGTTTTTATTGAACACATTTTTGACAAAAAATTATATCAACTGTTTTCTTTTTAAATCAAACGTTAAAAAAAAAAATTTCAAGAAAGAGTATTTTTAAATTTTGGGTGAAAAATAAGAAATAAGCAAAAAGTAAAAAAAATAAAGAATTAATTTACATATATAAATCATATCATGAAAGTAAAAAATGTTGTTATTGTATTATCCTTTCTTTTTTAATATATATATTTTACCATTTGTGTAAGTGTTACAATATTACCATTGAAAACGATGTAGTAGAAGATAATCCAACGACATCAAAAATGTCGAACTTGGTCCAATGGAAAAATACATAAAAAGAAACAGCGGTTGCTTTATAGAAGAAATTGTATGCAAAAGTTTAGCTGAAGATGGCAGGTCTGCCAACGCCCAAGTAATATCGAATTATTATGTAATTAATTGTTTGAGTTGTAATTATTTTTGATGTTTTTGTTCACCACAAAATAGCAAAGTTGTAAACCATAATACAAAAATTACAAATCAGAGAAATTACAAACGGAATGACAAACTAATATATGTATACCCTTTTCCACTGTTGTGAAGGGTATAAATATCGTTAGCTGGCAACAGGCAAAGATGTTGTCAAAATTAGATTGTGCAACACTGATGTTATTTTGAGAAATGTTTTGTATTCTTTAGAATTACAAGCGTGTTTTGTTTCTATAAGTAAGGCTGTTGAACATGGTTATGTGGCTACATTAAGGAAGAATGCTGTTTATATAAATGACAAATTTGATACCACAGTAATTAAGGCTGTAAGACAAAACTAAACTGATGCACACTGATGTCTGTGGGCCGATGAAGGTTCAATCTATTGGCGGATCGAGATATTTCTTAATTCTTATTGATGATAAATCCAGACGAACATTTGTTTATTTTTTGAAAAGAAAATCGGAAGTATTGGAGAAACGTCAAACTGGCAGAATAATCAAATCTATACTCACAGATAATGGGGGTTAGTACGTTGGTAAAGATTTTAACGGTTATTTGAAAGAGTGTGAAATAGCACGACAGTTAACTGTACCTTACACGCCCCAACAAAACGACGTTTCGGAACGAATGAACCGAACGTTGGTTGAAGTGGCCCGATCAATGTTGATGCACGCCGGTGTTACAATTGAGTTATGGGCAGATGCTGTATGTACAGCTGTATTTTTGAGAAACCGATGCCCTAGTCGTAGCTTGGAAAACAAAACTTCATATGAAATATGGCACTGCAAACAACCTAGTGTGAACCACTTAATAACATTTGGATTATTGCAGAGGCACTTAAGATACCACAGAGGTCAAAATTTGAGACCAGAGGTGATGAATTTTTAATGGTCTGTTACTCATTGGTGTCAAAAGTGTATCCATTGTATGATATGACAACGCATAACGTTATTGAAAGTCGTGATGTCGAATTTGATGAGACATAATTGGCGCATGATATTGCAAATTATGATTTTATAAATCCTAATGATTTTGTATTTTTTGATTTCAAACAAGCAAATGAGCACAGTGTTATAGATGTCCATGGGGCTCAACAAGATAGCTGCAGTGAGCAATAAAAAATTCTGGCGGTAACAACATAAATACAGACACGTTTGAAAATGCTGTTTAGGACTCAGAAAACGATTTTCTTGGTTTTTAGGCAGGACCTGGTAGACCCCGCATTTTGATAAGTGGACAACCTGGTTGACCCCGAAAGGTGCAAAATTTAGTTGGTAATAATTGTAATGATTTTATACAACAGCACTAAAGACCTGCAGAGATACATATATCTGTTTGTACAAGTTTCTGTGTGTTTTCTAAAGTGGATGCGTATGGATGAGTGGTCTTGTGTTTCTGATATGAGTTAATATTGATATGATTCGTAAAAGAGTGGTTGTAAGTTGATAAAAAAAAAACGAAAGAGAGTATCATATCTGTCTATATCAGTTTCGGAAAAGCAGATACTAGTGGATACTGATGGAATACAATAAGTTACTTATTGTACGATGCCGTCATTTTCAGTTATTTTTCAACCAAAAAGATCGCTAATGTATTTCGAGCGAAAAAAAACTTTTTTTTTTTTGTTTTTTTCTCAATATTATTTATTGAATCTTCATACATTTAAATATGAACTAACAATAATTAATCAAATCTTAACCTAATACTTTATTTTATGTCCTGCCAGTGCCAGACAAAAATTTTCTTCATCACGGGTTCTGTTCACTTATCTAGGTGTTTGTCGCTCATCTAATTGGATAAGTGCTGCAGTGTCTCTTCTTCTTAAGCGAGTGTGGCCGCTATCATTTAAAATATTTCGTGCTAGTGGGTTTGGATGCAATTCGAGCCTTTTTAAGTATTTTACTGCATATTTCGTAATCATAGTTTTGACTAATGGAACATTGAGATCCCTGTGAATATTTGAGTTTTTTACATACCAAGGGGCAGCTGTGATTATTCGAAGAATTTTATTTTGGCGCCTTTGAATCTTTTCTATATTAGAGGCCGAGGCAGTGCCCCATAACTGAATACCATAGCACCAGATTGGCTTTAAGATGGAGTTGTAAAGAAGAAGTTTGCAGTCGAGACTAAGGACAGAGTTTCTACCAATAAGCCAATGAATTTGAATGGCTTTTAGTTTCATTTGAGTTAATTTTGCCTCTATATGGCATTTCCACGTTAATCGCCGATCCAGATGTATACCCAGATATTTTACATGCGAAAGTTGAGGAATTATTTGATTGTTGATTGTTATATGGGGGCAAGATTCCCGGCGCAAGGTGAATGTTATATGCACGCATTTTTGCTCATTGACCATTATCCTCCATTGTCTTAACCATATTTCTAGTTGAAATATATGATGCTGTAAGAAACGAGATGCTTCATAACGGTTTTCGTGGACGCTTAGAAATGCTGTATCGTCTGCAAATGTTGAAGTTTGGGTGTAGTTACTTGTTGGCATGTCCGAAGTATAAATTAAATATAATAGAGGGCCCAGGATGCTGCCTTGTGGGACTCCAGCGCCAATGGGCTGAGGTGAACTTAAGAAATTTCCTTCTTTAATAATAAATTGACGACCGACTAAGTAGCTTTCTAGCAGCTTGTGTGTGTTTGCTGGTAAATTTTGTTTCAATTTATGTAATAAGCCTTCATGCCAGACTTTATCAAATGCTTGCGAAACATCGATGAAGAGTGCTGAGCAATATTTTTTTTCTTCAAATGCTTTTCTTATGACATTTACTATTCGATGAGTCTGTTCGATTGTGCTGTGTTTTCTTCGAAATCCGAACTGATGGTTTGGAATACATCTATTTTCACTTAAAATCGGTGTTAATTTTGAAACTAATAATTTCTCAAACAGCTTTGACATATTTGATAATAAGCTAATTGGCCTATATGACTCAACTTTTGTATGATCTTTACCTGGCTTTGGTATCATGGTAACTAAGGAAACCTTCCATTTTTGAGGATAGTATTCAAGGCGTAAAATAGCATTAAAAATAAAAAGAATAATTTTCTTTGCTGTGCGAGGTAGCTCTAAAAGCATTTTATTACTGATTTTATCAATACCAGGTGCCTTCTTAGTGTTTAAGTCACAAATAGCCTGTTCGATTTCTCTTATCTCAAATCTGAGGGGAATAGCTGCTCTAGCAGGAACAGGTGGTAACTCGACCGCAGTATCGTGAGATATATTTGGGGTAAATACGTTTTTTAAATGATTAACAAACAGATTTCCCTTTTCGTTATCATTTCTTGCCCAACTTCCGTTCAAGTTTCTTAATGGTGGCTTAGAGATAACTGGCCTATTTAGATTTTTAGCTGCACGCCATAATGAGTAGTCTGATTGCGGAGTTGCATCAAGTTCCTTAAGATATTTTTGCAGAGAATCCGTTTTCTGTATCTGTAGTAACTTTCTTAGCCTTCTTGTACAATCTTTTAACAAACTCTTAAGTTGAGGGGATCTGTGCAATTGCCACTCTCTTCGGGCTCTTCTTTTTTCAGACAGGAGACGCTCAACATCTGTGGAATAAATTTTAATATTTTTAGTTTTTTTTTGGGTAATACTGGAATGTTGTACAGCTAGCTTTAGAAAACTGTCAAAATTAAGAATAGCGCGATCTACGTATTCCGGTGTACTAAGCGGAATATTTTCTGTGCAATGGGTGCTGAGATATTTTTTATATTTTAGCCAATTGATTTGTGTAGCTGGCGTCGCTAAGTAACCAGTTGGAGATACAGTTCTATTGGGGTTCATTAAAGTAACAATTGTTGGTGTGTGGTCGGAAGATAATTCTAAGGAAGCTTCAACATAAATCGTTTCTAAGGGGATGTTTTTAACCACGCCAAAATCGATGACATCTGGTATTTTTTGCTGATCAGTAGGCCAATATGTTGGTTGTCCGCTCGCTATCACATTCAAATCCATTTTAGTAATAGTATTAAATAGAACACGACCCTTTGGTGTTATAAGTCGGGACCCCCAGAAGGTATGTTTAGCGTTATAATTGCCAGCGGCCAGGAAACAGGGTCCTAATGATTTGAAATATTTATAATATTGGCCTTCTGATATTGAATATCTAGGTGGGGAGTATAACGATGAGATTACTACGTTTCTATTTAGTTCTTCAACGCAAATGTTTGTTGCTTGAAGATAATCTTCACGATGATCACCCATTAGGTAGTGTTTGACTCTGGTTTTAATTAAAATGGCAGAACCTCCACAAGCTCTATCTCGAGGGTCCTTTGTATCATATAGTATATAACCATTTATTTTAAACGTATTTTTTGAAGTCAAATGAGTTTCAGAAACCATCATGACATCAATTTGTTTATTTTTAAGAAAGTATTCTAGTTCATTTTTATGTTGGCGGATGCCGTTTGCGTTCCAAAAACAAATTTTTATACAGTTCATGGCTTGTTAAGTACAGCTTGCAATAACATTGATTGCATTCTAAGAATTTCCTGCATCATATTACCCATTGTGTTCGTAAAATTATTTACTGTTTGCACTAATGTTTCCATGGTTTTTTCTAAACGACTTAAATTAGAAACTGGAGTTTCATCATTACTTGGCGAGGCACCTTGCATTGGCTCATGGTTTGATTTTAGAACGTTAGCATAAGAGGTTCTGTTATTACTAAACTGGGGGGCTTGAATTGCATTTGTGATAACTTGATTTGCAACCTGCATTTGAGGGGCATTTGTTTTTGGTCCAACCGTCTGCTTGACGATATTATATACAGGGCATCCTCTATAATTGGCAGTGTGATTACCGCCACAGTTGCTACATTTTTTAACGTTGGGGTCGGTTTTAGGCTTATCGCAAGAGACTGTACCGTGTAGCTCACCACATACTACGCAAACAGCGAAAAAAACGAAACAAAAAAATTTACAAAAACAAAACACACAGGCTGCTCGTTCTGTGGTCGTACAAATTGCCAAGAAACAACAACACTACTATTTACTTATTGGGATGAAAGCCCCTTAGTTCGGCATGCACCAATAGTCGGCACTTTTGAATTAAAACTTAAATAAATAAGAATTACAAAAATTTTATATAGGAAGAGCATCTAATGTCGGCATTTTTTGCATTTCAACGTTAATAAATAAGAAATGCGGGTTTTACATTTATAAATAGCACCAAGTTTGTCAAGAAAATTTACTCATCTTTCTATTAGTAATAATTGAATTGGAGTAAGGTGAGTATTTTTGCCAAATTTTAAAGTCTGGATTGACAAGTTCTTGAATTTGCGCGGTGACCCTTGTTTTTCAAAAAAAAATTAGTGTTAGAAAGAACTTACAAACACAAATATTCATATTTTTTTATTTAAATTATACTACCAATAAAGTTTTAAAAGGTAAAAAGTCTATTAAATTTTGTCGTTAAAGTAAAAAAAAAAAAAAACATTACAAAAAGTAAATATTTTATTAATTTTGTTGGGTGTTTTGCTCTGATTACACTCAAATTTTAGTAAGTTGTTCATCAATCGTGCCTCTTGCCTCTGAGATAACCGATAATGAGCTTAAAACGAGTTTGCCCAGTAGTCGGCATGATTTCTTTTGAGTATCTAATGACCTGCCGGCTATAGGATAAGTGCTGGGCTAAAGTCGGCAGCAATTTTATTTCTAGTTTAACTGTATATGGGGTCCCATAGTATATTTTTTAAAATTTTTTGTTTTTCTTCTCATTATTTATTTATTGAATCTTCATATATTAACAGCCGTATTCATAAAAACTTATTGATGATTAATTGACCGTTTTTAAGCAAAAATTGCTAAAGTTGTATTCATAAACGAAAAATAGTCTATTGAACCTTTAATAAACCATTTATAAAGTAAGAAAATTTATTGTTGGATTTGCCCTTCTTTAAACCAAAAATAAAATTACATTTTGAAAGGTGTTTGCATTTTATGATATTATTTTTGGGAAAAATGTTGAAAAATAATGACAAAAATGTTGTATTTATTACAACGAACATGTTAAATACATTTTACTATTTTTTTTATTTTAGACAGCCAATTTAAAGTTACATTTATTGATAATTATTTAAAAAAAATTGATTAATTTAAATGAATATGTTCAGGGGCAAACGCAGATATTCTCTTTAATTATTTATTAAATTATTGCAACTAGTTGTTTTTTTTTTGTTTAAAACAACAAATTATTGTTCAAAAATATAAAAAAAAAATCAAATAAACAAATCATAATAATAGTGATGTTAATAAAAAGTAAATAAACTTTTTATTCGATTACTTTCTTATCGTATATTTAAAAAAGGTTCAAACAAAAGTTTTTATGAAACCTTTCGGAAACATTTTGTTCAGAAACTAAAATAATATGTAGTTTTATTTGATAAAAATAATTTTGAAGGTCTACAATTAAAAATAAATTATAAAAAAATTTAAATATAGAATATCAGGTAAACCGAATAGAAGTTTCGTGCATCACTAACAATAAAATGGCAGCCAAATATAAAGAAAGTTGCCATACTTAAACAGAAAATCGCTGCAAACAGTTAATAGTAAAAAAGCTGTTATTGTACGTTTATGAATACAAATTTTTATAAGAGGTTTATCAGACAAAAAGCGTTTAATAGTAATTACATACTATAAGCTTAAAATAAGAACTTTTTATGAATATGGTTGTAAATATGAACTAACAATAATTAATCAAATCTTAACCTAATACGTTATTTTATGTCCTGCCAGTGCCAGACAAAAATTTTCATCACGGGTTCTGTTCACTTATATAGGTGTTTATCGCTCATCTAATTGGATAAGTGCTGCAGTGTCTCTTCTTCTTAAGCGAGTGTGACCGCTATCATTTAAAATATTTCGTGCTAGTGGGTTCGGATGCAATTCGAGCCTTTTTAAGTATTTTACTGCATATTTCGTAATCATAGTTTTGACTAATGGAACATTGAGATCCTTGTCAATATTTGAGTTTTTTACATACCAAGCGGCAGCTGTGATTATTCCAAGAATTTTATTTTGGCGCCTTTGAATTTTTTCTATATTAGAGGCCGAGGCAGTGCCCCATAACTGAATTACCATAGCACCAGATTGGCTTTAAGATGGAGTTGTAAAGAAGGAGTTTGCAGTCGAGACTAAGGACAGAGTTTCTACCAATAAGCCAATGAATTTGAATGGCTTTTAGTTTCATTTGAGTTAGTTTTGCCTCTATATGGCATTTCCACGTTAATTTTTTTTTTCTCATTATTTATTTATTGAATCTTCATATATTAAATATGAACTAACAATAATTAATCAAATCTTATCCTAATTCTTTATTTTATGTCCTGCCAGTGCAAGACAAAAATTTTCTTCATCACGGGTTCTGTATCACATTTATATATGTGTTTATCGCTCATCTTAATGGGTAAGTGCTGCAGTGTCTTTTCTCCTTAAGCGAGTGTGGCCGCTATCATTTAAAATATTTCGAGCTAGTGGATTTGGGTGCAACTCTAGCCTTTTTAAATATTTTACCGCATACTTCGTAATAATAGTCCTTACCAGTGGCACATTGAGATCCTGGTGGATATTTGAGTTTTTAACATACCAAGGGGCAGCTGTGATTATTCGAAGAAGTTTATTTTGGCGCCTTTGAATTTTTTCGATATTTGAGGCCGAGGCAGTGCCCCATAGTTGAATACCGTAGCACCAGATTGGCTTTAAAATAGAGTTGTAAAGTAGTAGTTTGCAATCGAGACTAAGAACAGAATTTCTTCCAATAAGCCAGTTAATTTGAATTGCTTTTAGTTTCATTTGGGTTAATTTTGCTTCTATATGGCATTTCCATGTTAAACGCCGATCTAGATGAATACCGAGATATTTGACATGCGATTGTTGAGGCACTAGTTGATTATTGATTTTAATAGGGGGGCATGTTTCCCGACGCAAGGTAAATGTAATATGTACGCATTTTTGCTCATTGACCTTTATTCTCCATTGTTTTAACCACAGTTCTAGTTGAAATATATGATCCTGCAGGTATCGAGATACTTCACGACTGTTCTCGTGTACGCTTAGGAAAGCTGTATCATCAGCAAAAGTTGAGGTTAGGGTGTAGTTGTTTGTCGGCATGTCCGAGGTATATATAAGATAAAAAAGTGGGCCCAGGATACTTCCCTGAGGGACTCCAGCTTCAATTGTCTGAGGAGAACTTAAGTTCTCCTCCACGTTAATTGCCGATCCAGATGTATACCGATATATTTTACATGCGAATGTTGAGGAATTATTTGATTATTTATTGTATTATGGGGGCAAGATTCCCGGCGCAAGGTGAATGTTATATGCACGCATTTTTGCTCATTGACCATTATCCTCCATTGTCTTAACCATATTTCTAGTTGAAATATATGATGCTGTAAGTAACGAGATGCTTCATAACGGTTTTCGTGGACGCTTAGAAAAGCTGTATCGTCTGCAAATGTTGAAGTTAGGGTGTATTTGCTTGTTGGCATGTCCGAAGTATAAATTAAGTATAATAGAGGGCCCAGGATGCTGCCTTGTGGGACTCCAGCGCCAATGGGCTGAGGTGAACTTAAGAAATTTCCTTCTTTAATAATAAATTGACGACCGACTAAGTAGCTTTCTAGCAGCTTGTGTGTGTTTGCTAGTAAATTTTGCTTCAATTTATGTAATAAGCCTTCATGCCAGACTTTATCAAAAGCTTGCGAAACATCGATGAAGAGTGCTGAGCAATATTTTTTTTCTTCAAATGCTTTTCTTATGACATTAACTATTCGATGAGTCTGTTCGATTGTGCTGTGTTTTCTTCTAAATCCGAACTGATGGTTTGGAATACATCTATTTTCACTTAAAATCGGTGTTAATTTTGAAACTAATAATTTCTCAAACAGCTTTGACATATTTGATAATAAGCTAATAGGCCTATATGACTCAACTTTTGTATGATCTTTACCTGGCTGGTATCATTTCCATTCCATTTTTGAGGATAGTAAAATAGCATTAAAAATAAAAAGAATAATTTTCTTTGCTATGCGAGGTAGCTCTAAAAGCATTTTATTACTGATTTTATCAATACCAGGTGCCTTCTTAGTGTTTAAGTCACAAATAGCCTTTTCGATTTATCTTATCTCAAATCTGAGGGGAATAGCTGCTCTAGCAGCAACAGGTGGTAACTCGACCGCAATATTGTGAGATATATTTGGTGTAAATACGTTTTTCAAGTGACTAACAAACAGATTTCCTTTTTCAATATCGTTTCTTGCCCAACTACCATTCAAGTTTCTTAATGGTGGCTTAGATATAACTGGCCTTTTTAGATTTCTAGCTGCACGCCATAATGAGTAGTCAGATTGTGGAGTTGCATCAAGTTCCTTAAGATATTTTTCTAGAGAAGCCGTTTTCTGAGTCTGCAGTAACTTTCTTAGCCTTTTTGTGTACTCTTTTAATAAATTCTTAAGTTGCGGGGATCTGTACAGTTGCCACTCTCTTCGAACTCTCCTTTTTTCAGTCAAGAGCCGCTCGACATCTGAAGAATCTATTTTATTATTTTTAATTTTTTTGGGAGTAACGCTGGAATGTTGAACAGCTAGTTTAAGATAACTGTCAAAGTTAACAATAGAGAGATCCACATTCTCCGGTGTACTAAGCGGAATATTTTCTAGGCAAAGGGCACTGAGAAATTTTTTATATTTTAACCAATTTATTTGTGTGGCTGACGTCGCTAAGTAACATGACGGAGATACAATTCTATTTGGGTTCGTTATAGTACCAATTGTAGGTGTGTGGTCGGATGATAATTCTAGGGAAGCTTCAACATGAATCGTTTCTGTGGGGATGTTTTTAACCACTCCAAAGTCGATAACATCTGGAATTTTTTGCTGATCAGTAGGCCAATATGTTGGTTGTCCGCTCGCGACCACGTTTAAACCCATTTTAGAGATTGTGTTAAACAAAACACGACCTTTTGGTGTTATAAGTCGTGACCCCCAGAAGGTATGTTTAGCGTTATAATCGCCAGCGGCGAGGAAACAGGGTCCTAATGATTTAAAATATTTATAATATTGGCTTTCTGATATGGCAAATCTAGGTGGAGAGTATAAAGAAGAAATTACTAAGTTTCGATTTAGCTCTTCAACACAAATAGTCGTTGCTTGCAGATAATCTTCACAATGATCAAACATTAAGTAGTGTTTGATTCGGGCTTTTATCAAAATGGCAGAGCCTCCACAAGCTCTATCTCGAGGGTCCTTAGTATCATATAGTATATAACCATTGATTTTAAACGTATTTCTTGAGGTCAAGTGAGTTTCAGAAACCAACATGACATCAATTTGTTTATTTTTTAGAAAGTATTCTAATTCATTTTTATGTTGGCGGATGCCGTTTGCGTTCCAAAAACAGATTTTTAAACAGTTCATGGCTTGTTAAGTACAGCTTGCAATAACATCGATTGCATTCTTAGAATTTCCTGCATCATATTACCCATTGTGTTCGTAAAATTATTAACTGTTTGCACTAATGTTTCCATGGTTTTTTCAAGACGACTTAAATTAGAAACTGGAGTTTCTTCATTAATTGGCGAAGCACCTTGCATTGTCACATGGTTTGATTTTAGAATGTTAGCGTAGGAGGTTCTGTTATTACTAGGCTGTGGAGCCTGAATGTCATTAGTGTTTAGCTGATTTGTTACCTGCATTTGAGGGGAATTAGTTTTCGGTCCAACCGACTGCTTGACGATAGTGTATACAGGGCATCCTCTATAATTGGCTGTGTGATTACCGCCACAATTGCTACATTTTTTAACGTTGGGGTCATTTTTAGATTTATCGCAAAGATTTGTACCATGTAATTCTCCACATACTACGCAAACAGGGGGTAAGTAGCAGTATGCCTTAGTATGACCATATTCCTGGCAGTTCAAACACTGAACGGGTCCATTTCTTTTGTGCGGCTCCTCTATTGTGATTTTTCTGTACAGTATATATTTTAAACTGTAAATAGGGTGCGTTACGTTTTTTCTTAGCTTAACGTCGCCGGGCTCCAACTCCACTCGAAATAGTGGTTGGGGATTTTTTCCCTATTTTTAGGGAAAGCCATATAGAGGCAAAATTAACTCAAAAGAAACTTAAAGCCATCCAAATTCATTGGCTTATTAGAAGAAACTCTGTCCTTAGTCTCGATTGCAAACTTCTGCTTTACAACAACATCTTAAAGCCAATCTGGAGCTATGGTATTCAGTTATGATGAAGACAATTTTGGACTGGCGCTGGCAGGACAAAATGAAGTATTAGGATCAGTGTTCGAAAATAAACCGTACATTATTAAGCGTTCGGCTCACACACCCAAGAACGATATCTACTTTTTTTAGTGTTTGTGTAGACATACACAACCCTTAATACCGTTCGTAACTATTTTCAAGAAAGAACCGAACATTATATAATGTTCTGTTCTTCGTCAAAAAACAGAACAATTGTAGAGGTTCTATAGACGTACATTATATCTTAATGTTCTTTAGTGTTTTTTTTAATTACAAGTATATACAAGTTTGGGTTGCCAGATATATTTATTTTAAAAAGCATTAAAAAACAAGGTTTTTGAATGTCTCGCGGGACAAATAGATAAAATAGTATATGTAACTCTACTTTAAATTATTTTTAATTTAAAAATAATTAGTAATGTTAAAAAAAAAACAAATAAAAATGTTTATACATACAAATTAAGCAGTTTAAAGTAAAAGTGAAACAAAATTATCTTTTTAAGTATTAAATTCATCGAGTGCGTTTATTAAAAATTAGAGAAGTTTAACAAAATGTAAAAAAGGCAAAAAAAAGTTATAAATGCAATTTATTTATTTTATACAGGGCTGCCTGGTACTTTTTTTCCTTGTCTCCAAAAAATAAGACCCCAATTTACAAAACAAAACCTTAAAAAGTTAATAATTTTTTTTGGGGTTTTTTTCAGACCAAATCTAAATTTTTTTTTAAAGTAATGACAAATCCCCAAATAAAAATGTTTTGTAAAAAAAATTATTTTATTTTGTCGCTACAAACTGGTTTTGGCATGTATTTTTAAAAAAACTTTTCAGCGATTCAGCGAGGAATTACAAGCAGAACAATATGCTGTTGCTTGCTCAATCGGTTTTACCCATTCTTTATGTAAATCAACAATAAAAATGCATCTATCCGTCATTTATGTAATACTTCGATGCATCAGAAGTACCCAATAAAAAAAATCGTTACATCCAACAATTTTTTATGCGCTGAATAATGCGCTTCATGTGTCAAAAATGTATTGCTTCAAAGTGGGAACTCGCCATATAAAATTCATGTCTTATGAAAGCGCAATGGTAAGCGAAACTTTTAGGTTTCTCCCTTACAAACCTGCTTCGTTGGAAGCTGTATTTTTTTATTGGGTTCTTACCAATAGCCCAGCATTCTTTTTCCCAAACTTTATTTTATTGTCTTTCACATTTACTTTGCATTACTTTTAGATGTCTTACCGCTGTGGGAATTTAACACTTTATTTTCGCAGTTTTTATACAGTAGTTTTGACTTAACTGGCTTTTATTTAAATGCACTTTTGACTGAACTGCACAAAATGAATAATTCTTGTCATAATTCTTTAAAATCCCATACAAATTTCATTTGTGAGTGCACTTTCTATACCTGCACATTTGAGATAAATGCCCAAAATTTTTGGCGTTTTAAAATTATTTTAATATGAAACATCAAAGTTAGCTGCAAACATGAAAAAATATGGTGGCCGCTTTTTTATATAAATATCTAATTTTATAAAATTTTAGTAAAATATCAATATATTAATAAAAACGATTTTTATTCTTTTTTTAAACACTTTACTTAAGCTGCACTTTTATACAGGTAACCATAATTGTGTACCCGCACATTCAGGCATATAAATACATTTAAGATAACCGCACTTTTGATTTACCTGCACAAAAAATCGCGCAAAGGAGATTGCGCAGCTAAATCAAAATTAATGTAATTGCATATGATATCCAAGGCGAATTGACTAGAAGGTGAGGTCAACTCTACAACAACACTGCTTCTGTGGTCGGATTGTAAAAAAAATTTCTAGTAAAAAAATTGACTTGTTAACATAAAAAACTTAGTTGTATACAAACTTTGACAAGTCGACCACCGAAAAAAAACACCGTGTGTTGACTAGACCCCACCTTCTAGTCAATTCTCTTTGATGATATCATTATTATCGCTTATAGAAATCACTCTTTGTAAAAATATATTTTTTGGACGCGGCCTTTTTTAAGTAGTTATTTGAATTTGACATATAAAACTAAAGAAAAAAGAAAGGGACAGCCAAAATAGGCTTTTCTTTTGCCTAATAATAATGAATAAACAAAATAAGCTAGAACAGAGATGATAAAGTCAGTACAATTATTCTTTTTTTAGTACTATTAGTATGTCTACTACATATTTACATGTTTAGTACAATTTAAAAATTGCAAACGCTTTAACATTGAAACTGATATTTTTATACTTAAATATGATAATAACAAAGCAAGGAAATATAAAAGTACCTAGTATGAACTATATAAATTTGCTAAGCAGTTGAACTTAAACTATTTTGCACCTGTTCCGCTATCAACTTTTAGAAAACAAGATTTAAAGTGTTCGTCTAAATTCCCTATTAGTTACTTAATACATATGTCGTTATTCTAATAATAAAAAATATTTAATGGGTTTTTGATACAACTAGGGTCAAAAAAGTAATTTTTGAATTTTGAAAATGTCACTTATCATCCCTGTAATAATAATAAGAAGAAAATACAAATTTCAAAAAATTCTCGGAAACGCATATTTTGAAGTTATGGACAGTGTAATATAAATTATAAAAAAATAAAAAGGTCCACTTTTTCCATTTAATATTTTTTTTTTAATTTTCTATCACAAAATGTATTTTATTTAAAATCTCAAAAAGCAGCAATAAACCAGATTTATCTGTTTGTTCATCTGGCAACGTTAAGCAAATCTGAAACGAACGAACATTAATGAACGGAACCGAACACAATTAAGTTTGTGTTAAAAAAAAAAACCGAACGGAATTTAATGTTCTCATCTTTTGTTGAGTTGGATGAAAACAGTATTATTTTTGTGTTCGAAAGATGACTAACAGGGAAACGTTATTTTTTTTTTAATGATTTTCTACACAAACACTATTAGCGTTTGTGTTTTCCACAAATCTACCGAACCGAACATTAAAGAACGATATTTAGTGTTTATTTTCGAACACTGATTAGGATACTATTACTCAAAATTATTTATATTAAACAACCTGAGTATTTTTACAAAAGAATAACGCTTTCAAGATCCAATAGAGGATACAAAATAAACTCCATTCGATACCCCAAACTAATATCAGAAAGACACTTCTTCGTTAATGCCATTCGTCCCTGGAATAAACTCCCATATAATATTTAAATCCTAGGCAATGCTAAGCACTTTTTCATGGCAATACTTTCTCATTAGCTTTTTTACACTGAACAACATCTAACATCAATTTGCGAAGATGTTAACATCTTTCCATAAGAAATACATAGGGGTAAAAACCAACATCTTTCAACATCTTTAAAAGATGTTCCTCTCTCATTCTATTCCATTCTACATCTTTCGATTATTTTAGTGTCATCACTAGAAAAGTGGCAATATGTTCTATTATTATTGTGGCATCACTGACAAAAAAAAATTGGTTTGAAAGCAACGTTACCATTTGTTAAGTTTTCTCTTTGATTGCGATGTTTTTTTGTTAAGTATTTTTTATATTGTTAAACAAATTAAACTTCAAATACATTTTTGTGTTTTCTTTTTAAATTTTGGCAGTTTTGTAGAAAAACAATTTTTTATTCTAAAATCTTTTTTTTGCAAATATAGTGACATTTTTGTTTGATGGTAGATGTTAGATGTGAGCAATGTAATAGGCTTTTTACACTGATCAACATCTAACATCTACCATCAAAGATGTAGAAAGTGTGAAACACTCGTTTACATTGCTCACATCTAACATCTACCATCAAAGATGTAGAAAATGTGAAACACTCGTTTACATTGATCACATCTAACATCTACCATCAAACAAAAATGTCAACATTTTTGAAAACAAAAAATATTTTTTCTTTCTACAAAAGTTCCAAAATTTTAAAAGAAAACAAAAAATGTATTTGAAGTTCCATTTGTTTAAAAATATAAAATTTACCTAACAAGAAAACATTGCAACAAAAGAGAAAAGTTGAAAAATGGTAACGCTGCTTTCAAAAAAAAAAATTTGTTTGCCAGTGATGCCACAATAATAATAGAACTTATTGCCACTTTTCTAGTGATGACACTAAAATAATCGAAAGATGATGAATGGAATAAAATGAGATAGGAACATCTGTTAAAGATGATGAAAGATGTTGGTTTTTAGCCCTATGTATTTCTTATGGAAAGATGTTAAGATCTTCGCAAATTGTGGAAAATTGATGGTAGATGTTAGATGTTGATCAGTGTAAAAAGGCTATTATATTTAAATTTTGTCTATTTTTACTTATTTTCAATATCAATAATTTCTATAATCTCTAAGTAACCTAAAATAAATCTGCCATTGTATTAGCAGTACTATTATATAAGATTAAAAGCCTTGTTGTACTGTAATTTTTCTCAATAAATAAATAAATTTCATATAATATATGAAGATTCAATAAATTAGTAATGAAAAAAATATTATGTCTGTTTCGCCACGGATTGTTCTTCTACATTTATGATATTCAGCCATTGTATAGTCAGTTCTAAATTTTTATATCTTTTTTCGTGTACAAATTAATGTTTATTTATTATATTTTTATTTCTCCGCACAGATTTTTGATATATCGATAGGTTTTTATATTGTTAACCCAATAAATAATTTATTTTTTATAAATTCGCAAAACTTTAACTACTATTTCACGTTATTCTTTATCACTCTAGTTACACTATATCTGATAGTAAATAAGACATTTATTCCATTATGTTTAAACATATGTTTTTTACGAAAATAACATCATAAAATGCAAACATTTATCAAAATGTCATTTTATTTTTGGTTTAGAGAAGGGCAAATCCAACAATAAATTTTCTTACCTTATGAATGGTTTATTAAAGGTTTAAAAGGCTATTTATCGTTTATAAACACAACTTTAGCGATTTTTGCTTAAAAACGGATAATTAATCATAAATAGGGTTTTATGAATACGGCTGTAAGTGTCCAAGATTGGCATTTAAACTTTATTGGGTCTGAGATCAATACTGCAGAAGTTACAAACGGAACGACAAAGTTATATACGGGCATTTCCACAGAAAAGTGTACGTTTTGTCACCTACAGACACCAAGTAATTAGTCTTGTGTTTTAAATCCATGTTGTTTAAACTTTTCCTCTTTTTCACTAAATGTAGAGCTAGTTGAGCTCTACACCAAAAAGTAAATAATATTTTCGTTATTCTTTGAGAAACAATAAAAAATGGTTGGTGTCGTTACGTGACAAAAAGTAGAAATACCAATATTGTTTTTTACCATTGTTGAAGTGTATAGAGCACGCTTATACGAAACTTTTTTGTGAAATATTATGATTTATATCCGTTATGTAACATAATTCGTTCTCCAAACTTGATTCTAAATTAATAAACAAGAAAATAAAAAAATATTTGCCTCTTAATCTACGAAAGTCTCAAAATAACCTGCTTGTGGATTTATATATTTATAAACCATTATGAAAAATTAGAAATAAAACTTACATTTTATTGTTGTTAATATATTTTTTTTATCAGCCGTATTCATAACAAAAATTAGCCACAGAGCTGCTAACTAGAACGCCGATTTAGCTTAGCAGTTTGTTAGCACAGAGTTAACTCTAACATACTTTTTTCCATCTGCTGACTATTAATAAATCAACTCCGAAGTTTTTGATGCCACATTATAAGTATTTCTGCAACATGTTTTGCATTTATCATCGCTGGTTTTGTCATGTAATATTTTTTTGTCCACATATAAACATTTTAAAAAAATTTAAAAATGAATTAATTAAAAAAAGAGAGCAAATTAAAAAACAGACAGTAAATGAAAAAAAAAAACCAACAAAATAGTTTGTCATTAAACGGCTGGTTTTCACAAGTTAACAAACGCAAATCGTTAGACAGAGTGGTAAGTGTATTATGAAAAAACTCTATGCTAACTTCATCCCAAATTTTCGTTATGAATATGGCTGCATATTTTCTATTTTAATATTAATAAAATATTTTCTTTTTCCAGATTTTCATTTTAAATGCTTTCAAAGTAGGATGTAAAAAAAATATAATGAAAACCTCAATACATTTCAGTTGGGATACATTTTATATAAGAGGGTTTTTCATATCCATATATGCTTAAAAAATTTAAACAGCAATGGACTTAAATACTTTGAATGTTGTATATAGCTTTAATAATGAGACAGTACTTGAATGTGAATATAAAATAAACACCTTATTAGAGAAAGCAGACAGAGTTGTTTCTCCTATTAGCTCCCCTAATTTTACATGCCTTTTGAAATATAAGGTAAGCAGTAACAAAGGTCAATGTTGCATTCAAACCCATGACAATGAAAAAGAGAGTTCAGATTTGCAGGTGGATGAGGGGATTGATATAATTGGGCCAATATATAACAAAAGAATAGGTCTTAGTTGGAGAAAACAAACAAATATGCAAAAACGTAAAAACCAGTTACTGCAAAAAGAATTTATTAATAATGAATGCCTAAACTCTCCACCCTGCTCATTAATTGATCCTCAACGCTTGCTTGTTCCACTGATACCAATTACAGACCACAATGATCAACAATATTACAAAAACAATTATAGTTTATTTAAATCGGATTTTCGGTCAATTATATCTGAAAAAGAATCATTATTAAATGTTAATAAGAAATTCAATATACAATATATTGCAACATTTGAAAACGAGAAGACAGAAAATTGTGTTTTTAATGTAGCAGCTGGTGATAACCATATTATGAAACAGTTTTTATGTGCCAAAAGAGAGAAGCGATGGCGTCATCATAAACATCGCACAAGAAGCTACAGTTCTATACTTAATTATGTCAGACTTATAATGTCATTTTCATATCTCCTATTTCAAAATTGCAAAATTTTACATGTCTTATTTGTTCTACTATTAACTTCACCGCAGTATCTTTGTCCAATACAAGGCTTATTGGTGTCGAAATCTTCGCCAGCTATCGGTATAGATTTGGGTTACATTGATTTCGAAAACTCCAGCGGTATATTAGTTTATAACAGTACCAATAGTAGTACTAGTAACAGCAGCAGTATTAATAATAGATTAGCAAAAAACTCATTTACTTTGGAACATGAAGTTGGAGTTAGAGGAGAGACCTATCTTTCGGCCAGCAAAAATCTTATAACATCATCCACAGAAGGCGGTAGTTCTGGTGGTGGCTATCTAGATAAATTAGATAATTTAGAAAGAAGTTTGGCTGCGGTTTTAATAAAGGTTGCATATGGCACAACTTCTACCACCAAACGTAGCATTCCGGAAAACAGTTATGTGCCAAGTTTAACAACAATAGCCACTCCTCTACTAACTACTTTAAGGTACATATGTTATTATATTTCTAACTTTGAATATATATAAAAAAAATTATGTTTTTTTAGATATCAAGAAAAATCTCGCCAATCCCAATTAAATACACATCATCGCAATTACGAATTGGATTTGGAAAGGGACCATGCGTTACCAACTTCAGCTCCAAATGCTGATATTTTAAAGAGTAATAGTAATCCAACATATCCCAATCCAAACCGACATCATAATCATGAGCGTGATAGACACAGACACCTTATTAATTCCACTCCGAAGCCGTCATGTGAGTATAAAGACAATTATATAATTAAAATATAAAATCGTGTATTCAGTATTTTATAACGTCATAATTATGCGTTTAAACAAAAATATACATATTTATAGGTTTACTTAGAATAAAACAACATTGAAATAAAAACTCTAGAAATTTTACAGCCAACACTGTTTAGACAAAAAGGACAAATGAGTTGAGTTGAGTTGTGAACCGTAATATGGGCCTTAAATAAAATTTTCTATGCGATCGATGACGTTAGAAATCGTTAAACAGGCAGTAATTCTATTTCATTCAATGTTAATAACAAACTAACAAAAATGAAAAAGTGGAAAAATGTAATTTTTGTTACAATAAACACAAGGAAAAAGTTTTCCACCGAAAGTTGCAATTTATACAAGCTTTACCCAAGTGTAAAAAAATCAGATTGGAAAGTTACAACTTTACAATTTTTAAAGAGTTGGTAATTCATAAACTCAAATTGAGTGTGGTTGACACTCTATTAAAAATTTTGTTATTTTTCTCAAAAAGTACTAAAATTTACATTTCTGTTTAAATTCAACATTTTTTATTTTTTTTTCGAATTTATTCTATGAGTTACATTTCAGTTATGTATTTTTTTTATTTTTAAGGAATAGAACTATTACAAAAAAGCTTTATAAAATACATAACTAAAATGTAACTCATAGAATAAATTCGAAAAAAAAAATGTTGAATATAATATAAAGTAACCTACGAAAGGAGATAATTCCCAGTTTTTATCTCTGTTTAAGATAATCAACTATGATTCTTAAAAACTCCGTTTTAATTAAATCAAATTTTAAGTTTTTTTTAAACGTCGTTTTTCAAAACAAAATTAAAAATGAATTCTATACAAAAAAATATTAAAAAAGAACGTAAAAATTATGTGACATTTTAATAATCCATTAATTCACTTTTAACAGCTCTTATTTGGCATCTTGAAAAATATCAATTACTTCCAAGAATTATATTACAGATTTTTTTTTGACAGTTAAAACTTTTGTACTTTTAACTAAAAAAAAAAAAAAAAATACCGTTCACGTCAATAAGAGTGTAATTTTCCTTTTTTCCAACCAAAAAAAATTGAAATGAATACCCTTTATATTTAATTTAAATTTTATGAAAGAATATTACTTTAATGGACAATACATAAATAACCGAGTTGAAATTTTAAAATCTTTTCTGGCCAAATGAAAAAGGAAGTTTTAGTTATCAATCGTTTTTGTCACTCAAAAAGTTATCAAGTTTTTGTTGTAGGAGTTCGACATTTCAAATTTTTTTTTGGCTGGAAAAATGGAAAAAGGAAATTTACACTGTTATTGACGTGAACGAAATTTTTTTAGTTGAAAGTAAAAAGTACAAAAGTTTAACTGTCAAAAAAATCTGTAATATAATTCTTGGAAGTAATTGATATTTTTCAAGATGCCAAATAAACGCTGTTAAAAGTGAATTAATTGCCCAGTAAAAACTTTGCCTAGCTTCTTCCACTCATTATTTAGAAGCATTCTTCTACAACTACTTCTATAACAACTTTTATAACTACTTTTTTCAGGATCTATTTAAGTAAAAAAATAATGGCTTACTTTTGAATGCGTTCATTTTGGGACATCCCTTGTAAAATTCATTAGTTCCTTCAGTAAAATTGTAAGTAGTGCTTTTTTGTTTTTCTCATTACTCAACATATTATTTTATAGGCGAAGTTTTTACTGGGTTTGTAAAATTGTAATTTGCCAATCCGATTTTTTTACACTCGGTTAAATTGCAAATTTCGGTGTAAAAGTTTTTCCTTGTGTTAGTTGTAACAAAAATTACATTTTTAAACTTTTCCATTTTTCCAACCAATAAAAAAACTGAAATGAATGCCCTTAGTTTATGTATAAAAATTATTTTCTATTCTTCTTCTTCGCACTCTGAGAGGGAAAGTCATGGGAAATTACATTGTGTTAATAAAAAAAATAATTTTTTTTATAATACATAACAAAAGTAGTTTTAAAAATAGATAGGACTATAAAAAACTAAAATTATTAAGTATAATTATTTGGAAAATAACATTTTCAATAAAAAAAAAATAGTTGTATAATAAAACAAGTAAGAGTGCTATATTCGGCTATGCCGAATCTTATATACCCTTCACCATGGTTGAGAAAGAACAGAAGTGGGAATTTGGCAACTTTGTCATGAAATAAAGCAAAAATTTTGTTGTGCTAAGAAAAATAATATCATTTAGTACAAATTAAATATTGTAGTGCTTTTATTGTAATATTATATAGTTGCAGTTTATGACTAAAATGAAATTTTAATCAATTTGCTGTTTTATATAAAGATAAAATACTTGCATATGCATACTTATGTTTGTATAATAAAATTAATTAATTGGCTGTGATTGGTAGCACTGCTTGTTGCATCTTATGATATAAACAACACTGAAGAATAAACAATTTATGTTCCTCTTTATATATGGGTAAAACAAAGATAAAGAAAGCTGTTTGCCTGTTTGTCATCATATGTTTGTTAATTGTTTGTAACAAATTTTTTAATTGTTTAATTGGTCATCATATATGTTATTTGTTCATCGTTTTTGCATTTTTTTTTCTGCGGCTGTTTTTGCTAAAGTTGGGAGATTGTTATATGAATAATAATGACTGCAACAAAAAACGTTACGAAGAGTCAGAGAAGTATTGGATGTGCATATTATAACAAATATTTTCATATTCAATAAATACTCTTGAGCAACATATATTGATGTCTAAAAATAAAGTATTTAAGTTTACTTGTGAAAATTGCACAAATATACCAAAAGGTTTTGCTACTCTTACCACTTTCCTTGAAAAGGAAATTGAAGATAGAATGCAGGAATGCCGGAGTAAGTTAAATGACCATATTGAAAATGGAATAAGGCAAATGGAGAAGAAATTCAAAGATTTTGTAGAATCCCAAGTATTGAATGTTCAGCAAATAAAAACTGATGTTAAAAATTGCTTAGATGTAGTTAATGCTGTGGATAATGCTGCGAATAGTAGATTAGCTGTACTTGAAAAGCAGAGGTGCATAATGGAAAGAAGGCTAAACAGAGTCAACATTGTTATAGGAGGTTTGCCAATGAAAATAAAGGACCTTCGAACGCCGCTTTTAAAAATCTTTTCGAAATGTAATGTTACTGTTACTAATTCTGATATTCAGCACAGTACTTACTTTGCTGGTGGTAGAGCTGTACTGGTAAAATTTAATTTAGTTCAGATTCGGGATGAAATTATGATTAACTTTAATAATAACAGAAATATCAAATTGGTGGATGTTGTTTCTCCAAGCCTTTGTAATGGTGTTCAGTCAAAAATATTTTTAAATGATAATTTGACTGATTCTGCTAGAAGGCTTTTATCTGTATGCCGCAAGCTTAGAAAAGATGAAAAAATTATTAAATATAGGCTTTGGAATTATGATGTCCCTAAAGTTAGAGTTGAATTGCCTAATGGTGCCGTTGAGACATATTCTCATGAACAATGTGTTGGAATGCTGGAGAGTTCAAATGATACATTTTCATCTGTAAATATTTATAACAATTCGTTTTCATAACATTTATTATATTGCATATTTAATATTTTTTGTAGGGAAAATTATATTTTACACATTCAATTTTTTTTATTAATTAATTAATGCATCTATTCAGTCAAAAGTTTTTTTTTAATTATCTTAGTAAAGGTGGAATTGGTATTTACTTTCCGTTTCTGTTCCATGTTGCTCTGTTACGAAATTTTAGTAGTTATTTTTTCTTAGTAACTTATCAGCTATTTATCACAAAGTTATTAGTTTTGCACTGTCCATTGTTATATTTTAATAATTTTAATGCACATAAATTTGAAGAATTTAAATTTATGAATTCTTAAAATCAACAGTTTATTTTAATATACATACATATGTGTATACTAAGTTTGTCATTCCGTGTGAAACTTTTTTATTATTCACCACAGACCCCATAAAGTATATATATACTGGCTCCTTAAGTAATTCTAAGTCGATCTAGCCATGTCCGTCTGTCTGTCCGTCTGTTGAAAACACGCTCACGTTCGAAAAACTCAAAAGAGTTTTGTCAAATTGCTTGTAGTTATCCTAAGCGGTTTGGGATTGAAATTCAGCCAAATCTGTTCAGAAGGGTCAGAACTATGAATCAAAATGTGGAACCACCACTTAAAAAAAAATTGATAATTTTGTTACAAAAACTAACATAAATGATTGAAAAATTCACGAAATGATATGAAATTTTGGAGATGTTCGTTTTATTCGACTAGAAATCACACTGTTAAGTTCCATAAAGATCGGCTTATAATTTACCATAGGCGCCATATAAACCCTACTTCCGGAAAACAGTTTAGTACGCCTTAAACCGTAATTATTAATGCTATCGTAACAAAATTTGGCACGTCACAGTTTTTTAGGACTAGAAATGACACTTAGAAATTTCGTGATGATCGGTCCATAATTTACCCTAGGTCCCATTTTAAATTTGTTTTACTATTATTAAGTAAAAATTTGTAAGCCGATTATGGCCAAAGGTCTATGTTAATGAAATTTAATAAATAAAAATAAAATAAGTATATCTAAGAATATGTATATTTATATGTATATGTATCAGGGTTGGCTGCCCACTGGGTAACCCAGAAAAACCCACCCGGGTTTTAATGGGTGTTTTGTTAAAAAAAAAAAACCCAAGTGGGTTTTTTTCTTTATATTCATTTAAACAAAGATGGTATAATTTTTACATTTTTTTACAGAAAAATAAACGAAAATGATTATAAAATGCAAACAATGTGCTTAAATACCCATTTGTACCTATTTTGATTTAACGTAGTGGGCTTTTCTCTTTTTATTAATTGAATTTAACTTCAAACTCGGGCTTTTCTAAATCTTATTCATTTTAAAAATCAAAATCTTTAAAATGAATTTGATTTGAAAAAATGCGGAATATGATTTGTCAAATCCTCAATTTGATTACAAAAATTCTGAATTTGTTTTTTAAAAACCTGAATTTGATTTTGAAAAGGTAAACATTAAAGTTAAAATCCTATACATAAAAAGTGGCTCAGATTTGAAATGTCGATACATTTTAACAAGAGTTAATGCTTTTTCCAATCCGAGACGATTTCTATGGCTATTCTATATTAAACAAAAAAGGGAAAAAATCTTTTCTATTGATTCTGAACTAGCAGGGCAATTTATTACTGAAGTGAAAAAATTGTAAAAGTTTGCTGGTAAAAATTTTAAATTATTGACCATTGTTGTTCAGTTCAGATTTTTTGAGTGCAAAATTGCGCTCATGTTGAAGTAAGCGATCTTTTTTATAATTTAAAAGTGTAATGTTGTACATATTTGTCGTGTGAAAAAAAGTAAAACAGCCTGTCATCTTATTATTACGTCGTTAATGGAAATATATGCTGTATATTAAAATAATTGAAAATGGAAAAAGCTTTAAAAATTGCAATGTTTCAACTTTTAAACCTAATTGTTTATACTTGGCTTAAGGTTGTTTAAATGTCAGCTTTTAGTGTAAATACTTTTCCTTGTGTTTGTTGCAATAAAAAACGCATTTTTCCATTTTTTCAATCAAATAAAATCTGAACTGAATACCGTTATTATAAAAAATATTCTGCAACTTAAATTTTAAAAGCCAAACAGGGTGCAGGAAATGAGAGGTGCTCTTGACTAATCCATTCTTATGCTATCTACGTTTTCTTGACTAATTAGTTAGTATATATACATGTTTGGGATACATCATATTCGCCAAATAATGTGTTGGAGTATGTACGCTTTTCAACAAAATTCCGTTTTGACAGTAGTACATCATTGTTCAACAAATTACATCAATGGGAGTTGCAATTGTAGCGGAGTCACTTTGTACAGCATTGAGATCGTTTTAAACTTTGAGTAACATTTGTTGGTGATTCAAAGCTTCTTTTTACAACTGAACGTTATTTAAAATTCTATGAATGTCATTGTCAAATTCATTTATATGTTCCTATCATATTTGGGCATAAAAGTTCAAAAAAGTTCCACTGTACATCACTTGGCAGTTGAGGCATATATGTAAGGACTTATTTAAGTCCTAGCTTTTCTTTTAACTATCCATACATAGCCACAGGTTAACAAAAAAGAAAACAATTTTTAAATGTCATAATTAAAGTAGACAAAAAAGTAGCTGTTTCTTATAAGTATAATACGAGTAAGAAAAAAGCTTAAGATCATTAAACCCAATAAAACCCATGAAAAAAACCGAGTTTTTGCCAGCCTTGACATGTAGTATTAATCGCTTAATTGCATTTAATTATTTGCACGTGGTTGCAAATTTTGGAATTTCAGTATTTTGGTTATAACTCGGCCATTTTTTAACCGATTTGGCAGATTTATATACCGACGTATTTAAAAACCATTTACCATTTACTTGGGTTATAAAACTTATAAAACTTAGACTCGGAAAGACTCGGTTCCCAAAAATTGGTATTAAAAAAAAAAAAAAATTATATTTTCGACATAAATTTTTTTGTATCTGCACCGATTTCCGATGTTTTGATATATAAGTCGAATCCATAGGTCATATGACAGCCCTAAAATTTAGCTTTTTATAAAAATTTTGATATTTTTAGCCCATTTTGTTAGTACTTTTCTCATAACTTGCCCATTTTTTAATCGATTTGACAGATTTATATACGGACGTGTTAATTTTCCATTACTTTGGGCTATTAAACTTGGACTTGCGAAGATCTATGGTTCCCGAAAGTGGATATTAAATAAAAAAAAAATTTTATTTTGTCATAACTTTTTCGTGTCTGAAACAATTTGTCCGATACTTTTTACTAAAGATTTCCGATCTTTTGATATATAAGGCGTAACCGTAGGTCATATGACAGTCCAAAAATTCAGGTTTTTATACAATTTATGATATTTTTTGTACGGGAGGTACCACGCCCACTTCTCCAATCCCGCCCACATTTTGTGGGATGCTGTGTATTGATAACCTAAATGTTTGTACCTAATTTGGAAACTTTGGCTCTTGCCGTTTTCCAGATATACAAAAAATACAACAACAAGGGATTTTTGGAAAAAGTTAGAGGTAGCCGTGTTTTTTTTGCTCATATCTTAGCCATTTTTGGACCGATCTGGCTGAATTTCAATAGCAAAATTATAATAAGAATACACAACATTAATATCCCCCCCATCAAACCCCATTTCAACAGAAAGACGGACAGCCGGATTTAAACTTCCCTTCTCGTAAGAATCTATAATATCTACGCTTTATAGGGTCTAAATTCAATATTGTACAAAGTTATATATACCCTTTTACCTTCGGCGAAGGGTATAAAAAAAAACAAATGAAAGGCCCTTCACCACAAGTGGTGGAAAAGGGAATATATAAGTTTGTCATTCCGTTTGTAATTCCTACATTATTATCCTATAAAGTATATATATTCTGAGTCCTTATTAGGAGAGAAGTTGATTTAACAATGTCCGTCTGACCGTCTTACGTTTGATATGTGTTTTCCGAAGACCGCAGACATGATAGGAGCTAGGCTGTTTTACATTAATGCCACATATAGTCCACCATTCCTTGCTATTGAAATTCATCGGTCAACAAATGGCTGAGATATGACCAAATACCCACGACTGACAAATTTTTCCCCAAAAAATCCCTTGTGGCTGTTGTTGTTTTGTTTTTGTTTTTTTTTTGTTTTTTTTTTTATTCGAACGAGTTAAATGTTAAGCATAACAAACACATACACATGTTTGTACATTATTGGTCGCTTAAATTGGGAAATATGTACATACCTACATACATACATACATATTAAACAAACATTGTGACGGAATATATTCTTTCCTATATACATATAAATATGGGAACAATTTTTTTGTCGTTGATTTTTAAGTATCTTATCGTCCACCGATTTTAATGAAACATATATCGTTTAATGAAACATAAAGGGTTTAAAAAGCGTTTAAAATTTGCTTGCAAACACACGCACATACATGTATAAATAGTGGTGGAGTTTTTTGTTATTCTCCCAAAATATGTTTTTTCTTGCATTATACTTGCAAAAACATGTGTACACATGTATATACGACGGTTGTGCTCTATTTTGTTCTCCCAAAATGTTTTTGTCTTCATTTTGCACATGTATAAACGTATTAGGACAGGGCTGCCGTTAAACATTTTGAAAAATAAAGCGCGCAAAAACGTCGTTTAAGAAAATAAAAGTCGGAAACCTTTTTTAATGACTTTTAGCGAAGATCTGTGTTTCTATTTTTTTACTTTAATAACATTTAATGAAAATATCATAAATTAAATACGGGGATATGCACAACATATTTTTTTCTAAATTTTTGGGATTAATGTGTTTGAAAAGCGCTTTAATTTATCTTGCAGACACACGTACAAAGATGGGGGAATAGTGCATTTTGCCGATCTCCTCAAATGTTCACGTTTTTATTGTATAACGCACAGGTTCTCTCGAAAGTAAATGTCAAGTGGTCGAATTTAGGCCACCGGGCGATCCTGGTTCTACTTTAATTCTTTATTTATAATAGCGTTAATGACTGAGTTGTCTGGGCGGCTCAGATATCGGCATCCCACTTTTTCAAAAAAAAAAAAAAAAAAAAAAAAAAAAATATGGATTGCCATATTATTTTTAAAAAATCTTATTATATCTAAAAAAATCGCATTTCTTATTTGAAAACAAAACATTCAACAATATGTATTTGCGTACGTAAATGTTTACTGGCATTAGACAAGGCCAAAAAATGTTAAAAATTATTTTGAAAATACTAGAAATAATTTTTAAAGTTGTTCATTATTTCTTTTTTAAATCCTTATAAATTTTAGTGACTCATTTTAAACAAAATTAAAAAAATGGTAATATTTAATCAAGTATTAAGGTAGATTTGATATCCCAGTAAAAAATTTTATCACTTTGCGAAGCCCTAAAGGAACATTTAAAAAAATAAGCGCACAATTATGCGCGACGCAATAAGACATACAGAAATGCAATAAAGTAAGTGAAAAAACTCTCAACAAATTTTATAAAAAAAAACATTTCAAGTGCTACGGCATTCCCTTACTACGAAGCAGGTTTGTAAGGGAGAATACTTAAAAATAACGGCATCAAAACATTCAGTGTGTAAAGCTGGTCGTTACATCTAACAATTTTTATATGCGCTGAATAATGCGCTTCGTGTGTCAAAAATTTGCTTCAAAGTGGGAACCCGCCATATAAAATTCATGTCTTCCGTAAGCGCAATGGTAAGCAAAACTCTTATGTTTCTCCCTTACAAACCTGCTTCGTTGGAAGCTCCATTTTTTATTGGGATAGCATCAGATATAAATAACACAGTTGGTTAAGTTTGAAATTGGAAAGCCTTCTGATAAAAGCAAAATACAAACGGTTTTATTTCTATTTCGATTTAAAAGAATTTATAAAAAGATATTTAGACCAGATTATTTTTTTATATATTAAAAAAAAGAGTCATCATTGATTGCGTAAAAGTTAGTTTATAACAATTTATAATTAAATATCTATATATAAATCGGCTAAGGCAAAACAGTTAAGAACGCTTTCCTCCTCTGTATGTCAACCGATTTGAAAAAAAAACACACACCATTTGAAAGATATTTACTTACAGCAGTGCACAATATATATTTTATTCAAATCTGTGCAATATTTTCGGAGTAATAAGCGTTCAAATTAGCTACTAACACATATGTACAAAATTTGTTTATTTCAATTATCAAATAATAAAAAATAGGGTTCTTGATTATTCGGCATTTTTAAGAAACCGGGTTTCGAATATATCGACTATATAAATACGGAAAATTAAATTTATTTATATTGCTTTTCCGTGCTGCATGAAGTGATTTATTTAACTTAGAAACATAATCACCCTTATTGTGTTTGGCGTAGTCGAAAAACGACAGCTGTCGTAGTTGCAGTCGTATTTACAATTTAATGTTACCGTCTAAAATTTTCGACTAGAAAAATTTTGTAAAAGATTCACAAAGTAAAAGAATACACTTAATTAAATTATTTTGAAACACCCTGTCAAAGATCTGTCAAACAAGTGTTAAAATTAAAAATAATACGTATAATAAAACTTTTTTGTATTAATTTACTTGTGAAAATGTTAAGTTTAGGTTTTTATTCATCTCTATTCACTATGACCTGAAACTATAATTTTAAAACGATATTTTTGCGTTTTTATTTATTTCAAGATTAACATTTAAGTAGTTCTAAAATTAGTATTTACATGTACATAATTAGATTCATTAAAACCAAAAAAAAAAAAAAAATAAATCATTTTACTTTTAATTGACTCTTCAAGTTCAAGTGGAGGTGCCGAAGGTGAAGTTTTTAATTTCGGTAATGTCAGTTTATTTATGTATATATTTATTTATTTATTTATTGTCTATGGATTAATCCTTACAGACATTTTAGACATTAAAAATTACACTTAAATAAAATAGACTATAACTAACATTTGATTACATTACACAAATTTTATGATCAATTAAGAAAAGCAATTATTAATCTACTTATTAACTTTGGATCCAACGAATAATCAATAAATCTATATAATTGATTGAAAGTGTTACACATTCTTCTAAGAGGGTCAGCATCACCATAATTAGCTCTAAAGAATTTAATGGATAATGGTATGAAATTTCGAGATGGTCGTTGAGGAATATTAAATGAAATCTCATTAATTAAAAATCCAGCGCAGATATCACCATTAATAATGTTCAGAATAAACGATACATTCAGCATTGTTCTACGACTTTTTAAAGTAGGGAGCTTTATCAGAGCCAGTCGAGATGTGTATGAGGGCAACATTAGTGGGTTAAAATGTAAACCGCGAAGACAGAAGAGCAGAAATTGTTTCTGTACAGATTCAATTAAATTTGAATAAGTTTGGTAAATGGGGTCCCATATAATCGATCCATATTCAAGAATCGGCCTTACAAGTGCCATATATAAGGTTTTTGTAATATACGGATCATCGAACTCTCTTGCCCAGCGTTTTATGTATCCAAGTGTTCCTCTAGCTTTATTTATCATAAAAGTAATATGCGAATTAAAGCTAAGTTTAGGGTCAAGTAGTATTCCAAGGTCAAGGAGATTTTCAACTGCATCAACTTGAATACCACCTAGGAAGTAATATACTATAGCTGGATTATTTCTTGAAAAACGCATTAGTTTACACTTCTTTAAATTAAGCTCCATTAAGTTTGCTTTACACCATTCATGAAAACAACTTAGATCATCTTGTAGACGTTGGTGATCTAACACATGGTTGTAAGTTAAAAATATCTTAACATCGTCAGCATACATCAGAACATTTGAAAACTTTATAACTCCAGGTAAATCGTTTATAAAAAGCAAGAATAATACAGGTCCAAGGTCTTGGGGTACACCTGATGGCACATTTATTTTTCTTGAAAACGTTTTATTAAAAAGGACAGTTTGGACCCTATTCGATAAATAAGAGTAAATCCACTTTAAGGTAAGATCAGTAAATCCCATTATTTGAAGCTTCTTAACCAAAAAAACATGATTGACTTTGTCAAAAGCTTTGCTGAAATCGGTGTAGATAACATCTGTTTGATTCCCTGCGAAAAAACCACGATTGATAGCAATTGTGAGCTGAAGAAGGTTTGTAGTGGTAGAGCAACCTTTTTTAAATCCGTGTTGATATGGAGATATTATGTTTGAGATTTGGTAATATAAATTTTCCGTTATTAATTTTTCAAAAAATTTAGGTATGATACTAAGCTTTGCAATACCACGGTAATTTTTAATATCAGATCTAGTGCCAGACTTAAACAAAGGAACAATAAAAGATTCCTTCCAAATTTTCGGAAAATACCCAAATTTAATTGACGTATTGAACAATATCGTTAAAGGGATAGATAAGGCTTCAGCACACATAATCAAAATATTACTCGGGATCTTATCAGGACCATATTTGTAAGAGAATTTTAGCTTTTTTAGACCATTTGCGACAGTTTGGGTATCAAAAAACGAAATTGATATAGCTGGATTTTCTGCTATCGAAAACGGATAATTACCATTTTTATCATAGGTAGCATCTGAATAAGTGGTAGAAAAAAAATCAGCGAACAAATCACTTATACAGGTTGCATCACATGATTCATTTTGATTAAATTTCATCACTGTAGGATAACCAGTTGTTCTTTTTTTTGAATTTATAAAATTGTAGAATGATTTCGGATCATATTTTATATTATTTTGGATTTTATTCAAGTTAAGTGCATAGCATAACTTATTTGTTCTTGTATATTCAGCTCGACTTACAGCATATCTTGAATAATCAACAGAAGATCCAGAACGTTTGAATTTTTTGTAGCATTTATTTTTATTATTTTTAGCGCGAGATAATTGCCCATTATTCCAAGGTGGGCCAGATTCAGATTTCATTCTATATTTTGGAATACATAAATCCATAAAATTAAAAGTTTATTGTAAAGCATCTTAAATATGTGATCAATATGTGTATTTTTTTCAGAAGGAAATGCCAAAATGCTATTCCAGTCTACATTTACGATTAATTCATTTAGTGCATTGTAGTTTGTTTGTTTAAATGCAAAAACTTTTTCGTGTATGGTAGGCAGTATATAATTGTGTTCCAATGGGAGGTTTATGATTAACTCAATAGCAGGATGAAATCGATCTTCAGGAGTAGTTACAGGGATTGTGCGATTAACATTACAGTCATCTTTATCAGTTACCAAAATTAAATCAAGAATTTTCGAAAAATCATTTATTACTCCGTTTATTTGAAAAAGACCCATGTCTTGTAACATGTTGATAAAATCCTTTGAACTGTCACTAAGTTTAATCGGAACGTAATACTTATCCTCTGGGACAAATTTCCAAGATAATGAAGGTAAATTAAAGTCACCCATAACTATAAGGGTATCCAATTCATTAGAAAATTGAGCAATATGTTTAATAGCCTCAGCGTGTTGAATGTAAAGAGACTGCGGGGATGATGGAGGAATGTACGAACATGTTACTAAGAACCTTTTATGCTTTAGCTTGATTACAACAGCGATGAATTCAATATCCACAAATGAATCAATATTTACACGTTCCGCATATAAACTATTTGCAACCGCAATAAGAACTCCACCGCCATAAGTTTCACGATCACGGCGAAAAATGTTGAATTTGTTACAAAGAATTTCAGTACTGAGGAAATTATTATTTAGCCATGTTTCAGTAAATACTAGCACCTGATGATTGATGTTAAAACTTTCAACATATAAATTAGATAACTTAGTTCTAAGGCCACGGACATTTTGATAGAGTTAGGACATTACGTTGGCAGTATTATTATTTAGTTTTTTGGAACATTAATATTACGTTGAGGTAAATTGGCTACGTTATTGAATAAAGGTTTTTCTTTGTAAATATATTCTCGAACCAAAGTGTTAACGGGCCAGAAGTTTGGATCCAAAACAGAAGGAAAACAATCCGCAGAAATAGTAACCTTAAATGAAGCAATTGATCGTGGTTGTAAGAATTGAAATTGATGAATTGAAGATATCGTGTTCGAACCAAGTTTAGATTTTATGTAGTAGTCTACATCTTCCGAGGACGTACCGTAAGCTAACCGAGATATGAAAACTGATTTTCTTGGTGGAACAGCTCGTAGTGGATTATGAACAGTTTGATTGCATGCAACATAATTATTCGGTATTTGCGTCATTGTGGAAAATGTATTAGCGAGACCAGTGTCAATATTGACAAGTGGTGTAACATCTGAATTCGGGGTATTAGACTCTAGAGCAGGAACATTTAAAGATGAAGATGATATAGACCCACCATTATTATTAACTCCGACAAGTGGTGTAACACCTGAATTCGGGGTATTGGGCTCTAGAGCAGGAACATTCAAAGATGAAGCTGATATAGAGACCACATTATTATTACCTCCGACCGAAGTCGTTGGTGTTTGAATGGACGATATTGAATTTATAGCAGTTGCAGATGATTTAATAGCAGTTTTTTTCCGCTTAGGAGATGAACGATCTTGCGTAGATTCGAATTTTTCCAAATTAGAAAATTCTGTAAATAATTTACCAAATTTAGATAATTTATTTTGAACCAGTACAAAATCTTTACTGAGTTGGTCGAATTCGTTTTTATAGCTTTTAAAAAACTTGTAGAATTCCATATTTATTATTTTGCAGTTAACACAACACCATTGAAGAGACTTGGCTTGATCAGCAATCGCATCCGCATCCCGGGCCTTCAGTTTTGTACATTTAAGGTGATAATATCCTGAGCACAGCCAACAGGATATCATACGATCATCACCAGATATATTACAGTTAACATTCAAACAATCCATAGTTAAAAGTAATATATGTTAGTGTTTTTTAAAAGCGATAATTTTTAAATATTATTGTTTACTGGGTTAGACTGGATGAAAAGTAATCTAGTCGTTAATAGAGGGCGACACCGAAAAATAAATTAGCCAATACACAAACCAATACAGTTGGAACTAAGTAATGTCGGTAATAACGATCTCGTGCGTTCACAGTTGTATGTGTTGATTAGCAAATCGATCAGCTGTTAAAACAGTTGTATATTTAAGTTTTTAATAAGTGTAGACTTTTATAATTACAAACAAAATCCTGAATCCAACAAAATAAATCACAAATACGAATTTGCGACAAATATATGATATCCAGGAACTATACTATATAACACCAGCACAACGGTAAACAACGAAAATATTTTAAACTGCCTTTTGATTTTTAAAAACGTTCAAAACACTCAAAATTAGTCTTTTACAACAGAGCAATACAAAACACACGTCGACTTGATACAAGTGTTGCCAGAATGTGTCTAAACTTGGCTCGGGATCTGGTGAAATTCTTTGCGTTCTCTTAATTCCAAATGGATCTTTATGTTCGGCAACAGGACGCATGTCTAATAGATCAATTGCTGATTCTTCGACAGCTGAAAAAGTATTTTGTTTTAACGGCCCACCACCTGTTGCATAGCTTTCAGTTATGAGCGCGCTCTTTCTTCAATTAAAATTTAAAATCGGCCCACACCTTCATCTAACCCTCTCCGGAACGGGATGGGGGACCAATGCAATTTTAATCTTCGGAAACGGTGTTCCACTCCTCTTTAAAATTAATTTTGCTTAAACTTTTTTGGAAGACCTTTGCCAAATAAGGTTTTTGCTCCATTATTGCTACTTACTTCGCAAATTGTGGCATTTGTACTTTATCCTAAAATATACGCCGGAGTTAGGTACAAAAGCACATAAAAACAAAATTATATTTCAATGATAATAAATTTTTTGCATGTTTACATTTTATTTCCTTCCATTGAAATTATTTCTCAAATAATTTTAAAACCGTCGTGACCAAAATGTTTAACGACAATTTTTAAAACTTTTGACAGGCAAATACGCCAAACACGGTACTGTTTTAACGTCGTTTTTGTAATAGATTTGAAAAGTGTCGTATTCATTGTAAGTTTTCGCCAATCACGGTACCATTTCAAAAAAACGACTAGTTTAAGATGAAAAATGAATGAATTTTACTTTTTCGTTCAACATCTGGTTTTTTGATTAATTTTCGTTAATATTAGACATAGAAAAAAAAATTAAAATGCAATGTCCTGAGTAGAATACAATTTACAAAGGAGATTTTATGTTAATTTTTTGTTTTTCAATTGATATTTTTTATAAAAGAAGATAGACTATGAACCAGAGGTTGGTCCCTTGCCAAATCGATCCACTAAGATGGAAAAAATGAATGCTCAAAACATGTAAATTCATATATACTTAGATGTAGTGTCTTCATATGAACCATAAAATGTATAGTCGAATTTTGACCATAAGGCACGTTAGTTTTAATCGCTGAGGGTATTCCTTCCAACTTTTAAAAATTAATCTAAAGAAGCTTAAAACATTTTTTTAAAAAGCTAAATAAAATGCCAAATGAAAATTTTGCAGCTTAATATAAGTTTTTGGTGCTAAATTTACCTGCAAAAATGCCAAAATGGACACACTAATAAAAGTCATCATTAAAAAACGCACAAACATGCAGGGTTATCGTCTTGTAAAAAATAAAATGAAATTTCTTTGAACTTTTATACCGTAATATCAAATAATTTTAACAATCAACATGATGAAGTTAATATTCTATTTTGTATAAGACTGGTAAGACATTTTGAAAAATAAGAATTATACATTTTCATACGAAATTTAATTTTGAGTACAACTATTTTTAGTCAAATTTTATACTTGTCACAAAGCCTGTCCCTGCCAGGCATAAAAATCTTTTAGATAATAACTAACATAGTAACACATAAAAGAAATTAAACAAAAAATTATTATTCAATGTTTTAATACATTTAATAGGTATTTATATGAAGAAAAAATACGTAAAAAATAACAATAAGTAAAATATGTAAAAAAACTAAATTATAATACTTCTTTAAAAACCACATTTTTTGAAAATACTGAGGAGCAACCCTTTTTAACATACCCTGTTTTCCATCTACATACATCACTTTTACCTTAACATCATCTTTTTTTCTCACTCTTGAGAAAGCAACGTACAATTGTCCATGACTAAAAACTGGTTTGGGTAAATATATCCCCACCCTCTCTAACGTTTGACCTTGAGCTTTATTGATGGTGATGGAAGACGCCAACCTTATAGGAAACTGTCTCATACGCAAAATAAATGGTAGGTCGGGATTTATGGGAGCCAAATCAATCCTCGGAATAAATGCAGGATTGCCTTTTGCAGTGCCGGTTAATATAGTTGCGCATATCAGATTCTGTGACAATTTCGTAACTTGAAGTCGTGCCATTGCATAGCCCTCTTTTAGTGTTTAAATTCCTCAGAATTATGATAATGGCCCCCACCTTGACTTGCAACTTATGAGAAGGCATTCCAGATGGCGATAGACTGTTTAAAAACTCCAACGGATAATTTTCCCATTCAACTATGCTATTGCTCTCCGTGTCAACGCTCAAAAATGTAAAACATTCACCCTCTAAAAGACTTAGTACTTCTTCATTAATTTGGCATACTTCATCATTCTTAGGGGATAAAATGGCAAATTTACAATACTGTTCTACATCAGACGATTGAGTTTTCAGCCAGCATTTCGTTTGGTAATGCAATAATGTCCTCTCCAAATTCCGAACTGAGTTCACCATTCCCCATTTTTAAAAGCCAATCTCTGTAAATATTATCCACTGCACGAATATTGACTTTTAACGTTGGACCAAAGATTAGAAAACTTAATACATTATTCGATAATGGCCGTCCTGTGAGCATGTGGTACCACTGGTAAACATTGGCGAAAATCTCCTCCAAGAAGCACAACTTTACCTTCAAAAGGCTTGTTATTTTTCATCAATGTTTTAAACAACTTATCAATAGCATTTAATGCATAGGTAGGTGCCATTGTTGCCTCATTCCAAATGATTAACCTAGCCTGCTTTGCATCCACTGAATTTGCTCTCATACTTGAAGTTGATGTTTTTGTCAATGGTACTGGTAGCTTGAACTGAGAATGATATGTGCGGCCCCCTTTTAGAAGATTCGCTGCAATTCCTGTCGACGCAACTGGTAACACAATATCAACCTTTCCTCGAACTACGCATAGTAAAGTTTTGTAAAAATAAGTTTTCCCACTTCCAACCGGTCCATCAAGAAAGAACAGTTAGTGCTGTGTTGACGATTGTATATTGCATCAATGATGGTTTGAAATGCATTTCTTTGCTCAACATTTAGAAAAGATTGAAGCCTGGATCCTTCCATTTTTCTTGTGATGTACTAAAAATATCTTTCATGTCGTTCGGAAGGTTTTTTTTAAACCGAAGACTGTGCATGTCTTTCCATGCAAATAAAAATATTTTGTACTTGTTGTAGGGCAAAATGTTCGCAAGTCTCACAATTTCGTGCTCGACATTTGTGTCGGCGAACAAAATCTTCAACAAAGTGTTGAAGGTATTTATCCCAAAGTTTTTGTGTATGTACAGGACTTTCAAATACACATATGTAAGCGAAAAGCTGTCTGAGTGTAACTGGCATGCTCATTGCTATTGCCTCTTCAAAAGTCAACTCCCAAACTGAATCGTCTTCTAAAAGGCCAAAAGCCAGTGCAGCTTCTTTGAAACTGGAGTGCGTCATTCCATTTATAGTTTTTTAATCATTATAGCCCATCGCACCGGGAATATGCAACAGTAGTAACCTGAGATAGTACCTCTCTCCTTCAGATGCATGCGCCCCATAATTTTACCTCCGTCTCTCGTGCTTTGTTTCCAACCACTTTTCTTATTAAATACATAATGTTCCGGGATTTCGGTATAGTAAAATTTTCTAGCATTAATATCTTTTCAATTGAGACAAAACCATGCAATGGGAGTTGAGTTTGAAAGGGAAATACTATTGACTGCTTGATCAACCTTGTTTGGTCTTAAATATACAATTTGGTGGTTCGGTAAATGTATTGCCAGCCGAATTATTGCATGTGACTGGTTGTGCATTGGTTTTGCCAAGATTCTCCATGCAGCCTCTGGAGCGCTTACATATCTTGTGTCTATAAATGTCCTGACTTCATCATGTATTAAAGAACCTTGCTCCGTAATTTCAACATTAGCACAGTCATAACCCTTATAGACGTACTTAAAAAGGTATTTGACGCTTTTAACAGAGGCGCATACTTCTACGTTAATATGGCAATTATATTTTAAACTTAAAAATGGATTATATGGCACAATCCACTGATTTGTTACTTCAAATCCTGAAGCAGTTTTGTAAGTGACATCAGAATTTTTACGCCTGTAACTAGGATACCCATCAAGATTACATACAGTTTTCTCTTGAAATTGTTTTGGGAAACTTTTTGAGCACTATCCATCTTCCATGCAGGGAGAATTCATATTATTGTCTCCGCAAGGCCCATGTACCATATGCTTTAGAACAATGCTATGGAGCCTAGGATAATCTTCCGGATTTGGTATCTCTGCTGAAACAATGGTATCAATAACATCCCTATCGCGAGGTTTATTGTCCTCAGACAACATTATAAGCATGTGAGCATGAGGGATGCCTCTTTTTTGGAATTCAATGACATGGATTTTGGCAACAACTTAACCGAATATATGTCTTTTACAAATGTCCGTAAACAGTTCAGTAAGTTTTATATGAAAAACACTTGCTATTAAATCAGGTCGATCTGTTTGATACGATTCCATATTTTCCGTTATTTCTCTCCACTTAGGATTACATGTCATGGTCAAGAAAATATCCGGCTTACCAAACTTTCGTACGATTGTCATTGCATCCTGATAGTTTTGCTGCATATTTCTTGGGCTCCCTATGAAAGAGGACGGTAATATAATAGGCTTACCAGCAACGGAACCATCGCAGCTCTTGAATGCAAAAAATCCATAAGGCCTTGATAACTTTCAGCACGGAGCTCTTGTTGGTGTTCTTTTAACCAATGAAGATAGTTGGATTCCATTTTGACGTAAGTATCTACAAAGTAGTGTTGCGTTAGTTTTCCTACGCTCAAAAATGGATTAAAACTCCACGCACGGCAATCCGATAACTGTAGCAACTCATCTGAGAAACCCGTGTTCTTTTGGTAGTGGATATATTTTTTTTAACGGTATATCTGGGTGTCATCCAGACTCTCCAAATGGAAATAGTATTGGATATGTCATAGGCTCTAAACTTGGATGAAGTATACTTATACGTTTAGTACTGGTACCTTTGGGGTCTGATGGATCTGGCCTTAAATGTTAAAGAAGATCTCGTTCAAATGGAGGTTCACCATCTGTGCTCTGAAATATTGCAGCTACTTCGTTGACTCTCTGTGCATTATATCTTCTGTTATCAAGAGATTTGTCGTGCTTTATTGCAATTGAAACTAACGAAACTCGGACCCCTCTTTGTCTGGCCTCAGCTTCTACATCCTTCTCCACTTCATACAACATATATTGCAGCTACTTCGTTGACTCTCTGTGCATTATATCTTCTGTTATCAAGAGATTTGTCGTGCTTTATTGCCATTGAAACTAACGGAACTCGGACCCCTCTTTGTCTGGCCTCAGCTTCTACATCCTTCTCCACTTCATACAACATTTTGTGTGCCTTTGCCAATGGATTGTGTTGGTTGAAGAAGTTACCTAACCTTTTTAATAACATATTTACTGCATCCAGTGTTTCCAGAATTCTTCATACGCTCTTCAGTCGCTTCATCAGGATCAAGAATGTACAGTTGAGCGTATTTTCTTGGGTCACCAGGTACAGGATGAAGAGTTAATGCCCTATGGTAAATTGGACCATGAATGCGGAAACAATATGGACCGTATCCTGGCGGTGCTTGAATTTGTGCACCCAATGACGCAAATGAAAATGCACTGTTAAAGGATCGAATATGTTTCAGGAACTTTTTCGATTGCCCGTGTTTTCCGGTTATTAAATCCTTCAAAATGGCAGGATAAGGTTGAGATGATAAGGATGTAAGGTCAACTTTTCCTTTCTGAAACTTTCAGTTTGAAAATTTTCCATCTGGTGCCTTTTCCTTATGAAAATGTTTTGCTGCACAAATGGAACATTCAAAAGTCATAACTTCACAGTAATGCTCCTCAATAGAATCTTCTTTTCCCTTTTGTTGTCTGTCATTCTTGCAACTCTGCAAAATATTAACATGTTGAATATGTCTTTTAGGAGACAACACTACGTTGCTTTCATCCTCGTGCAGTCGTTTATTTGCCATTCTTTTTCTGCTTTGTTCTAATCTCCTTCTTTTCGCACAAACTGGTTCAACATGTCTTTCAGCTGCTTTTCGGTTTGCATCCTCCTTTAACCTTTCCCTTTTTTGCTCATCTGTTTCATTTGGTTTTTGAGCTGCCTTTCTCTTTCTATTCTCCTCTAACCTCTTACTTCTCCGCAAACCGCATTCAGTAAGTCTTTGGGATGCATTTTGTTTTTGTCCAACCTCTTTCTTTTCTGTTCGTCATCTTCAAATTGCCTATTTGGTAATTTTCTGGATGCATCATTTTTTAATATTTTATTTTTATCTTCTTCGTATTCTTTTAATTTTCGTAATGCTTCTCTCCTTGAACGCCTCAACTTTTTACCTAAACTCACTTTTTTCTATAAGATAGAAGTTTACTCTTTTTGTCGTTGTTCAACCGTGCTATTTTATCTCTAAAGTTTTCCTTACTTTTGAAATTAAATTTCTTTCTCTCCCTTTCTTTTTTAAGCTTTGTCCGGTATGATCTTTTTCGTTTGGGCAATATAATTCTAGTCTTATGCACAACATTTGACATTTGTGGGGAAAGTTGGTTAGGTGATGAAATATTCTCATAGACATCAAAATGTCCATTTGAAATATTCCCTGAAAAACGAAGTTTTTTTAACAGGATGTTGTTCATTTCCAAAGCGTAAAAATATGGCCCCATTTCTCCAAACCTCAAATAAATATGGATATATTTCTGCGGCAGCTTGAAGTTCGCATGAAATACCATACGTTCCTCTTTTTCTCATATCAATAGAATATACTTCAACATTATCATAGTTGTCACCCTCTGGTGTGGTAGTAAAAAATTTGAAACGGTTCCAATTTTGGACCACATAATCCACAATGATATTACGCACTTCCATTCCCCTTGAAGCTGTTCCATAGACTACATGAGCAAGGGACGAAAACAAACAATTTCCGCCCCCATCAATTGGGAAGACTTTGTAACAGACACCGTCTAAAACATCCATCATTGCAAATTATTAATTAAAAATAACTGAAAACGAAATTGTTGTAACTTTTTTTTTAAATTTAAATGTATGTAAACCCCCTCATACGATTACTTATTATTGCAATAGGTATACAACAAAAACAAAGAATATAAATCAGGAATGTAATTATAATAATTGTAATTAAATTTAAAACGTTTTTTTTTTATATTCCAATAGGATCGAGTTTTATTCAATTCTAGGATTGCTTGGAAATTTTTTCCATATTGTATTTTGTACTGAAAAACATACTGTTTTATCGCCAAGACCTGTGCAGTAGGATGTCCTTATTTTTTTCTGATACTAAACGAAGGAATCAGAAAAATAATAATATCGTTAATTTACTGCAACAACGTCATAATTCAAAAGTTACTGTTTTTTTTGAACTGAGTACTAAAAAAATCGACTTTAATCATTCAAACCTTATCTAAGTTCCTTGATCACATATCGAAAGCAAGAATTTCGCTTCATGTTGGAGTGAAAAGCTAAACATTAAGCTACATTAAGCTTTCCGAAAATGTAACTATGTGGAAGAGAATTAAACTAATCGCAAAATTTCTTGAAATTTCAAAATCTTTTTTCTCGAAACAAAGTTTTTTGAGTTACGACGATTTTGCAGCAAATATATGATATGTTATTGAGAATTAAATATTCATTGGTTACAAATTTTAAATATGTATAACTCTGAAGCGGTATGCCCAAATTCCATTTTCTTTGTTTCAAATCGTTTAGAACCCGTCTTTAAAACCGCATCATTGTTCTTTCATCTTTACTGAAATTTTAAAAGCTATAAACCGTTTTTAAAGAACTTATTCAAAAACAACGCAAAGAATAAAATATGTGGTATCTTATTGGGCCAAAATTATTGCCAGAACTTATAGTTTATGCGAATGGAATTAAAGGTTGGAAATTTCGTTAAATATTAAAAAAAAAATTAAAAGCACGTGATAATAAAGTTAGAAATAAGAGCAAAAACCTCCTTTTCGATGAAAACTCGACTTGTACGACCTCTAAACCTTCGAAAAATCTGAAAAAAAAAAAATTCTAAATTACTTTACCACACAAGCTTTTAAATTATGCTTAAGCCCCAACCAAAATATTTTTCATCATAACTAACTTTAGAGTGTTTACATGAGACATGGGCAGAAGAACAACGAACTCTATATATGAGGAGGATTTTTCAAAACTTGATAAATCCACTTTTTGTATATCAGCACAATTTAAGAAAATGTTTTTTAGCTATGCCCACTTGTATTTCTTATAAATCATTCTTGCAGTAATGCAAACGGCAAGGTAAGTCATTGATCTATACAGGATTTAAAAATTTAGCAATGAGATAATTCGAAAAAAATCCATTTTTCAAGTGGATTTACCAAGTTTTGTTGCGATCGGACTGGATTTATCAAGCTTTGATGCGACCGGATTGAATTTATAAAGTTTTGTGTTATATATAATAATCTTTGTTTTGCTAAAATTACTTATATATAAAATATCCTTTTTATTCTTAACCTTCATGTGTAGAAGGTATATATAAATTTGTAATTGAGTTTGTAACTTCTGCAACATTGATCTAATACGCCATGAAGTTTATCTATTCTATATCCCTATGGGTCTAAGAACCTAGAATATATCTAGACAAATATCCGTCTGTCCATTTGTCCGTCCGATTATCTTTTTTATGTTAAAAATAATGTAAGTAACCGTAAAAAGTATGTTTTAAAAAATTTGCTTATCAAAGTATTTCTTTTGGAGAAGGTACGTTCTTACAAAAAGGAATATATTTAAAAAGAAGCACCTTTTTGCAAAAAAGTAGCTTTCTACTAAGATGTATCTTTTTACAAAAAAGTTCATTGTAGATTACACATTCGAGATGATCATATTTGGCCCACTGTGCAAGCACTAAGTTGCTCATTAATCTAAAATGTGAAAGCCTAAATTGTTTTCTATTAAGTCGCTTAATTTCATCGAAATCCACCCAGTAATTAAAAATTTATTGAATTAGTATGAAAAGAATGAAGTGGATTTATCAAGTTTTGATTAAATCATGAATATTTGTTCCTTTTTTCCGGCTTAACTAACTATAGAGTTTTGGTCCAACAAGGTCGACAAACCAAAATAGAAATAAAACTTAATTCGGTTAGATATGGATTTATTAAGTTTCGATAAGATCCGCCTCATATAATATTACGGGTGGTAGCAAATCAGAAGCAGCGCCCACCATAAAGTTACCAAAGTGCTATCGAATCGCAAAAAAAAATGCTAGTAAAAGTTTTGTTTTCTATATTATTTGTACATCAAAAGCGTACGAACGTACGTTCGTGACCCCAGAAAATGCCCATATATAAAAAACTGTGGTTGTTAAATTTTCTTTTTTCAATTAATAAATTAATTAATTGTAATGGTCGTAGCTGTGTTTTGTATTACTTTTTTTGTTTATTTGCATTTGAAAAATTGCTATTTTAATAAATAAACACAAAAATAAATAAAAAACCGTACAGAGCAAGCAATCAGAAGAGCAATCATTGCGCAATAGGTTGCCACTCACGACAATATGCGGTCTATACGTCGCAAATTTAATGGATCAATCAAATTTGACGTTTGCCGCAATAAATATTGCTACATGGAGACCCGGGGTAAAAAACGCACAAACATGCAGGGTTATAACCTTGTATAAAAATAGAATATTCAGGTAATATTAGAAATGCCCTCACCATCTAATTGTAACAAAAAACCGCTAATATAATGAACAGGGATCCAGCGATAAAAGTAATCATCGCCTTTTTATTGTTGACATGGATAACATATTAGTCGGCTTTTTAGACAATTTATACAAAAATAAATACATAGTATAATATTTTTGCACAAATTTGATTTAAAAGAATACACAATTTAAGCAATTGTTTGGAACGTCTATGTTGCATTATTGATAGATAAAAATCATTAAACTAGGTTTGCGACTTTTATTAACCAAAACGACAGTTTTTTGCGACTTACGTTTAAAAATTTCCAATGGTAACCCTGTAAAATAGTTGTGTGTTGGCATTGCAGTGTTTTGTTGTTTGTGGTTTTTTCATTTTAAATATTTGTGGTGAACTTCTTTCCTTTAATATTACTTCCTGTTTTCTACACAAACAGCAAACACATAATTCAATTTACTATTCAAATTAATTGATATTTCGTACTCATATCAGCAACAGCTGTCTATGTACAAATTTTTATTGGTTTACGGTTTCGAGTCCCACTCATTACATTTTTTTTTTGTTTTTGAAAATTGTTTTTATCTAAAAAGAAATTGATCAGGGCCCAAATCGTCGCAGTCGTGATCGAGTGACTTTGATCGAAATTTTACTTTTTGAGATTATGTCATTCGATAACGAGTAGTCGATCGAATGACTTTACTCGAAACGTCATTCGATAGGTTAAGAGCTTTCGTAAAAACATTTAATTGTTTTTTACAAACAATTTACACACTTTTTGGGAATAATTACTAGATTTCTTTAACAAATAGCGATCTATTTCTTTTTATACTCATAATTAATTATGTCTATAAATTTTTTAAATAAATAAATAGCTAAACATTTTAATATTAAACTTTTTCAGCAATTAGAAATAAAATAACATTCAGTTTTGCAATTTTTCGCAAATTATAGTCATATATAGAAGCGATTTTTGTATTGAAAGTTTTTTAATTCTTTACAGCTTTAACGATTTTTAATAAATAGTAGACTTTGCTATTGTGACGCTGTAGCAATTTTTTGCGAATTTCCCCTAATTTAGCAACTTTTACAGAATTTTTTCCATTCCTTATACTTTTATGGACTTTTAATAAATTTTATGGCTTGTTCGAATTATTAAAAATTTTCGCGAATTTTCGCTATTTTTGCAAAAAAAATTTTTTTGTTAATTGTTGACATTTTGTTTTTTTTAACCGATTTCAAATAAATTTTAGGGTTTGTTTCCAAGTTTGCGATTATTTGCGAATTTTAGCTATGTTCGCTATAGCAGCCATTTTTTCTATAAGTTTTCTGACTCTGTACAGCTTTAACAATTTTTAATAAATACTAGACTTTGCTTTCATGCCGCTGTTTGCAAATTTCCACTAATTTAAAATTTTTAATCGAATTTTTGCCATTCCTTGAATTTTAGGGACTTTTAATCAATTTAATGGTTTGTTTGATATGTTAAAAACTTTCGCGAATTTTCGCTATTTTTGCAAATTTTCTGAATTTGTAAAATGTGTTCCGAATTTTTGCAATTTTTGAGTTGCTTTGTTGCTCTTTTTAGCAAGCGCCGCCGTTATAAAAAAAGCCACATAAATTAACCGAAGTCACCTTTTTTATAGGGCACTATCAACACTGTTGACTTATATGCGGTGAAAAGTGCAATGCCTTATGCCATTAGTATACAAGCATAAAAATCTATTACATTTTTTAAACAAATTTCGATACGAAAGCTTTCGAATGCCGCAATCCCGTTTTTGATACGTCACGAAGTTTTATTCGATACGAAAGTTCATTCGATCACGTGTGCGACGATTTGGGCCCAGTTTTTGACTTTTTTAATTTTTTTAAATATATTTATAAATTGTTTAAATATTTTATACATATATACCTTTTAATTTACCCTTTTTTTGTTTTATTTTTATAATTAATTTTGTTTATAGGTATTTTTCTTTTTTATAATTAATTTTGTTTATATAATACCGTTTCATATCTTAAGGATCAGAACAACTTTACTTAATTTCTTATTTAAATATTCAAATACCTATTCAAAGAATTGCATATGTAACAATTGATATTAAAGATGTTTAATAGTATGTTCACATTTGGCTTCTTAAACGCGTTTAAGCAGTTCGAACGTGATTAAGCTCTAATCACTTCAAAATCGAGATGATTACCCATACATTGAAGTGATTTGTTAATCACTTCAAATTGACATGATTACAACTAAATCACTTCATAAATCACATAGAATCCACTGAACATACCTCAAATGTAGAATCGCCAACATGGTCGTGTACAACCGGCCAAGATTTCTGCTTAATGTTTTTATTTTTTTCCTTAAATAATTCATAAATTTTCACAATTTCATCATTAAAATTATTAAAATAATCTTCTGATAACTTTATAAAAGTGTTTTTATCCATTTTTAATACTTTAAAGAAATATACATTTGTTTGTTGTTTTTTTGTGTGTTTGTTGTGTGTTTTTTTTTCTTAATCATCTGTCATCTTAATCATCTCAAATGTAATGTGAACGGCTTTGATTAGCTAAATCAACATTTTGCTTAAACGAGTTTAAAAACCTAAGTGTGAACTTAGCATTAATCGTTTGCTGTGGTTTTCTTCTTTTTTATTTAAAAGATGTCATCACGAAAACATTTTATAAAGGCAAATCGTACTGCCAAATATAAAATTTATTTTGGGAAATTGAATATTTACAATAGCGGTTTTTACCCTTTGTGTTAAGTGTACAACTCTGTTTTATTTAATTCGTTTTATGCTACAAAGCGTGAGTGTCTTTTTGGGTATTTATTGTAAAGTAATGAATCTCCTGAGAAAGAGAGAGATACAAAATAAGATTAACAAGGTCTGCAGGGGTACTTTACTACCAAGAGTGAATACCGCTTATATAAAACGTCTGCAAGGGAAGACGCTTTGAAGACATAAACTTCGGCAAAGCAGTTAATTGCAAATGTTTTCGTTGCAGCGATAAGTGCAAAATAAAAAAACGGAAATTACCCTCGTATATTATTAATTTTATATTAAATTTTTTGTTTAAAAATCAGCAATTTTTCGGATTACTTTAAGTACGGCTCAGGGATTAAATGTGGTTTAAGTTAAGTGTTAACATTTATTTTTTTTTAAATTTAAAACTTTTTTTTTATCCGGAATGTTTTTTTTTTGCTCAAAAGAAAGCTTATGTCTTTTCCTTTAATGTAGTTTTGGTCGTTTTTTGGGATGCGAGTGGCTTATGTAAATTATTATATTATTAGTTATACGTTTTAAAAAAATATATCTTTTTTATTTACACATTACTATTATTATTACAAACACCATTTATAATTAAAACTAAACTATTTTAAACTAAACTATTTTTAATGAAACTAAAAGTAAGACTGAATTCTTATTCGTTTACAAAATTAATTATAACTTAAATTCAAGTAAACCTAACCTAAACACATGTGCTTAAAGTGCATTTTCATATTGAATAGAGGTTCATATCGTGACACTTTCATCCCCAGACTATTGGCGATTGGATATTAATAAATATATCGCCAGATAATTTCCATCTTTAACTTCTCATTCACATCGTACAATTGTGGCCGGCAAAATACTCCGAAACGGGAAAGACCAACTCACAATATTCTATTTTTTTTTATTCCTAAGCCAGGCAGAGTGCACACTCTTATTTCAGTAGTCGGCTTCATAGAAAAGACTAAAAAGAAAAAAAAAAAAAACACTCGTAACATTCAATTTTTAAAGGCATTCAAAATTTTGTTTCTAAAAGTGTTCTACCCTCGTGTTCCCATAAATTTGAGTAATTTTATTTTAAACAAATTTGCTACGTTTTGCTGATTTCATTCATTGGATTTTAATTTGTTTTCTTCGTTATTTATATTCTTTATTTCTTTCATTAAAATATTAATTTGTAGTTCTATAGTTGTTTTTTTCTGTTCTACATATTTTCGCTCTCTGGTTATATTGATTTATTTTACTTACTTTTTTTGATTACGTTACGCTTAATCCATAAACAATTTAAAGTAAACCAAGAGATCGACATAATAACAGAGATTATGCAAATAGTTTAATGTTAATATTTTTGTTAATAATTTATGTACGAGTATCTAGGTTTTTAAGAGTACAATAATAACAAAGTATTGTTTTGTTGGTTAAGCAGTAAAAGCATCGATGGAGAAGATCTTCCACATCAGCCTGCGTCAAATAAAAAAAAGTACCATGTAAGTGAATTCTCTTTACTATAATTTATTTCTTTGTTATTATTTTTTTTATTGTTAATGGAGTAAAAACAAGAATGAAATTGTTGTTCTAGTAAATCTCTTCTTTTTATTCCACATATAATTATTTTCTTTACTACTTTTTATTTATTTTTCTTAATTTGTTTTGGCACTTCATTCATGAAATTTTGGGTTTCATTTATAAACTGTCATTCCGCAGTATATTTATTGCAATCCTTCTTTTCATTTCGGTTTAAGTATCAGTTGAGTTTAGTAAATACTATTTCTTTTATTTAATTTATATTTCTAGTCAGTTGAGTTTAGTAAATACTATTTCTTTTATTTAATTTATATTTCTAGTGCTTTTGTAATGTGCCATATAGACCTTTATTTAAATCTATATTCCGAATAACTTCCAATAATATTTTAATGCTCAAAAATTGTGAAAATAAATACTTTGTTAAATAAAACAGGTATGCATTGCTAAAATTTAAATTTGGTCTGAACTTGGTTTAATTTGATTATGTAGATTGTTGGGTCTTCGACATCATCATAAGACATGGAGGGTTTAGGGTCAAGAGCAGGCATGGAAAAGGCTCTGATTGAATAAGTTTTCATATGTTTAGGGTAATGTTCCGAACCGAAATTCTTTATACCGCTATTTATATCTAAAAATGTGTGTACAAATTTTCTGTTATACTGTTTCTTGTAAGGGTCCGTGTAATTTTTCTAACTTTTATAGAACCCACGCTGACTGAAGCAGCCGTTGAATGTTCAAGGTACACACTAAGTGAAATGCACAAAATCCATCAGCCTACAATAAAATTAATCTTACACAAGATTCGTAACAGTTTTTAGCTGTATGTTTAACAAACTGCAATTGGGTCATTTCTATATTTCTGGTCAAATATTTTTTGTATTAACATGTACACATAAAAAAAAAAATAATTTCTGGCTCTAGACGAGGGTTTTTAAATTTTTAGCATATGGAGTGTTCTTTCTCATCCATGTAACTTTTACCAGGGTTTAAAAAACTGCAGTCAAAAAAAAAGTTGCTTTTTCTTCCACTTTTTGATTTTTCGTTGGACAAAAATAAACTGTTGCTTTTACTTCTGATTCATTAAATGAAAACAGTCGTAGTCCAGGCAAAATAAAGAAACGAAAAGTTGTACACAACAAAGAACATCGGCAGTCGACAGTTCGGAAGTGTTTGGTTTGACAGACTGAAACCTTTTGTGTTTTTGTTTTGTTTTGTTTTGATTTTGCAGTTTGAAGTGCGTTTTCCTATTATCAAGGCGAATTAACTACAGGTGGTGTCGAAACGGCATCTGAGTTTGACAGTTCGAGCTTATTTGTTTTGATTTGTTAGTGTTTTGCTAATAGTGGTTGACATTTCGAGCTAATGGCACTAACAATGCAATGCAAAAAACCCTATGTTGTTTTTGTTGTTTTTGGATTGTTGTAGTTCCGACACCACCTGTAGTTGAATTCGCCTTGCCTATTATGTCTTTAATCACTTGTTGAAAGAAAAAAAAAAAACTGTTACGTATGTTTGTATGGATGTGTATTTTGTTTTACTGTTATTTTTGTACATACCTAAAATTCTATTGTAAGTGATAAGTGAATTTAAATAGACTTCATTAAAATTCAGAGAACTTTTAAAATACAAACCTAATAAAACAAAGAAATGACGTACATATGTATATGATAACGATAATGTTATTTAAAGTTTTATTTAATTAAAAAAAAATTAAAAGATGGTTAAGCATTAAAATAAAAATATATGTATTTATGTACACATGTAGTATTAAAAAAAAAAATATGTAAAACAAAAACACAACATCCCATCTTCATTAACTACGGGATTTTTTAAAAATTTCAGTCTGTCAAACCAAACACTGCCAACATGTCGACTGTCGATGTCCTTTGTTGTGCACAACTTTTCGTTTTTTGCGTTTTCCTTGACTGCAACCAAGGTTACCGTTGAGAATTTTGAAAAAGTCGTTTTTAAAACAAAAAGTCGCACAAAAAAGTAGTTTTTTAAAAATTAAGTCTCTCACTTTTTTAACATTTTAATTACTTTAATTTAATTACCATCTGGGTGACAATTTCGGTTTTATTTCTTATCTTAAATTTGCTTCAGTTAAAAATCAATTTTTATTTACAGAACAAATTATTTTCTTTAAAAAAACTGAAAAAAATTGTATGACGAAAACTTTAAAAAAAAAAAAAAAACGAAAAAAACTTGATGGACGATAACTCGTTCCCATCGCTTAAAGACATGCAGTAACACCCGGGTGGGTGTTGGTAAACGATGTACATAAAAATCTTTGGTAAGGCGATGGCTAATCAAAAAAAAAACAAAAAACAAAAAGGAATTAACAATATAAATAGCTGATAAATAATTCGTTAAAAATGTGTTTAAATACCCTTTTGTGTATTAATTTTACATATGATTGATTTTTAATAATGTGTTTGTATATACTTTAATATATGTATCAATTTTACGCTTTATTTTTCAACTTTTTTTGTATTTTCGCACAAGTCGATTACTTGGCAACCAAACTTCTATTTCAGTATCTAGAAAATTTTGAGTTCATCGCATGGACTCACAAGTTTCTACTTTTAACCTGTTGGTTAAGTTATTTTCGTTAATTATAATTTTGAAAAAAAAAAAAAAATTGTCAGCACACGCACTGTTGTGCTAGATTTAACACATGGGCTGCTTATTTGTCTAAATGAAGGTACAATGGTTAATTAAAACCAATTTTTAAGCTTCCTAATGTATGCTAAGAATGGTTAGCTTTTATTATTATTCTTAATAAATTATTCAAGCTTAAGGTCACTTTTTTAAAAATTAATTAAAATATTTTAATTTTTACTTTTTTTATTTATTGTTTTAAAAATGTAGTTGTATAATTTATCATTGGATTGACTTTCTAAACACTTAAATTTGTTAATAAAAGCCTGTGTCATTTATAACATTTTTAAATATAAATATGAGATCAATAGCGGTAAAAAAGTTGGTCTTAAAACGCTTTAAATAATAACGCCGATCATATTAGATTGGCATGGAAATTCAATGAACACGATACAAAACAAGGCATATACAATACAGTTCAGTAGTTGAAATTGTCTGGATACAAAATAATCACCCGATCAATCGAATGAGGTTACATATCCCGGGGAATGTTTAAAACAAAATTGATATTTTTAAGGGAAAATATGTGAAATTATGCAGTGTTAAAAAAAGTATTTCACTTAGAAAAAAGGGGCATAAAGTCGCAAAAAGTTGGAAAAAGTAGCAAAATTATACGATTTTGAAAAAGTCGCACAAAAAGTGTCAGAGCGTCAAAAAGGTTGCAAATTGCAACTAAAGTCGCACAACGGTGACGCTGACTGCGACCGGTTTCATTTAATGAATCAAAAGTAAAGGCAACAGTTTTTGTCCAATGACAAATGAAGAAGTCGAAGTTACAGCACAATCTTATGACTTTTACTATCTCAACTGCAGCTTTTTAAACACTGCTTATTACCTATTGGTGTAAGCAAAATTTATCTCAAGTAGCTTCGATAGCTATTTGATCAATCTTTTGAAAAACTTTTTTTTGTTTTTTTAAAAAATTTTTAAATTTTTTTTTTTTTTATCCGGAATGTTGTTTTTTTTTCAAAAGAAAGCTTATGGCCCCTATTACGGTTTACAACTCAACTTAGTTGAGTTGTTATTAAGACAACGGGTTGTGATCAGTTGTAATTTTTGTTATGTTTTTGTTCACCGCAAAATAGCAAAGTTGTAAACCATAATACAATAATAAAGAAATTACAACTTAACTGAGTTGAGTTGTAAACCGTAATAGGGGCCTATATTTTTTCCTTTAAGGTAGTTTTTAGGATGCGAGTGGATTATGCATAAAAAAAATAATTTCTAACTCAAGACGAGGGTTTTTAAATTTTTAGCGAGTAAGCTTATAGGCTTATATGACTCAACTTTTGTGTGATCCTTTCCTGATTTAGGTATCATGGTGACTAAGGAAACCTTTCACTTTTGAGGATAGTAATCAAGAATCCTTTTTTTCAAACAAGATACGCTCGTAAAAGTCCTTTTTTAATAATAATTTTTTAATGTTATAAAAGGATTTTATGAAAAATCTATATAGAAACTGGGAATTATTTTCTTTCGTAGGCTACTTTATATTATATTTAAAATTTTTTTTTTATTTTTCGAATTTATTCTATGAGCTAAATTTCAGTTATGTATTTTATAAAGCTTTTTTGTAATAGTTCTATTCCTTAAATTTTTAGGAATGACTTTTATACACTACCAGACTATTATATTGTATTTTCTTGTTACATTTTACCTTAGCTATCCTTTGGATAGCAATAAAGTATATTGTATGTACAGAAAAATTTACAATTATTAGACACCAGCAGAATGTAATGCATTTTCTGGCCCGCTACGACCTTCGTCAGCATTCTTTGTGTCACACTGGTTAGTGATACTTTATAAATTTAATGTATTTAACTCAACAATTTTAACAAATAGAAACTGGGAATTATTTCCTTTCGTAGGTTACTTTATATTATATTTAAAATTTTTTTTTTTTTTTATTTTTCGAATTTATTCTATGAGTTAAATTTTAGTTATGTATTTTATAAAGCTTTTTTGTAATAGTTCTATTCCTTAAATTTTAAGGAATGACTTTTATACACTACCAGACTATTATATTGTATTTTCTTGTTACATTTTACCTTAGCTATCCTTTGGATAGCAATGAAGTATATTGTATGTAGAGAAAAATTTACAATTATTAGACACCAGCAGAATGTAATGCATTTTCTGGCCCGCTACGGCCTTCGTCAGCATTCTTTGTGTCACACTGGATAGTGATACTTTTATAAATTAAATGTATTTAACTCAACAATTTTTAACAAATAGAAACTGGGAATTATTTCCTTTCGTAGGTTACTTCTTATTATATTAAAATTTTTTTTTATAAAGTATCACTATCCAGTGTGACACAAAGAATGCTGACGAAGGTCGTAGAGGGCCAGAAAATGCATTACATTCTGCTGGTGTAGAAAAATTGTAAATTTTTGTTTGTTTTGTTCGGTTCATCATGAGGAAGGTTAAGAAAAAAAGAAAGTATAGAAAAGCCCAAAAAAAGGTTAAAAAAATCGAAAAAAGCGAAAATTGTGTTTTGTTTGCAAATTTAACATTGCACCATTAATTGCTGTGGATTAGTCTGTTTAAACTCGATAACTGCTTGATCGATTTCAATGATTCTTTTTTTGAAGAAAAGCCAAAAATAAAAGTTGAAAAATCAAAAAATCTAAAATGTACGTTTTGTATGCAAATTTGACTTAATACCAGGAATTGTATTTCTTCAGTTGGTGGCGGACTCATTGTTTGACAGCTGCACAGAAACAAACCAAACCCATTTAATTATCCTTTTTAAATTAATTTAGCTTATAAAAAATTAATCATAAACAATATGTTTATGATTGAGCATCATAATTTTTAAATTAATTTAACTGTTATTGTAAAAAAAATATATATATATATATATATTTGTGCCTTATAGGAGGCCAAACCACTTGACCGATGGCCTTGAAATTTTCACAGCATGTAACTGTGATTCTGGAAGAGACATTAGGCTATATCAAATTGTGACTGGGCAAAGGGACAATGCCACGCCCATACAACCCAAAATTTAAAATCGTGTTATCTATGACATTTTTTGACCTACGGCGATAGTATTTGGTATGTATGTTGTTGGCATGAATAGAAATACGTTTAATTAAGGAAGTGGGCGTGGCCCCACCGCTTTATAGAAAAAGTAAAAAACGTTATATCTAATAAACTACTGAACCGATCGTCATCAAATTTTCACAGAAGGCTATTGTTCTGAATTAATGAGTCCTTGGGTTCAAAAAGCTGTGATTGAACAAAGGGGCGGTGCCACGCCCATACAACCGAAAATTTAAATATACTAAATCTCAGGCACTACAACTCATAATTTAAAATCCTCTTATTTCCAATACCATTTGACGTGGGATGAAGATATTTACCACATATGGAGTTGTGATGAACAGAAATACGTTTAATAGAAACTTACGCCCCTTTATAGAAAAATAAAAAATAAAAACCATATCTAATAAACTTCTAAACCTATCTTCATTAAATTTTGACACCAGTTCTAGGCTATAAAAAGTCCTGATTCACACCCACATTTTTAATTTTGATAATTTCTTCTTCGAAGCAACAATTATAACAGGAAAGTATAAAGGAACAGATGAACTGTTGCCACGCATTCCTATGATACCAACTGATTTGCCATTCGACTTCAAACGATTGCAGTTTCCTGTTTGATTAGCGTTTGCGATGACTATAAACAAAGCCCAAGGTCAATCTCTGCAAGTTTGCGGCTTGAGTTTAGCAAATCCATGTTTCTCGCATGGACAACTGTATGTTGCATGCTCGCGTGTTGGAAAACCCACTGATTTATATGATTATGCTCCAGATGGAAAAATTAAAAACATTGTAAAGGGTGTCCCAACTAGAACGAAATTTTTAAATTTGGCGCCATTCGAAGTGTCATTGTTTGACATTTGAACAATTGTTATTGTTTGCTAGTAGAAGGTTAGTAAAAATGGAGCGCTACACGAATGAACAACGCATTCTCATTGTGAAATTGTTTTACCAAAATGGTGAAAGTTTTGCTTGGGGTCACAATAATGCTCCAAAAGAGTCAACTGTAAAATGATTAATGGATAAATTGGCCGAAACTGGGTCTGTTAGTGATGTAAAGACAACTACGCGCCTTCGACCAGGGGCCAGATTCTGGCATTTGTGATCGAGAACTTTCTCGATTCGAAAGCAATTTAATATCTAATTATTTTAGTTCATACTGAACGAATTAAAATAATTTTTTCGTTGTTGTAAAGCATTCGTTTGAGTTTCACAATACTGAAAAAATAATATCGATTCGTTCAGTATTGACTGAAATAAAATTGCTTTCGAATCGAGAAAGTACTCGATCACGAATGCCAGAATTAGGCCCCAGGTCGATCGACCGAAATTGTCGCAGCTGTTCGTGATGATGTCGCTCAAACTCTATCCACCTCAATTCGACATCGAGCTCAGCAAATTGGTGTCTCCAAATCCACTATGCAGCGAATTTTGACGAAAGATTTGCATCTTCATGTATACAAAGTTCAATTGACTCAGGAACTGAAGCCAGCTGACCATGGACAGCGAAGGGAGTTCGTTAATTGGGTATTGGAGAGACAACATGAAAATGCTGATTTTGCCGATAAAATCATCTTCAGTGAATTGGCCGCCTAGATCGTGCGATTTAACACCTTTAGATTTTTTCTTTGGGGTTTTTTGAAGTCGATGGTTTACGCGAATAAGCTGACGACGACTCAAGCCTTAAAAGAGGAAATTAAACGCTGCATTAATGAAATACCGCAGCATTTATGCAAAAAGGTCATTGAAAATTTCATTAAAAGATCGCGTGTGTGCCAGCAAAGCCGCGGCAGCCATCCGCACGATATCTTGTTCCATACATAACCTCATTCTGCCTTCTTTACGATATAATAAAGCTTGACGATTTTTTTTTAAAATATCTGTGTTTTATTTAAAACTAGCTTAACCCGGTGCGCTTCGCTACACTGCTTAAACCACTTCTTCAGTTGAGAGATATTTAATATATGCATCCTATGGAAGGTTTTCCCCCCTGCGCCTTCCCGCTTTATTTTTATTTTCAAAAGTGTAGTATACCATAGGAGTGACTTCGACTAAGTTTGAACATTCTTACTATAACAGTTCTTAAGATATGTGATATTAAATATTGGCGTCCTATGGGGGGTAACATATCCCCGCTGCTATTTTATTTCAATTTTGGGGTTCAGAAGATCATACTACAAAAAGTTTAATAAAAAGAGTGCAGCGGCTCTAAATTATATTTCTTTCTATGAGGGGTACTGCTTTAAAGTTTGCCATAATAGTAGCTTTAACCACGTTTGAAGACTCTCCCTGTAATAGTTCTTGAGTTGAGAGATATTTAATATATGCATCCTATGGAAGGTATTTCCCCCCTGCGCCTTCCCGCTTTATTTTTATTTTCAAAAGTGTAGTATACCAAAAGTGTGACTTCTACAAAGTTTGAACATTCTAACTTTAATAGTTTTTAAGATATCCGATATTAAACATTGGCGTCCTATGGGGGGTAACACTTCCCCCGCTGCTATTGTGTTTAAATTTTGGGGCTCAGAACATCCTACTACCAAAAGTTCAACAAATTGCTTGCAGCGGCTCTTATTAATATTGCTATCTATGAGGGGTACTGCTCCTCCTCTGTCTACCCCGCCCATTTTTATATTGAAATTTATAGTTTACCATAGTAGTAGCTGTAACCATGTTTGAAGACTCTCCCTTTAATAGTTCTTCTGTTGAGCGATATTTAATATATGCATCCTATGGGAGGTGTTTCCCCTATGCACCTACTCGCTTTATTTTTATTTTCAAAAGTGAAGTATACCATAAGAGTGACTTCCACAAAGTTTGAACATTCTCACTATAACAGTTCTTAAGATATTCGATATTAAACATTGGCGTCCTATGGCGCCGCTATTTTGTTTTAATTTTGGGGCTCAGAAGATCCTACTACCAAAAGTTCAACAAAATGCGTGCAGTGGCTCTTATTAATATTTCTATATATGAGGGGTACTGCTCCTCCCCCGTCTACCCCGCCCATTTGTATATTGAAATTTATAGTTTACTATAATAATAGCTTTAACCACTTTTGAAGACTCTCCCTTTAATAATTCTTCAGTTGAGCGATATTTAATATATGCATCCTATGGGAGGTATTTCCCCCCCTGCGCCTACCCGCTTTATTGTTATTTTCAAAAGTGTTGTATACCATAAGAGTGACTTCTAGAAAGTTTGAACATTCTCACTATTACAGTTCTTTAGATATGCGATGTTAAACATTGGCGTCCTATGGGGGATTCCACTTCCCCCGCTGCTATTTTATTTTAATTTTGGGGCTCAGAAGATCTTACTACCAAAAGTTCTGCATAATGCGTGCAGCGGATCTTAATATATGCGATAATTAATATTGGCATCCTATGGGGGATACCAATTCCCCTGCCCCTATCGAAAAAATAAGTAGCCTATTTTATTTTTAGGGCTCACGTGATGTATCTGTAAAAATTTCAGGAAAATCGGTTCAGTAGTTTAGGAGTCTATAAGCCAACAAACAAACAAACACACATACAAACATTTTTCATTTTTATATATATAGATTTAAAAATTGCGTTCTAGTTGGGACACCCTTTATATCCTAAAGCATTGAAATAATTAATTAATAATTTAAAAAATAATTTTTTGTTAATCTATATTGTAAATACTTTCAATTTTACTTTATAACGATGGGGGTAGCGAAGCACACCGGGTTAAGCTAGTATTATACAAATATTTCTCTATTAAACAGAATTTTGTAACAAAAATTAGATAAAAAGTGTAAAAAAACCACTTCCAAGTTCTTGCGTTTTACGTGTTAGATTTCCAGCACACCCCTGTTTAATTAATTTATTTACTTTATTTTTGGGAAATACTGGCATGTTGAATAGCTAGTTTCAGAAAACTGTCAAAATTAACAATAGAGCGATCTTCATTCACCGGTGTACTAAGCGGAATATTTTCTGTGCAACAGGTACTGAGATATTTTTTATATTTTAACCAATTAATTTGTGTAGCTGACGTCGCACAGTGGCTGAAAATTTTATTTCATTGGCCAAAAGTCCAATTTTTGTTTGTCACCGATTTCAATAATTTAAATTTTATTTAATAGTAAACATATTAAAACTAAGCCAAAAATTAGATCAAAATATTGGTAATTGTGGCTGTGCCACTTTTTTTTTTAATTCAGAAAAAAGTTTTTTTTTTTAATATTTAATCCGAAAGAAATTATCATTGCACAAAAACTATCAGCTATAATGACCTGCCTTTTTTGCTAGGTTGGTAGTCTTGTTACCTTTAAAAAGGTAATATTTGCGACTGTTGTGTTATTTTTATTTGAGATGTTAGGACATATTTTCTAATGGTGTTTTCTTTTCTACAAAAAATGTCACATTTTATTTAAAAAAATGCAATTTGGTGTTCGTTTCTTAAAAATGCTTTGCTCTCTAAGAGGGCAGCGTGTTTTATTCTAAAAAAATGCACCCTTAAATGGCATAAGGCATTGAACTTTACGCCCCGTATAAATCGAGAGTGTTGATAATGCCCTGTAAAAAGATGGCTTCTGTTTATATATAGGGTTACCAGACGAAGTTGGAAAAAAATCGCCTCTGATCAGGACAGTAAAATTTTTAAGTTTTAATAGTAATTTTGTCTATTATTTTAAAGTAAAAACAAAAGAAAGCATAACATTATTAATGGTAGGTTGTCAGTGACATAAAATTTAAATGGATTCGGTGTTAAAAAATTGTTTTTGAAAAAAAAAACGTCAAATCAAGAAATCGTAAAAACTTGGTGTTAATAAATTCGCAATCTGGCAAAGGTATTTTCTTGTTTACATATTTTATGAAAAACAAACTAAAGAAATTGGAATTTGGTCATTAATTTTGTTCATTTATTTATTTATTTAATATTAATATATTAACAAATTTGGGTTTATGTGTATTTTTTTTATATTTTGAAGAACATCCTTTTTGATTTATGTACATATTTTTTTATATATTGAAGAACAAACTTTTTATCAGCTGTTAAAAACAGGGCGATCCAATTTTGTGTTTTGTTCTCGTCAAATAACGCATCCCATCTATAACTTAAAATACATTCTGTACAGAAAAGTAACTATAGAGGAGCCGCACAAAAGAGGCGGTCCCGTTCAATGTCTGAACTGCCAAGAATTTGGCCATACTAAGGCATACTGCTACTTACCCCCTGTTTGCGTAGTATGTGGAGAATTACATGGTACAAATCTTTGCGATAAATCTAAAAATGACCCCAACGTTAAAAAATGTAGCAATTGTGGCGGTAATCACACAGCCAATTATAGAGGATGCCCTGTATACACTATCGTCAAGCAGTCGGTTGGACCGAAAACTAATTCCCCTCAAATGCAGGTAACAAATCAGCTAAACACTAATGACATTCAGGCTCCACAGCCTAGTAATAACAGAACCTCCTACGCTAACATTCTAAAATCAAACCATGTGACAATGCAAGGTGCTTCGCCAATTAATGAAGAAACTCCAGTTTCTAATTTAAGTCGTCTTGAAAAAACCATGGAAACATTAGTGCAAACAGTTAATAATTTTACGAACACAATGGGTAATATGATGCAGGAAATTCTAAGAATGCAATCGATGTTATTGCAAGCTGTACTTAACAAGCCATGAACTGTTTAAAAATCTGTTTTTGGAACGCAAACGGCATCCGCCAACATAAAAATGAATTAGAATACTTTCTAAAAAATAAACAAATTGATGTCATGTTGGTTTCTGAAACTCACTTGACCTCAAGAAATACGTTTAAAATCAATGGTTATATACTATATGATACTAAGGACCCTCGAGATAGAGCTTGTGGAGGCTCTGCCATTTTGATAAAAGCCCGAATCAAACACTACTTAATGTTTGATCATTGTGAAGATTATCTGCAAGCAACGACTATTTGTGTTGAGCTAAATCGAAACTTAGTAATTTCTTCTTTATACTCTCCACCTAGATTTGCCATATCAGAAAGCCAATATTATAAATATTTTAAATCATTAGGACCCTGTTTCCTCGCCGCTGGCGATTATAACGCTAAACATACCTTCTGGGGGTCACGACTTATAACACCAAAAGGTCGTGTTTTGTTTAACACAATCTCTAAAATGGGTTTAAACGTGGTCGCGAGCGGACAACCAACATATTGGCCTACTGATCAGCAAAAAATTCCAGATGTTATCGACTTTGGAGTGGTTAAAAACATCCCCACAGAAACGATTCATGTTGAAGCTTCCCTAGAATTATCATCCGACCACACACCTACAATTGGTACTATAACGAACCCAAATAGAATTGTATCTCCGTCATGTTACTTAGCGACGTCAGCCACACAAATAAATTGGTTAAAATATAAAAAATTTCTCAGTGCCCATTGCACAGAAAATATTCCGCTCAGTACACCGGAGTACGTAGATCGCTCTATTGACAATTTTGACAGTTTTCTGAAACTAGCTGTTCAACATTCCAATTTTGCCCCAAAAAAAACAAAAACCATTAAAATATATTCTTCAGATGTCGAGCGGCTCTTGACTGAAAAAAGGAGAGTTCGAAGAGAGTGGCAACTGTACAGATCCCCGCAACTTAAGAATTTATTAAAAGAGTACACAAAAAGGCTAAGAAGGTTACTGCAGACTCAGAAAACGGCTTCTCTAGAAAAATATCTTAAGGAACTTGATGCAACTCCACAATCTGACTACTCATTATGGCGTGCAGCTAGAAATTTAAAAAGGCCAGTTATATCAAAGCCACCATTAAGAAACTTGAATGGTAGTTGGGCAAGAAACGATATTGAAAAAGGAAATCTGTTTGTTAGTCACTTGAAAAACGTATTTACACCAAATATATCTCACAATATTGCGGCAGAGTTACCACCTGTTGCTGCTAGAGCAGCTATCCCCCTCAGATTTGAGATAAGAGAAATCGAAAAGGCTATTTGTGACTTAAACACTAAGAAGGCACCTGGTATTGATAAGATCAGTAATAAAATGCTTTTAGAGCTACCTCGCATAGCAAAGAAAATTATTCTTTTTATTTTTAATGCTATTTTACGTCTCGAATACTATCCTCAAAAATGGAAGGTTTCCTTAGTTACCATGATACCAAAGCCAGGTAAAGATCATACAAAAGTTGAGTCTTATAGGCCTATTAGCTTATTATCAAATATGTCAAAGCTGTTTGAGAAATTATTAGTTTCAAAATTAACACCGATTTTAAGTGAAAATAGATGTATTCCAAACCATCAGTTCGGATTTCGAAGAAAACACAGCACAATCGAACAGACTCATCGAATAGTAAATGTCATAAGAAAAGCATTTGAAGAAAAAAAATATTGCTCAGCACTCTTCATCGATGTTTCGCAAGCTTTTGATAAAGTCTGGCATGAAGGCTTATTACATTAATTGAAGCAAAATTTACCAGCAAACACACACAAGCTGCTAGAAAGCTACTTAGTCGGTCGTCAATTTATTATTAAAGAAGGAAATTTCTTAAGTTCACCTCAGCCCATTGACGCTGGAGTCCCACAAGGCAGCATCCTGGGCCCCCTATTATACTTAATTTATACTTCGGACATGCCAACAAGCAACTATACACAAACATCAACATTTGCAGACGATACTGCTTTTCTAAGCGTCCACGAAAACCGTTATGAAGCATCTCGTTACTTACAGCATCATATATTTCAACTAGAAATATGGTTAAGACAATGGAGGATAATGGTCAATGAGCAAAAATGCGTGCATATAACATTCACCTTGCGCCGGGAATCTTGCCCCCATATTACAATCAATAATCAAATAATTCCTCAACATTCGCATGTAAAATATCTCGGTATACATCTGGATCGGCGATTAACGTGGAAATGCCATATAGAGGCAAAATTAACACAAATGAAACTAAAAGCCATTCAAATTCATTGGCTTATTGGTAGAAACTCTGTCCTTAGTCTCGACTGCAAACTTCTTCTTTACAACTCCATCTTAAAGCCAATCTGGTGCTATGGTATTCAGTTATGGGGCACTGCCTCGGCCTCTAATATAGAAAAAATTCAAAGGCGCCAAAATAAAATTCTTCGAATAATCACAGCTGCCCCTTGGTATGTAAAAAACTCAAATATTCACAAGGATCTCAATGTTCCATTAGTCAAAACTATGATTTCAAAATATGCGGTAAAATATTTAAAAAGGCTTGAACAACACCCAAATCCACTAGCTCGAAATATCTTAAATCATGGCGGCCACACTCGCTTAAGAAGAAGAGACACTGCAGCACTTATCAAATTAGATGAGCGATAAACACCTAGATAAGTGAACAGAACCCGTGATGAAGAAAATTTTTGTCTGGCACTGGCAGGACATAAAATAACGTATTAGGTTAAGATTTGATTAATTATTGTTAGTTCATATTTAATATATGAAGATTCAATAAATAAATAATGAAAAAAAAAAAAAAAAAAAAAATAAAAAATTGCATTATTACATGTAAGGCAAGACATTTTATAAATGCACCTTTTAAAATGTGGTATTTTTTTTGTAGAAAAGAAAACACCATAAACTACTATATTTTTGTCAAATTTCGACTTTAGTAGAATAGAACTTTTGCGGATCAAAAGGGATTGAGAAGGTTAAACCATTGATAGAAAGGTGAACGTGTTTTCATTAACCATGTGTATACTCTTGTACCCGCTTGGACCCGTCTGTTTAACACTTTTTTAATTTTAATGAAATTACTAAAAAAAAAAAATTTCTAAACTACTATATTTTTGTCAAATTTCAACTTTAGTAGAATAGAACTTTTGCGGATCAAAAGGGATTAAGAAGGTAAACCACTGATAGAAAGGTAATTTTAATGAAATTACTCAAAAAAAAAAAAAATTTTTTTGAAATTGTTTTTTTACAATTTTTTTTTATTCCGCAAAAATGTTTGCAGAAGAAACAGAAATCATGTGCTATTGTCTTAAAAAAAAAAATTTTATGATATAGGGAAAATTGATCGTGATCGAAAATAATACAGGTAGTACATATACAAATTTTTATTAATATTACACAATCAGAAAAACGTATAGCTAACCTTATTCATCCTTATCCGTTACACAACGTTCACACTAGCGTATTTTATAGTAGAATAAAGAGCTTAGACACGCGTTTACGCTATACAGGTATATTGTGAATCCCACCTTAGAAGGGATTTTTAAATTTTGTTTGGTCTTTTTATTTTATTTGTTTTTATGACTCTAATACGTGGGAGACCACAAAAATCGCTGAACAGTAGCGATAGATCTAAGAGGCGGAAGCTTAAGGATATAAATGAAGAAATCGGATATGAAAATATTCAAGATACTTTCCTACATGAATTACGATCACAGAAACAATTGACAAAAGTGGATATCATTGAAAAAGTTGTTAAAGTTAGTCCGAGCGATGCAAAACAATTCACAAATGAGGAGGCATTAGCATTATTTCTGGATTTGAAATTAACAAAACAGCAATATATTCAGCTCAGATTGCGTGCGATTGAAAAAGGCTCAAATCTGTATCCAGCATATCATCACATAACAGCTGCTAAAATGGACTGCTTGCCATTAAAGGACACTATTACAATCACATCAATTTTGGCAGAGGAACAACTACAATCTCTACTTGATCACACAGCCGAACGCTTGCTACAATCAATAAAAGGAAATGAGTTAAAGAAATATGGAAACACAAAGTTAATTCTTTTTTGTAAATGGGGATGTGATGGTTCTTCCGGACAAAAACAATACAAACAAGTAGTATGTGAAAATATTTCGGACTCAGATATGTTCATGGTATCATTTGTACCATTGCGAGTTTAAAAGATTTTGGAAGATTCAGAGCCTTCGACTAGTACAACAGAAACAAAGGATATTTGGAAAAATGAGACACCATCTTCTACGAAATATTGCAGACCTATTAAATTTGAATTCAAAAAAGAAACTCATGATTATTAACAAAGAAGTTAGTGATATCAAGGCCCAAATTGCAATACTACAGCCATTACAGTTAGATTTAGATAGGCAGCAATTTGAAGTTAGCTACCAATTAGTGCTAACAATGATAGATGGAAAAGTAGGCCACGCTTTGACTAACACAAAGGCTGCATCCAGCTGCATCATATGCCATGCAACATAAAGCCAATTAAACCAAGTCCCGACAAAATCATTAGATAATACTGATGCATATGAATTTAGATTATCACCACTACATGCAAGAATACGACTAATGGAACACATACTTAAAATCAGTTATGATTTGGATTTCGGATCTTCAGGAACCGTCAGAACCGTTCATCTCCAGTATTCGAGATCAATGGAAAGTGGAACATCGGGATTTAGATGAAGAAGTCAAAAAACTACTAAAGAACAGAAATAACACAGAACAGAATATGGAATATGGAATTTCCAGTGGATTTTACTATTTTTTTTTTATGTAAAAATTTTTTTTATAGTGTAAACATTTATTTTTTTGAGTGTCCCATTATTACAAAAAATATTAATCATTACTATTTAAATCTAAAAATTACATTTTTAAATAATTAAAAGTTAAAAAAAATATAAAGTTCCACTTTGCACTTAAATTCCCCAATAACTACTCAACCGATTTTAATAAAATTTAAAGTGGAGAAAGCTTAAGAATCTATCTGTCGATTCACTAAAATATTTCCTTCGGTTCAAAAGTTACAGATTTTTGGCCAACGAAAAACGATTTTCAGCCACTGTGCGTCGCTAAGTAACCAGTCGAAGATACAATTTTATTGCGTTCCCGCGACAATTGGGTCTACGTACCGGAACGACTTGGAGCATCAATTGCATCGACCAAAGATTGTCACCAATTCAAGTATGTACATATTTTCTTTCTTTATTTTTGTTTCTTCGGAGGAGCAGTATATGCCGGCTAACCTGCTCCGTATTTTATTGGTTCGTGCCGGAATAGAAATAAACCCCGGACCATGGCACTGCTCTGTTTGCCAACAAATCCTGCACACTAAGAGACCATCAGTTAAGTGTACAGTTTGCAACCAGTGGTGTCACTTCAGGAAAGAGGCCAGCCGTAACTGCAGCGGATTAAGGGCCCTAGGGAGTGGAGTGAGGACTCCGGTGCATCCTGCTGTACCAACCGACAGCGAAGCCCATCAACGGTTTCGGCATCTTCTACATCTTTGATGTCAACGACGCTCTCATCTCCTCCCTCCCGCAGCAACAACAACAGCAGACACAACACCAGCAGCCGCAACAACAACAGCAGATGCCACAAATTGCTGTAAATATTCCTGAAGTGACAGTGTTAATTCAGTTTAATTGTAACGGCCTCCTAAATAAGATCGCGGAGGTAACTAGATTTATGCAGCTACAGAAAGTCATGATCGCAGCGATCCAAGAGACGCAACTAACACCCTACTGCCGACTACAGACTTGTAATAATTACAATATTCTGAGGGTGGGTCGTACACGAAGCGGCGGTGGAGGCATTGCGTTTATCGTCCCAATTCTTTGCAATACATTTCTATTTCGCCTGGCCAGAGAATACCGGATCCATAAATGGAACTACAGGGCATATCGGTCAGGTCAGGAGCTGCCGAAATAGAACTATACAATGTGTACATTACGCTGGTCAACAGCCTACCTGCATGGTATCACCCGGACATTGGATTCCTTCTTGAGGGTGATAACCGTATCGTGATGGGAGATTTTAATGCTCATCACAAACTCTGGCACTCGAATCTCGGGGATGATCAGAGGGATACGGCATTAGCTTAACAGATTGATGATTTCATATTTTGAACATTAAACGATGATGCCCCCACCAGAATTACGGGTAATTGCACCAGCTCGCCAGATATCACCATTTTTGGTGCAGGTCTGATAAACTATGTGACTTGGCAACCAATAGTTTCTCTGGCATCAGACCACTTACCCATAATTATTAAGCTTGAGAGACCGACAGACTTTGTGACCTCTGAACGCCGCACCTATATAAATCAGAAAAAGGCAGATTGGACGGGTATCAGAGAGTTTACCAACATCGAATTTAATGATTTAACAATTCCTTCTGACGTGTGCTTCGCAAAAAGAAAGTCCAGGAAAGTCGTCCTCGCAGCAGCCGCTTACTTCATTCCCGCCGGAAGGATCCCGGTCTTAAGACCAAATTTCCCGGCGTCAGCGGCGGTACTCACGGAAGAGCGGGACGAAATTCGTAGAGCCAACCCGAGTAATCCCCGAATCGGTCAACTCAACAGGGACATCAGCAAGTTGGTAAACGAATATAGACGGGACAAATGGTAAAATCATTTATATACATGCAACCTAACCTCCGGAGCCAGCAAGCTATGGGCGACTGTCAGATCTGTCAGAAGCGTGAGGATAAGGTCTCGATTACCTTCGATGGAAACACCATATCGGACCCCAATAGGTGCTCGAACCACTTTGCGCGGCAATTTATAGAGCACCCCGTCAGGGATAAGGAAAGTAAAAAAGAAGTATTGTGAGGAAAGTACACGGTCTTCGAGTTATTGATACATCATAAGATTTTTCACCGAGTGAGGTTGCACAGGTCTTCAGGGCCGCTAAATCATCCAAAGCCCTTGGCCCCGACGGAATATCTATGCTTATGCTCAAAAATCTGGACGAGCCCGGAGTAGAGTATCTTACAAACGTCCTCAATTTATCACTTACCACCCTAATAATACCCGAAGCCTGGAAAGTGGGTAGGGTGGTTTCCCTGCTAAAGCCAGGGAAAGATGCGACCCAGGGAGACTCATACAGGCCGAATGATATCGCACGCAGACGACTGTACTATCATGGCGACGGGCCACAACATTGATGATGGAGGAATATGAACATCTCTCCCGCAATATCCTCGTTGACTCTTTTCACGACATGGACAATGGAAGTGGGGTTGCCGACTGCCGATGGCGCCATAACTCCGATCAAAAACCACCCAAAGATATTGGGAGTCACATTCATCACATTCATGTCATCAGCGCATGCCACTGCAATCTGCGATAGAATGCGGTGTAGAAACAAGGTCTTCAAGTCTCTAGCCGGCAGCATTTGGGGCATGGAAAAGGAAACCTTGTTGGATACATACAAAACGATTGGCCGGTCGGTGGTTAACAACACAGCGGATGCGTGGACCCCAAGAAACAGCGATACTCAGTGGAAGAAGCTTCAGAGCTGCCAAAATGCCACCTTAAGGACCGTAACAGGTTGTATTCAGATGACATCAATAGAACACCTGAAGGAAATATGATGACGGTCAAGGAACATAACATTATGTTGACGAAGCAGTTCCTTCTGGGATGTCGTCGGAGGGGACATATGAACTACCATCTGACGGAATTAGACTCCCCCCGAGTCATTTCAGGAAAGATCTTTGCTGGTATGAGAGTGAAGTGCAACAACACCTGGACTCTATGACAAACCACACCTTATACAGGGCAGCTCTGAATGCAATTCATAGGGAGTCGGTGGAGAGTGCGATGAACAACCACCGAGATAACATCGTGTTAGGAGATCGTCCCCCACCGGTTGCAAACGAGGAGCGGGACTTACCACGACGGACGAGGGTGACATTGGCGCAGCTGAGGTCAGGATGGTGCGCACGTTTAAACTCAAACTGGTCCAGAATAAATAGCACCATCCCTGACCTTTGCCCTGCATGTGTAATAGGCCCACACGACGAACGACACCTATTCAACTGCATTGCAAACCCAACCCACCTAGAAGCAGTGTCCTTATGGCCTCGCCCACGTGAGGTAGCACAGCTACTGGGCCTTGATTTAGCTGAGTTGGATGGATATAGCGAAGAAGAAGAATAGAAAATAAATATTATACATACTTGTTTTTCAGGTCGAGCTGTTACAACTACAACAATTCTATTGGGGTTCATTAAAGTAGCAATTATAGGTGTGGTAGGAAGATAAGTCTAAGAAAGCTTCAACATGAATCGTTCCTATGGGGATGTTTTAAACCACGCCGAAATCGATGGCATCTGGAATTTATTGCTGATCAGTAGGCCAATATGTTGGTTGTCCGCTCGCTATCACATTTAAATCCATTTTAGAAAATTGTATTAAATAAAACACGACCCTTTGGTGTTATAAGTCGTGACCCCCAGAAGGTATGTTAAGCGTTATAATCACCGGCGGCTAGGAAACAGGGTCCTAATAATTAATATTTCTATGATATTGAAAATCTAGGTGGGGAGTATAACGATGAAATTACTAGGTTTCTATTTAATTCCTCAACGCAAATGTTCGTTGCTTGGAGATAATCTTCACGATGATCACACATTAGGTAGTGTTTGACTCGGGTTTTTATCAAAATGGCAGAACCTCCACAAGGTCTATCTCGAGGGTCCTTGGTATCATATAGTATATAACCATTGATTTGAAACGTATTTCTTGAGGTCAAATGAGTTTCAGAAACCATAATTTTTTTTATTGAAAATTCGTATATTTAATATGAACTCACAATAATAAATCAAATGTCCTGCCAATGCCAGACACAAATTTATTTTCTTCATCACGGGTTCTGTTCACATATATGGGTGTTTATCGGTCGTCGAAATTGGTAAGTGCTGCAGTTTATCTTCTCCTTAAGCGAGTGTGACCGCTATCATTTAAAATATTTCGACCTAGTGGGCTCGGATGCAATTCGACCCTTTTTAAGTATTTTGCTGCATATTTCGTTATCATAGTTTTAACTAATGGCACATTGAGATCCTTGTGAATATTTAAGTTTTTAATATACCAGAGACAGCTGTGATTATTCGAAGGAGTTTATTTTGGGTCTTTAAATTTTTTTCGATATTAGAGGCCGAGGCAGTGCCCCATAACTTAATACCATAGCACCAGATTGGCTTTAAGATGTAGTTTTTAGTAGCCTAAGGACAGAGTTTCTTCCAATAAGCCAATGAATTTGGATGGCTTTTAGTTTAATTTGCGTTAGTTTTGCCTCTATATGACGTCGCTTGGTAATCGACGACTGAATTGAGTACTCTCGTTCCAATAGGTCCGAAAATTTATGTTGAGTAAGGCTAATCAATTGAGGATTAATGCCAGTACCATTTTGAGATATGTTTGTGGCATCATACAGTGGATTTTGAATAGTATTATTTGGTATAGCACTTGTTGCTGATGTAGTGGACGCAGTAGAAGCAATACCTGCAACAGGATCACTAAAATATTGATTTGTGCCAGTTATTTCCGCGTTTTGGGAATTCATCGTGGTTCTGGGCATTTTCTGCTAATTAATAATTTTAGTTTATATTTGTCAACACTGTTATATAATTATATAAGCAAGCACCTAAGACCAAACGATTTATATACTAACGGCGCGGCAGCGACTAGAAAAAACTCCACCAAACCTATGTAAAATACACCAAATTATTTGTGTCGCAGCGAAACAGCAGCAGCAGCAGAAACTTTACCAGTATGTATGCACACTCTAAGCAGTTAAATTGCAGCGAAACAAATAATGTTCACAACAACAACAACAACAAGCGAATGAAGAAACACGCCAAGCAACCTGATCTGCAGCAAACAAAATGTTAAAACAACAGCAGTAGAAGAAAAAAAACTGCACAGAAAAAAAGATCTCCAATGGTTGAGCGTAATTGCAAATAAATTAATGCATGCGGAAATATTTGGTCTTCTTTGCCAAAAAAAAAATGTAGTTGAAGTTAACAAAAACTTTATTTTTTTAAGAAAACTTTGCTTTTCGTTGGGCGCCTATGTAGCTGGAAGCTAATTTGTTTTTATTAATATTATAATTTATGGGTTTTTATAGTCTGGCTCTGAAGAGACACTTAGGTCAGCTTCGGTTCCTAGACAATCCAACGTCCACAAGGATTTGTTGGTTTTTAATATTTATATTTTCAGTATTTAATGAAAAGCCGAGGAGGTCTTTACTGCTCGAAAGCTAAATTCAGAGTGATTTTTATTCAACAAAATTCTTACATCTAACTTAAATAAGAACAAAGCATAAAACAAAATAAGCGATTAGATAAATTACAAGTGACTTTCAAACTATAAACATATGTTACTCACAGCACAGAGTTGTATTTAAACAAAAGTAAATGTCTTTTATTGTTGACCTTTAATTTTAAATTATTAAGTTCACTTCAAAATTGGTAAATAAATAAAATCAAAGTAAATTAATATTGTATAGTGTATAGTTACTTCAAAATAATGTAAAATAATTAGAATAACTATAAATATTAATAGTTATTTGTTTTTCGGTGACCATATATAATTGGCAAATAGTTAAGGTGACTGTATATTAAGGCTTGATAGATAATTAACTTTGTTTTCGTGGTTAATTTATTTTAAAATTTGTATAAAATGCCAATAACCGATAATATTTTGATCTTAGTTTTCCGATGTGAAAATCATATGAAAGATAACTTTGTAGGGGTATACCAAGATATTTTATTGAAAGACTTTCACGTAATTGCTTACCATCTACCAAAATGCTTAATTCCTGGTTGTGGATTAATTAAGTCCTTAATCGCAATGACTTTGTTTTTACTGCACTAAAAACCAATTTACTTAACCTTGCATACTTGCAATGCTTGCACCATTGTACTCCATGTGAGCTCTTAAGGCAGCTTCTAAGGATAAAAAAGGCTTATGTCATCTGCATACATGAATATTTTCCCAAATAAATTGAGATTTATTAAATCGTTAAGATACCCTGTGGAACTCCATATTTAACTCGACCTATAAAGCTAATATCCCACTATCGGCTCAAATAGCACTATCTGTGACGATTTTATTGTGCTATATCGGTGCAGATTTAAAAATATTGCACAATTTATTCTTGTGCGACAATAATGGGACCATTATCGCACATTGTGAAAATTTTTTTCGTTTCATATCGGCCAAAACTCAATTGCGACAATAATCGGTACAATGCGGTCACACTATCGTGCTATTTGGGCAAATTAAATCATGTTTTGTTTATTTGCTTATAATATATAAATATGTCAGTCATCGACTAGCCTTTGCGTCGTACTTTCATAAGCCTCATTCAGCGTTTTTTATTTCTTAACTAATTGTTCGCAGGTGAAACTTATACCATCTCACACAGTGGTACCAAAAACTTTTCGTCCCGGTAGTGTGGTTAAAATAAATCACGGTTGATTGTTAGTGGAGATGTCGGATCCTCCATACTTGGGGGACAACCGCTTCGTGGCGTTAGCGGACTGCCCCCATCCCAAGAAGAAACGAACAAACCAAAACGTTTTGCAAATATTTCCTGATTTACCCATAGTTCAAAAACCAGACCCAAAATATGTTATTCTTTCGGCAATCGGAGAAAAAAACATTCAAAGTTACTCCTTCTTTATGGTTCACCGATCTTTAAAACAAATTTGTCCCGACATTCTTTCAGTTTCGGAATTACGTGACGGCAATCTCCTTCTTCTCACTGCAAATAAAAGAAGTGCTGAGAAATTACTGTCAGTTAAAAGCTTACCGGGTGTTTGCGACATTAATACTACTATATATGCTCCTTATTTAAATAAAGTCCCCGAAGACGAAATTGTTAGTGAACTAAAACCACAAGGAGTTGTTGAAAACTACAAATACCAAAAAAAACCCATGAAGAAAAGCTAGTTCCATGAGGGGTACTTCTGCTAACATTCGATCGCAACTCTACTCCCAAATAGCTTGATATCTCATGGCATAAAGTAAAAGTAAGACCTTATTACCCCAATTCCATGCGCTGCAAATCCTGCCAGACGCTGGGTCATACTAAAAAATGGTGTAAAAACAGTCCTTTGTGTGAAACATGAGCCTTACCTCCACATATACCCACCGAATGTACGAGAACTTTTTGTATAAACTGTTCCGAACCCCATATATCAAACTCCAAGGAATGTAAAGTGTTTCAGCAGCACAAAGAAATCTAAAAATCAAGACAAAAGAGAAGTGTACATTAAAAGCAGCGAAAGACAAATATGAAGCACAAACAACAATACCACCGTTAGTTCAATCATTCTCCGATACGCTTACCATCAAAACCATAAATAACTCTACAAGTCATAGCATAAATGTTACAAAACAAAACAATTTAAGTGTACAAAATCAAAAATCAATAGTTGAAACAAAAATAACTCTCGATGAAAAAAATAACAAACCTGAAATTACACATTTTAACAACAACATCACCTCTGACACTGCAAAAAAATGCACTCAAGATATAAAAACAACTAAACCTAAAACAAGCAAAAATGCAAAAACATTACCCACAATGACAACTTGATTGATGACTTAGCTACCCACAACAAATCAAACAACATCAAAATCAACAAAAAATTAAGAATCACTTAACATCACACAAACAAATACTTTACCTAGGCGACAAACATACCACAGCTCTTCTTGCAATGAACAAGAAGAAATAATGTTCGTAGATGAAGACATGGATTTAAAAATAATACAGTGGAATTTCAACGGACTTTTAAATAACTACTACGAACTACAACTTATTATTAAAGAATTTAATCCGGTCATTATTTCCATACAAGAAACTCACATCCCAGTAAATCAGAATAATATAATCTTTCCGAAACAATACAACGGCTACTTCCATAACTTAGCTGAAAACACATCAACTAAGCAAGGAATTGGCATCCTCGTCAAAAAAAAACATACCACATTGTCTTATATATACCAATAGTGACATATCAACCATTGCTATCCAAACTTATATAGGTATAAAACTCAGTGTAGCGTGCACATATATTCCACCCCAACAAATTTTTTCTGAAAGGAGCTTAAGAACAATAATAAACAATTTAAACTACCCGTTTTTATTCACATGTGATTTTAACTGCCGAAGCCCAATTTGGGGTTCATTGAACAAGAATCCTCGTGGCGCAGTAATCGAAAATTTTATTCTTAACGAAGACCTCATTGTTTTAAACAATGGATCTCCTACGCATTACACTTTTTCCCATATTGATATCACGTTTTGCTCCTCCCAACTAGCGCCAATGTGTTCCTGGAAAACTCTATCCAGTCTTTATGGTAGCGACCACTATCCTATCTTAATAACAGTGGAGAAAAGTTTGTTCCATAAAAAAAATTTTGCACCGAAATTTAAAACAGATCGGGCCAACTGGCCTTTATTTAATGAAAAATGCAAAGAAAACCTGACAAAAGCAAAATTTACCGAAAACATCAATCAGCAAGCTGCTGTTTTCATCAAATGCATTAGGTATGCAGCCAACGTTAGTATTCCCTAAACTCGTGATAAATGCTTTAAGCGTCAAATAATTTGGTGAAACTTCAATCTTGACTCATTACGTAAGCAAAAAAAAGACTTTGACACAATTTTAAACGGGTAAGAAGCGATTATAACCTAGTTCAATATAAAAAATGTAACACTTTATTTAGAAGAACCGTTAAAGAAAGTAAAGCCGCATGTTTACAAGAGTTCACTGCAAACATTAGCCCCAACACTTCCTCACAACGAATTTGGAATGATATTTACCGTCTAACAGGTGCAAAAAACACAAACATAATTAACATCCTACAATCAGACTGAACTCGCATTACAGATTCATGGGAAATTTCAAACGTTTTTGCAACACATTGGTCTGAACAATCAGATGACAGGAACTTCTCTCCTGTTTTTCGTGACAACAAAGCAAGTGCTACATACCATATTTATAGCCACCAAAACTACAATAAAAATGCAAAAAAATTTAAAATCCCATCAGCATCTCTGAATTAGAGGACGCCATGCATTCAGCAACTGTTAAAACGTCTGGTGCAGACCGTATTTCATACGCGATGCTCAAAAATCTATGTATGCCAGCTAAAAGACATATGCTTTCGGTATACAACAATATACTCACGTCCAATATTTTGCCGCAAGCATGGAAAACTGCAATCGTTATCCCAATCCCAAAGCCTAACAAAGATCAGCTTACTGTTTCTGAATACAGGCCGATTTCTCTGCTTTCTTGTATCAGCAAAATCTTTGAAAAAATTATCGCTAGAAGATTAATGTGGTTCATTCAATCCAATAATTTTCAACACCTAATCAAGTTGCATTTATGAAGAAGAAAGGTACAGATGATTTCCTTCTTTACCTCCAACATTTCATAGCTAAAGCTCTGTCGAGCAAAAATCATGTCACTATCTTATCCACTGACTTTGAAAAAGCTTTTGATAGAATTGGCATTCACATTATTCTGAAGCAACTAGATGAATACATGTTTTTAACAATCAAAAACTTTTTATGAAACCGTAAATTTAAAGTTAGAATCAATGGCAGTCTTTCTAAAACTTCACCACTAAACAACGGCATCCCTCAAGGATCACCATTGTCTGTGATATTATTTTTTGTAGCGCTTAAATAATTTAGTAAAATCTTCTCTGCCACAAAACACTTAGAACACACAATTTATGCTGATGATGCAGCTATTTTTACTAAACTTAACGACAATAACAAAGTTAAGAAGATCTTCGAAGATACTTTAAAAAAATAGATGAATGGGGGTTAAAGTCCGGAGCTAAACTCTCTATAGAAAAATGCAATGTTCTGCACATCTGCAAAAACACAACTGCACTTTCCCTGACATCGAGTACAGTAACGTTAAAATAAAACATTTTAACAACTTAAGAATCCTTGGTATAGTTTTCGACAAAGGCTTTACTTTTGAGGAACTTTGTATACAACTGCGTAAAACCCTTAATTCAAGATTAAATATTATAAAATATTTAACTTAAAAAAACTTTAAAATTCATATTTCTACTATGATAAACATAACGCAGTCAATTATGCTCTCAAAAAAAAAAAAAAAAATTACGCACTTCCCATATATGGATGGTGCGCATACTCCAACCTCAAATTAATACAAACACCTTACCACTCCGCAGTGCATCGGAGCTTTTCCAACCAGCCCCACAAAAACTCTTTTGGTAGAAGCTGGTATGCCTTCTATCATTGACCGAACTAGCTATCTAACGTGTACACTTATTCCCAAACTTCTCAATTGCCGGAATAAAATGTTATTTGAAGAGGTTGAAAAGCGATAAATAGAACTAGAATACCTAGATTTCAATCTTCCATCAGACAGTGCATAGATTTCTCAAAAAAGCTAAACTTACAGCTTCGGCATTTACTTATGACCCATCATAAAGAACCACCTTGGCTGACAAATGAACATTCATTTATTATCAGCCCAATTATGAATAAAAATTCCCTGGGAGTTTTCTCCCTTTTCCCATTTTTCCTATGTTAATTCAATTGTAAAAATGGGAAAAGGGAAAAACTCCCGGGGAATTTTTATTCATAATTGGGCTGTATATCTTTGGCAGACTTGCCTAATGCCACTACCTCCTCCCACAGATACAAAGCCATGTTTGAAGCTATCACCGAGAGTTTTTCTGCAAATAGCTGCAACTTTCTATACTCTGATGGATCCAAGCAACTAACCTTTGCTGTTGTTACTCACGAGGGCAGCCTCATAAACACTGGTTTTATCGACGATTATTGCTCCAATTTAACAGCTGAAGCATTGGCCATCCTACAAAAATCGCGAAAAAAAAATAGTTCCAAGTTTATAATCTGCTCCGACAGTCTCTCAGCAATTCATGCCGTCAAAAACTCTTGGTACGAATCACCGATAATCAACAAAAAAATAAATATCTGCAACCAAAACTTAAATAGCATCAAAGTTATGTGGGTGCCTTCCCATGTTGGCATTATAGGAAACGAATACGCTGACTCTGCCACCGAAGAAGTTTAACTGCGACCTTTGACTAAATATTCGACTATGGAAACCCATGATATCTTTAATACCATCAATACCTTTTTAACATCCACAAAGGCACAAAAATGGTCCGATTACCAGCACAATCATAAACGCATCAACCCAACGGGAGACAAACCATTATACCCCAAAAACTGCTCCAGAAATGAAACTACTTTATTTGTTCGCCTGAGAATCAGTCATTGAAAATTTTCCCATCAACATATTTTCAAAAGAACTCAAGCTCCAGTATGTTCCACCTATAACACACTCCTCAACATAGCCCATATTCTTGACGAGTGCCCCACATTCATCCAGAACTCGCATTTTCGGAACGAATACACCAACTGATCTCCTTAGACACACGTGTGATAAAAATATTGAATTAATCTACAAATTTGTAACTACAAATGGTTTACAAAACCTTATTTAAAATAAATTTAGAGTCGAGAGCCTCAGTTGCTAGTATTCATTCTTTAGAAGTTATTATAATTTAATTATAATTATTAATCTTTCTAAGGGCCATTATTACAACCTAATGATAAAGTTGCTGATAGTTAACGTGAACAATAGCTATCTTGAACGATAAAGTGACCAATAAGTTTTTTCCATTATTACAACTTTCCGATAAAATAAAAAATGTAATTTATATACTGTGGCAACATTGCAGTATATACCGACTACTTTTGGTTGTTTAAAATACGTAGTGGCAACGACTTAGTTTTGTTTTATTTATTAATTAAAAACAAAAGTAAATTTTTGTGCTTTATTTTTTGGTTTTAATGGTTAATTGTTTTGTTTTTGTGTTAAATTGTGTTTTTTGAAAAAGTTGAGTAATTTAAGACTATCATTGAAGTTACCATATCTTCAGCAGAAAATATGGCATCTTCAAGTTCTTAAAGTTTACTTGTAAAGTTACCATGAGGACAAACCTGATGTTAGCTTATCAGTCACTTTTTAGGTTAATGTTAACTTGTAATAACCAAAAACTATTTATCTGTCAGATAGTATCCTAAAAATAACTATTTGTAAGTTGTAATAATGGCCCTAAATAAAATAATATTAATCTATATAATAAAAATGAAATTTTGGACGATTTTTTCTTTAAAACGATCGCCATGGTCCAACTTAGGTTTATACGTAAAGAAAATTTTGCCCCGCCCACTTTTTTCGAATTACCTAAAATCAGAAAACGGCTCCATCGATTTGACAAATTTTTCTTTCAAATGGTCGTATTAATCCATTTAAAGTTCATCGAAAGAAAAAATTACCACGCCTACTTTTACGCCCACTTTTTCTATTAAGCGCATAACTTGAGAACGGCTTAACAGTTTTGGACGATTTTTCCTTTAAAATTATCGCCATGGTCCAACTTAGGTTTGTACGAAAAGAAAATTTTGCCCCGCCCACTTTTTTCGATTTACCTAAAATCAGAAAACGGCTCCATCGATTTGACTAATTGTTTTTTCAAATGTTCGTGTTAATCCGCCTACTTTTACGCCCACTTTTTCTATTTATTTCACCGATTTGGACGATTTTTTCTTTAAAATGGTCGCCATGGTACAACTTAGGTTTTTAAGGAAAGAAAATATTTCCCCGCCCACTTTTAAGCCCACTTTTTTCGATTTACCTAAAATCAGAAAACGGCTCCATCGATCATTAGTAATCAGCTACCGAGCGAAGCCGGGACGGCCAGCTAGTATGTATATAATAAAAAATTTACATATGGGCATTTCCTGGGGTCACGAACGTACGTTCGTACGCTTTTGATGTACAAATAATATAGAAAACAAAACTTTTCCTAGCTTTTTTTTTGCGGTTCGATAGCATTTGGGTAGCTGTATGTTTAGTGCAAAAGATGAGTTTCATCGAGTTTAAGTTTTCATAATAATAGTTATTAACATGTGGTCGCGAACGTACGCAAAATAGAAGTCAACTTTGGCTGACAGCAGTTAAATGTAAAAATCTGCGTAATGGAACGGAATATTCAATAGTGATTAATTAATTTTAAAAGTGTCTTAATGAAGGTCTCCATGCAGTATTTACCAAAAAAAATATCTCTTTTGGTTTTTGTTTAATTGGCTTAAGTACCGGTCGCGAACGTACGGGTCGCGAACGTACGATTTTTCCATATGTTTTTTTATTATTATCACATTGCAGTTTCCCATTAATGTCTTCAAATTTCCTTAACAAACAACTAAATACTCAATTTACAATTGATTGTAATGAAAAGATTATGAAGAAAGAGTTTAAACATAACATATTTTTGCATGTAAAATAAGCATATAAAAATGTGTTTAGAAGTAGAAAATATAAGAATATATAAAATTTTCCAGTTTCCAGTGCAATTTCCTCAAGTAAAACAGCTGAGACATGCTATGAAACCATTCTTTTATAACAACATAGACTTTTTTAATAATAATAAACAATAAAAGACGATGATTATCAACATTTTATTTTTTCATCCTGGTAGACCATTCTGGGGAAATGCCCATATTCAATTTTATTCAAACTTACTGCACTTGTTCTTGTTTTTGTAATTGTTGTTTTGTAAACATATGTTTATAAACCAGGGATGGCAACATCGATACAACTGCAGTCTTTTGGTTAAAGCGAATTTCATTTAACAGTACAAATGTACTATTTAACGTTTTAATACATAAATAATATATAAAACAAATGTAATTTTGGTAAAATTAAGGTCAAAAAAGTAGCCAGTTGGTGCAATTTAAAAATTTCGTTTTGCCATCCCTTGTATCGACAGAGATTGACGACTGTGATCGGCGCACAAGTTGCCGAAAAAATCGTTACATATTAAACAATTTGATTGCTCCACATTGTGCAAAAGAGTGTTCACATTATCGGCGCATCAAGGTTAATTTTGATTGTCCACAGCCAGCACAATTTCGGCACAGATTATCGCATATTAAAAAATTTTGAACGTTCAAATTGTCGGCACATTAAATACAACAAAAAATTAGTACATTGCGCCGATAGTGGGATCTTAGCTTTAAACTTCGTTTGCCGTTTAGCTTACCACATGAATAAGGTCTGATCTTGATATTACTGCAAGATACATCAAAGCACCTATTAAGCTTTGATAGCCTTTGACGTCCAAATTATCGCATTTTTGAACACACTTTTCAAGCACAGTTCCACTCGGCCAGGGTGTAAATGCTGGTTTGCAATCTGCCATACCCCATCGCTCTAAAATTTCATTTGTATATTTGTTTTGGTGAATTTCAATTTTACCTCTTAAGCCATCTATTTATTTTCATTCCTAAGTAGAATGAAATTGGACCACGATCAACCGCTTCTACATGATTATTTAATTCCAAAATTATTTGTTGTTTTTGTTTGGCTGCAGGTCCACGTAAATTAATAAAATAAAAAATAAAAATTCGTGATATTTTCGTTTTTTATATTTTTATTATCTGCCTGTTTAACGATTTCGAACGTCAACGTTCGCATAGAAAAATTATATTTAAAACAAAAACAAAATTCAAAAATTTGTTTTTGTTTTAAATGTAATTTTGTATGCGAACGTTAACGTTCGAAATCGATGAACAAGCTGTATAATTTTCCTAATATTTCGGTTAACATCGCTAACCATCTTCAGGGGGTCTGGATAAATAAATACAATAATAATTATTATTAACATTAAACAAAAAACAAAACATAATATTACAAAGATAATTACATATAAACAATTAAAAAAATATAATAAACACAAAACTTCACAATAACACTTGTGCCACTTCTTATTAGATTTTCTTAACTCAATCTAGTTTATCGATCGTCTGTTTTTTTTAATTAATTGTCTGTATATGTGTGCACAATTTTCTGTGTCTTGTCGGTAATTGAGACGAAGCTGTGGATTAACATCTGTATAAAATCCCAGATTTTATACAAACAATTAAACAAATTTAATTGTTTTCATTATTAAATTTTACTAATTGTCATTATTTAATTTATCTTTTTGAATTATCAATATTTAAATTTTTAGAACTGAATTTCACCACTAGTGTTAAAGTAGTCGTAACGAGTACCTTTAGTTATTGTGAATTGTAATCCTGGAATTATTTTGGAAATTAAAAGCACTCAATGTTACTTAGATGAAGAAACCAGGCTTACAATTAAGTTGGGTTTTTTACTTAAACTTCACTTCTTGTTCAACCATCAGTCCTGCACCATTTAATTTGCTAAGCTAAAAATAACTTTGATTTTGCTTAAATCTCAATATAATATATTAACTTACAATTTATAATTTGAGTATCTTAAAACTTATTTAATTTCATTTAAATTAAACCTGAAGGAAAATAAACTTGGAATTTACATTGAAAATTAGCAACCATTCTTTTAACTCTACACAGTCATACGTACACAAACACACAGGTGAGCTCACACGCACATATAATCACACACACACACACATTCACACAACTAACCTAATTTTCTCTAACTCTAACTTGAATCTCTAATATTACACAACACTCCTCGTATAATTTCTCGAGTAACCGAGAAATTATACCATAGACGAATTTGGTGCTAAATTCTACAAAATTTACAGTCCACTCAGCCCTTACCCACAAATTATTTAAACCCCCAAAGCACCAGATTTCTTTATGGTCCTTCGAGCCGGATCATGAAGAAATCTGGTGCTTTGGGGGTTTAAATAATTTGTGGGTAAGGGCTGAGTGGACTGTAAATTTTGTAGAATTTAGCACCAAATTCGTCTATGGTATAATTTCTCGGTTACTCGAGAAATTATACGAGGAGTGTTGTGTAATATTAGAGATTCAAGTTAGAGTTAGAGAAAATTAGGTTAGTTGTGTTAATGTGTGTGTGTGTGTGATTATATGTGCGTGTGAGCTCACCTGTGTGTTTGTGTACGTATGACTGTGTAGAGTTAAAAGAATGGTTGCTAATTTTCAATGTAAATTCCAAGTTTATTTTCCTTCAGGTTTAATTTAAATGAAATTAAATAAGTTTTAAGATACTCAAATTATAAATTGTAAGTTAATATATTATATTGAGATTTAAGCAAAATCAAAGTTATTTTTAGCTTAGCAAATTAAATGGTGCAGGACTGATGGTTGAACAAGAAGTGAAGTTTAAGTAAAAAACCCAACTTAATTGTAAGCCTGGTTTCTTCATCTAAGTAACATTGAGTGCTTTTAATTTCCAAAATAATTCCAGGATTACAATTCACAATAACTAAAGGTACTCGTTACGACTACTTTAACACTAGTGGTGAAATTCAGTTATAAAAATTTAAATATTGATAATTCAAAAAGATAAATTAAATAATGACAATTAGTAAAATTTAATAATGAAAACAATTAAATTTGTTTAATTGTTTGTATAAAATCTGGGATTTTATAATGTGTAGCATCTCTAATGTAAATCACCTGGAATAATTTCTCTCTTCATGTAATAGTTTTACTCCTTCAAACTATGGTTTGTGATTTTTCAACGTACAGTGGGCTGCTAGTGCAGTTTTTTGTTCAATAGGTTTGTCAGTAGTTTTAAGGTCAGATTTATGCGAAGATATTCTTGTCTTAAGTTTCGTTTTTGTCGTCCCAACGTATACTTTATCGCATATATTAAGCCCGTCACCACTACAGGGAATTTTATATACCACATTTGACTTGTCTTCTTTTTTAATTTTTGATTTTGTTTTGCTAAATAACTGATTTACAGTATTGTCCGTTCTAAATGCTAGTTCAAATTTTTCTTCGTCATAAATATCCGAGTTTTTCCATCTTTCCGAGAGTCCAGAAACATATGATATCTCTTATCACCTGTTGCCTGTTGTTTTTTGCACGTTTTATAAGATTTTTAATTGTCCTTATTGGGAAGTCATTCATGGTTAAACTATTAGTTATTTTTGTTATGTTGTTTTTATGGAATTCCGTGTCACTTATTTTAAGAACTCGTCGTATGAAATTCCATGCTGTATTTATAATAATTCTTCTAGGATGCTTAGAATAAAAATTTATTAATCGTCCAGAGGCTGTTGGTTTTTGATACCAATTAAATGAATTTAGTTTTTCGATGGTGTCATTAATTCTGTCCTTTTTTACTATTGCGAATAAATCATCCACATATTTCATAATTATCCTCGGTTTTTCGTCCATTTTTTCCAATGATATGTCAAGAATCTGTTCCATAATTATATCAGCTATAACTCGTGAGGCTGGAGAGCCCATCGGCATTCCTTTTCTCTGTTCATAGATTTTGTCATTATACACTAAATATCTACTCTCTTTGATACAGAACCTCAAAATGTCTAAAAACAAATCCAAAATAATATTTTGCATATCCACTTCATTCGAACATGCAAGCAGCATATCGTCCACATAAATTGCAATAATGTTGATTCTAGAACCTTCTCTTCGAATGTATACGCAAGTATCTGATTAACATCGCAAAAAACCAATTTTTAACAAAATTTCATTAACCTTTTTGTTCCACTCACGTCCAGCTTGCTTTAATCCATATAAAGCTCTTGTGAGTTTGCACACCTTTGTGGGATTGCTTTTGTCTTCAAATAGTGGGGGTTGTAACATGTAAACCTCATCTTCCATGTCACCGTTTAAATACGCTGCTACAATATCTATGTGATTCACCAACAATTTAAATTTTCAACTTGAGCCTTCAATCGGAGAGCGGTATAAAAGCATGGCATTGTGCCATGGATTGTTACCGCAGCATCCAATCTGCTCTTCAGTGTTTTCAATGTTTCCTCATGATCCTTTTGCTACTAAAAACTATTTCAGTTTCTTCACAATAATTGTTTACCTAATGGAATAAAGCATTCGCATCTAAGATGCGATCTTGATGAGAGCACTGGAAGCTATACTTCTCTGCATTTCCTTTGAGGTTTTGTAGTGTATGTAGGGTATGTAGTGTATCCATACATTTAATTATATTATACATTTTTTTTTTACTGATAAACAAAACTTATTATGAATGCATTCTTTCAAAGTAAACATATATTAAGTCAGGTCAGTAACAAAACTAAAGTACTGAACGTTGTCACAAACATAAATTCTTTTGAGTAATTCAATATTTTTAAAATAAACAACAGTCAACGTGCGCTTGCCCATGTTGACAACCATAGTTCAATGAACATTTTTCTGTTATGCTGAATTAGCAAATTCCTAACTACACTTCTAAAACAATTACCCATTATTAATTGGGAATGACTCAAACTGTTCTGCCTGATACAATGTAAATTAATTTTAAGTATGTACGTCCAGAAATTCTCAATATTAGTATATAAGTTTTTAATTTTCAATAAATAAAATCAATTAATTTTGATCAATAAACTAAACAAGACCGTCTAATAAATTTTATAACAGTTTGCTCCAACGACATCACATGCTCCTTTACCATGAAAATCTTTTTCATGGGCTATAAGATTTGCGAAGCTACTTTTGTTTTTAAAATGCTCCGTCCGAAACGTAGAATACCATGTCCTGATTAAGAAAAAAAGAAACAACAAACAAATGTATATGTAAAATTGGATAAAAATACTTTAATAAAGTTATTAGAAGATTTTTTTAAACATATTCAAGATGAAATTGTGAAAATTTATGAATAAATTACTTAAGGACAAAATAAAAACATTAAGACGAAATCGTGGTCGGTTGTACACGTGAGGGGTAGGTTCATGGTGGCCGATTCTACATTATACTCCGTTTGCGGTATGTTCAGAGGATTCTATGTGATTAATGAAGTGTTTTAGTTGTAAAAGTGTCAATTTGAAGTAATTAACAAATCACTTCAATGTATGGTTAATCATCTCGACTTTGATGTGATAAGAGCTTTGTCACGTCCGAGGTGCTTAAACGCGTTTAAAAACCCAAGTTTTGAATTAAAAAACATTTTTGTACTTAATTGAAACAATTTTTATATGACATTTTCATATACATATATTGTTAAATTTGTCGAAATTGTTACATTTTGTCAAATAATCAAGAATAAACACTAAAGAAGGCACACGAAGGAGTGCCGAAATATAAGTTAAATTAAAATACAAAATTTTATATAAAAAAGACCTAAAGCCGGAAACTTTAATTATACATTAAAACATTTGTTTACCTAATTTTGTACATGTCCTAATGCAAAAACTACTTACATATTTATTAAAATTTTTATATTTTCAGTGCCTAATATATTAAAAAAAACTAATAGTCAAATGCCGACGATTTCTATGTTTCCTGGAGGAAGCGAACTGCCATCTTATTCACCGCCAGCTCGGTCATTTTTTACACCACCACTACCACCAGAATATCAACATCCATTTGCTGATAAACCAACATTAAGGGGAACAAACAACGAGGGAGGAATTGAACTAAATACTGGAAGCTACATAAATCGAAGACCTATTCCACCTCCTAGTTTAATGCCCGGACATGAACGTATACCGTTTAGACCTCCAGACTTAGTTGGTTCAACTAACAATAATGATGGTGTTTTGTCAATACATATACCGTCGTTGTCAGGTAGTACAGCTTCGCCTTTATTTTCTTTAACAACAGTTAGTGCTCAACAAGAATCGGATGTAAAAAAAACTTTAAATACTCCTTCAAAAGCTGGTATTACTTCAGAAAGTGTTTCTAACGCAGATACAATAAGTACCTCTTTATCTGCAAACAGTAATTTATATAATAATTCGAATAATCCAGAAGTAAGAAAAGAGGTTCTGCCTAGTATTAGACGTATATTGAGTGGTTCTAATGGTCGCAAAGGTGATATTCCTGAAGTCTTGTTGAAACAGGTAACAACACGACCCAACAGTCATTATCATCATCCACCGTCGTCACCAGTTGTCCTGATTGATTCCTCATTGTTGGCAACAAATGAAGGGTCTGTAGATAATGCTGATAGCAAACAAAATATAAACAAAATTAAAAATATAGGGGATTTAGATTTTACAAATGATGAGGAGCAGCAAAAAAAAACAAAAATTACATCAAGGCCTTTAGGGGAAAATAATTTTGTGTTGAATAATATAACTTCAACGCCGTCGGCTGCTGCTGCTATTGGTGGAAGTGAAAAGGCAAAAGGGGCAATTTCACCTGCTGTGGGAACATCAACCACATCATCATCAAGCAATTCGGACCTATCGACTGGGAAAAATAACGGAGATGGCGCATCATCATCAACATCCTCGTCCACATCCTCGATATCATCATCAACATCTTCATCAACATTAGCATCAAGTTCAGCACATGCAACATGGTCTTTGGCTTGGAATATACACGTGTATTTATCCGTAATACTTTTTACAATTTTGGCAGTCTATTCATTTTTTAAGATGATCACTTACAACAAGCTCACCCATCTTTTTTCCCACTCATATTTTATATGCATTCATCTTATTTTGATTATCATATGTATAGCACGAATTTTTTATTTATGCTATGATGCGTATAATATTCATTCCAGTTTTCATATATTTATATCGGAAATTTTACTTAACTTACCAGCCACATTCCTGACTATATCATTTGCTGTTTTAATATTGTTTTTATCGCTTAAGTCGCTGAATCACAAAAATAATCGTTACTCGGCTTTAATACGGCCTCTTACGGTTGTGGTTGGCTGTGGAGTGCATGTAGTTCTGTGTATTACTTTACATTATGTTGAATCATATACGCTACAAAATCATCAACAGCATTTATACTATCAACAACAACAACAGTTACTTACAAAAAGACAACAAACGCAACAGCAGCAGCAACAAAATCTTCAATTCAATTATTTACAAAACCAATACTCATACGCATCGAATATTATTGGCATGGAAACGATGGCTTTCAGTTCATCAGTGGCCTCAGTACAAGGAGCTAACTTTCATCAACATAATATAGCAACTAGTGTATCTTCATTTCCGCCTCCTCCACCAAGGGTATTGTCACTTATATGCCAAATTATATATATATTTGTATGCTTTAGTTTGGGCATATTATACCTCTACTTGTACCGTATTTTAAAACGCATTTTACGAAGTAAATCTCAAAACTACATACACGGTTATCAAAATCTTTCATATGCCATACACATAACCATAGCCACAGCATTGCTCTTTGTATTATTGGCGTTGTTACAAATTTTAGGCGCTATAAGCATATCATCGTCCAGACCACTAATTACGCAAAAAACTGCAGAATTTGATTGGCTACAGTGGGGTTATCAATTTTCACTTCGTCTGATAGAGATCGCTATTATAACACTTATATCTTGGGTGACAGGACTTAAAACGAGTAATGGCAACAACACTGTCAACATAAATTTAACCAATAACGAGGCTAGAGTCGTTGCCGGACAAGTCAATGTAGGCAATTCGATGTTTAATACAAATCTTAGTGTAAACCCAGTGCGTGAAAAACACAATGTCCACAACAACCAATACAATCACTCGAATATGACAAATTTCTTTTTGCCTTGTACTTCAAGTTCCAGTCAGGAACAGTTTGACACGGATTACCCAGCAGTTTGTAATGCAAATACCAATTTACATACATACACAATGAGAACTGGTAAATTAATATATGACGACAATTTTGCTATAAATTCTCTTAATGCAAGTAATTCCGCCACACCAGCAACTGAACTTCATCATCCAAATCACCATGTTCAACCTCATTCTAAACAACAGCCACAGTCTACCTATCAACATCCTTATGATTCACAATCCCTTCACAGTTCGGCCCTCCATAATGTTTCAGAATATGGTTCTCGAATCAATTATCAACCTGAAAATCATTTGCAGTACAACGATTATTTAACGGATAATGCAACGGATCACTATGAAAATCCAAATTTCGATTTAAGGGGTTCAGGTTCAGCAACATCAGGATCAGCTTTGGTGGTTAACTCAAATGCGGGTAATGGAACAATGCAAAAATTCGGAAAAAATTCAATTTCAAATTCTACCACAACACCTTCAAGCAGCAATAATTCCAATATGGGGTCTAATTCATCATCTGGTTCATCGGCAACCTTACAGCAGCAGATGTTATTGTTACATGGCGGCGGTGAAACGTGCTATTCAGAACCTATTCATGAAAATTATGACTTTAATAATTTCGAAAAACCAAAATTTAAACAACAGCCACATGATAATTGGCCCGATGCCCATATCCCGGCAATAATAAACAAACGTGATAAGAAAAAATCGCTAACGACCTTGGAACGGTGCGGTTATAATAAACCTGAACGACGAAGTTCTAATTCCACGCATTCCTGCAATTCAAACGGCAATTCCATCCATAATGGAAATGGTGGAAACAACAGTGGTAGTTGCGGCAGCAGTTCGCGTTATGCTAGTTTTAATACCTTTGAAAGAGCACCATTTAGCAATGTTCGCAAAAGTGATACGTTTAATAATATTACAACACACAATGGTCTTAACGTAATGCATGGCCGCAATAATTCCTCATCATCGGCTACTTCAGGTACATCAGCCAGTGGTCCCAGAAATATTCCCTTAGGTATACAGACTTTAGCAACAACAGAAAGACATCATATTGTGATGCCGTCTCGAAATCTAAGAGTTAGTGGTAGTTCGAAAGTTTTAGCAAATAACGCTTCTGGTTTGGATGTGTTTTCGCGCTCAACTATAGAACGTTCCAGTATTAGCCATACACAACAAAGGCCTCTTAACCAGCCACATACAAATCAGTCTCAAGCACAAAATCACCAGTATTCCGATGATGATGGCGATGATAAAGATGATGATATAATGCTAGCAGGTATTTATTGTTAAATCCAAAATCACTATTTTTTAAAAACAATATTTATATACACTTTATTTCACAGCATCTCCACAACAGGTGTAATACAGTATCTAATAAAAATGTCTTGCAGCTATCGCAGTTAGTGAAGGAACAATGAATATAAAATTCGTTTATAATTTTACAACTCAGGTACTTCTCATAATTACATCACACGTAGCCACAATAAATGAGATCTTACGATGGCCGTAGCTAAGCAAGGTTTCACGAGAATGTGTGTGATCGAAGGAAATTGATGTTTCAACCGAAAAAATCTAAAACCTTTCGAAACTTAAACCAAGAAATTATATAATTAAAAAAGAAATCAAATCGAATAAAAGGTTTAGTGTAGTCATGCACAATTTTTTTTAAAACGCCTTTTTACATTTCGACTAAAATTTTTATTATATAATATGTATATTTATAAAGAATATATTTTTATTTTCAACTATCATATAAAGTCTAAATTAACTATTAAGTCAACACACATTTTATTTAACAGTTTTCCAAAATATTTCACCACAAAGCTATTTTCATTAATCTTCTTTAAATTGCAAACTCAAAAATAAAAATGAAGGCTATTTTATTATAAGAAGTATTCACATCACCATTATACAACTGATAACAGTAAGGAAAAATTTTTGACATAAAAGAATTAAAAAATGTTATAATCAATTTAATTAGAAATTATTAGATACTAGCGGATGGCCCAGCGTGTGTTACTACGCCTAAAAAAGAAATACGTTTTGCTTATGGTATTAGTAGGAATCTATCTATGTTTTAAATTTCATAAGAATCTTGTAGGTAGTTCCAGAGGGCAGAAATTTTCCCCACCTCCCCTCGTGCTCCTAATTTAAAAAAAAATATTACCTATTTTTCCATAAGTTTTTAAAATTTTATTAAAATCTGTTGGATAGCTCCGGATTGGTCCGAGTTTTGGAAAAATGTATAGCCTCGAACCATCTTCACTTCCCCTTGTGCTCCTATTTTTTAAAAAATGTATTGCTAAAGTGTCCATTTATGTAGGGATCTATTTATGTTTTTTCATTAAAATCTATGAGGTCATTTCGGGCGGGCAGAAATTGCCTCCAAACTCCCCTCTTGGTACGAAAAAAAGTGAAGCCTATACCAATCCCTAGGAAATTACCTTTCTAATGAAATCGGTTTGAAGCACATCGGTTGGGTGGTTCCAGAGTCTATAGAGGACATACCAACATTTTTTGTATTTTATATATATAGATATACCTTTCATTTTAAACCGAAACTGACAAAACTTGTCAATATTTACGATAGGTATTGTTATATTACATGTGGGTCTCTTTTATACACACAGAAAATGTGTTTTTATGAAAAATATATTTACCATCATACATTTTTAGGTGATGAAAAAAAGCAAAAAAAAAAATAATTTGAAGTTCAAAACTTACAACTTTTTTGTATCGTTCCATTAAGCAACAACTACAAAATTATAAATTCGGGTTTACCAAATGAGGGTCATATCATGTGGTGAAAATAAGCTGTTATTTTTGCCAAATTTCTTATAGTCCCTTAATTTTTTTTAGTATAATTGTATATTATAATTGTTCAAATACATTTAATAATAAAAATTTATAAAAATGTATTTATACATAGCCCTTCACAGCTAGAAAAGGTATAATTATTTCATTATTCCGTTTGTTATCTGGAGAAAGTTTCCAAATAAGGTACAAGTATGTTGGTTATCAATAGACAACATCCGAAAAAAATTTGGGCTGGAGTAGAGAAGTTAGTGTGGAACAAAATTTATTTTTTATATTTGAAGAACGGTAATAGAAAAATGGTTCAAATTAGGTACATATAGCTGGGTTTTCAATACACAATCTATCAAAAAATAAAGGGCGGGAATTAAGAAGTGAGCGAGACACATCCCGTACAAAGACATTTAATATTTCTGTATATCTTAAGAACGGCAAAATCCAAAGTTTCCAAATAATGTATAATCATCTTAGTTTTCAACACCTACCATCCGACAAAATGTGGGCAGGATTGAAAGGTTTGTTTTAAATGTTAGATAAACGAAGGAGTTCTGCGTCTGTTTTTTTAAATATGTACATTAGCGTGGCCGTTAGTTGTATGGAGAACTTTTTTTTTTTGATTTCTTATACTCTCCCCCTCCAAATCGGTTCAGTTTTATGTAAAAAAAAATACAAAAAAATTTCGTACCGATAAGTTGTGTTTTAGGGGGGGCGTCCGTCCCTCAAAGTTTGCCATCAAGCCATTTATTCAAATGTAATTTGTTTGCATATGACTATCTTCTTAAAACAACATTTTACAAGAATATGATATATGGCAATATTTTAGCTCTTCTAGTCAACAACATAAGCCTCTAAGAAAGTTTTTTGCTAAAATCAATATTTTAGAAAATAATTAAGAAAATAAAAACAAAATACCAAACATTTTATATACATTTTATATATATAAAAGGGGGATTTAATGTCAAGTGACCCAATTTTGAAATAGATGTCTTTCGATTTAAATGAAATTTACACCAATTTTAGTACTGTTAGATAGTAGCTTAGACACAAATTTTCAACAAGATCGGTCAAAAAGTTTCTGAGTTAGAGGGGGTCAAAGTTTGACATTTTGGCCATACAGGTGTTCTTTCTCATCCATGTAACTTATTACCTATTGGTGTAAGCAAAATTTGTCCCAAGTAGCTTAGATAGCTTTTTGATCAAACTTTTTAAAAAAAATTTTTTTGTTTTTTTAAAAAATTTTATTAATTTTTTTTTTAAATTTAACACTTGGCTAAAAAAAATAAAAAAAAAAGTTTTAAATTTAAAAAAAAATATTAAAAAATTTAAAAAAAAAAAACAAAAAAATATTTTTAAAAAAGATTGATAAAATAGCTATCTAAGCTACTTGGGACAAATTTTGCTTACACCAATAGGTAATAAGTTACATGGATGAGAAAGAACACCTGTATGGCCAAAATGTCAAACTTTGACCCCCTTTAACTCAGAAACTTTTTGACGGATCTTGTTGAAAATTTGTGTCTAAGCTACTATCTAACAGTACTAAAATTGGTGTAAATTTCATTTAAATCGAAAGACATCTATTTCAAAATTGGGTCACTTGACATTAAATCCCCCTTTTATATATATAAAATGTATATAAAATGTTTGGTATTTTGTTTTTATTTTCTTAATTATTTTCTAAAATATTGATTTTAGCAAAAAACTTTCTTAGAGGCTTATGTTGTTGACTAGAAGAGCTAAAATATTGCCATATATCATATTCTTGTAAAATGTTGTTTTTAGAAGATAGTCATATGCAAACAAATAACATTTGAATAAATGGCTTGATGGCAAACTTTGAGGGACGGACGCCCCCCCTAAAACACAACTTATCGCTACGAAATTTTTTTGTATTTTTTTTTACATAAAACTGAACCGATTTAGGGGGGGAGAATATAAGAAATCAAAATAAAAAAAATAACGGCCACCCTAATGTACATAGAAATAAAAACTTTTGTTTGGGAATTAACATTAAAGCAATAGAAATCGCAAATATGTTTTTGTTTTCAATAAAAATTCCCAAACGAAAATTAATGCAGGTAATCGTTATTTTTGAGCAAAAAATAAGAATTACTTTACGACCAAAAAATTTAACTCAAAACTTATTCTTATTTGACAAGCAAAAACTAATAGGGTGGGTTTCCTTTTCTAAAAAATAATAATGCATTATATTTGTGTATATATCAGGTTACACTCACCCTTATAGAGTGATACATGTTTTTAAATTACAATGAAACAAAGTAATAGCTACGTACACCAATGTGTATTTAGCGTGCTAAAAACATTGGCCCATATTCATAGTCAAAATAAAGTATACTTTAAGTTAAAACCGACTTTAAATGGATGCCAATAATATTGTTCTAAGGTCGACTTTAGAAAAAGTCGACTTTATTTTTTGACTATGAATATGGGCTGTAATTAAAAGACTTTTGTTATTTTATTTTGTTTAATAATTGAATTCTTTATTTAATGCGGCTAGTACGCACTGTTTTGTACTTGGTATCAGAATTGATTTTCTTTAATAATTGTGTCGAGTTTTATACACAATAAATGCTTATTCAGCATTTTCATTACAGTGGAAGGTATAGCGGTTTGCTTAGCATTTTCTTACAATCTCGCAGACACTTGTCCAATAGCAAGAGTGGTGATAGTATTACTATTGACGACCGTGTGTACTGCTAGTATTGTATTCATACACACACACACAGCGCACAACACTCAAGTGGCTTATTCGTATTACATTAAACATGCGCCTGGTTCATTGCATGTAACGTATACTAAAATTATGTGTGTAAGCAATGTCAATATAAAAGACACGCTACACCTCCCTTTTACGGAAGAATGTTCATATGACTGAAAGTTTTATGGACATTCTTTAACAATTATGTATTATACTTAATTATGTGGAAACAATTTGTTACTTGAATACCAATAACATTTATTATAATTAGGTGAATTTAATATTTTATTCATTATGGTAAGATTTAAGTCTATTCTTATGTACTATATGTTCTTTATTATTTTTCTTATCAACTATGGTTACATTATTTCTTAAATCTATATTTTTAATTTCATAAGGACCTTTATACCTATTATCTAATTTGTGCCCTACTTCATTTTTAATTAAAACTAAGTCTCCTACTCTGAAATCTACTTCTAATAATGACCTATCATAATTTAATTTTTGTTTAAGCTTAGACCTATCTATCATAGAGCGCGCTCTCTTATGTGCTATTTCTAGCCTAAATTTAACTTCCTTAGCATAATTTTCTATATTATATAATGGTGTTATTTCCTGAATACTATTGAACTGTTGAAACCCATTTGGAAGTCTACCAAAAACTAACTCATAAGGACAATAGTCATGAACGGAAGATGGCGTAGTGTTAAAACAGTACGTGAAATACTTAAGCCATTCATCCCAATCGGTTTTGTCAACGGATATGTATGATCTAACATATTCGTTAAAAGTTCTGTGACTTCTTTCCACAGTTCCTAGAGTCTGGTGATGGTAAGCTGTTGATGTTATCTTTTCAATATTCAAAAGGTTACACAATTCAGTAAGTATTGAGTTTTTGTATTCTGTACCCATGTCTGAAATGAACGTCTTCATTGGACCATAGGTAAGAATAAAATTTTCAAATATTGCTTTCGCAATGGATTTTGCGCTTTTATCTTGTATAGGTACCGTTACAAGATATTTTGTCATGTCACATATTATGGTGACGGCATATTCATTTCCGAAATATGATTTTGGTAGTGGACCTATAGTATCCACAATTACCGTATCAAAAGGTTTATTTGGTGTATTTGTCAATGTCAGTGGTATTTTTGTATGTTTTGTTATTTTAGCCGTTTGGCATTTTTGGCACATTTTAACGTATTTTGTTATATCTCGAGTCATATTTTTCCAATAGTAGTATCTTTTTATTTTATTTAGAGTTCTTGAAACACCGGAATGTCCTCCCTCTGCGGGGTCATCGTGGTATCGTTTCATTATCTCTGTTATTAATTTGGCATTTGTTACGTGGATCACCTCATTAAGTAGCGCTACTTTTAATAATTTTAATAATTTATTGCCCATTTCTTTAAATTCATTAATAGAGATAAATTCGAAAATTTTCTCACTTGGTGCCACTTGTACTTTATGAATATTTAATTTACCGGCCACTTCTTCGAGCCTAGGGAAAAATTGTCCTAAGGCAAATTTCCCGTTAGTAAACAATTCATCTATATTTATACATGCTATTATAGATTTGCCACGTTTAATATAAACTTTTTGTGGTGTAATCTTTAGCTTACAAAATTTTCTGACGTCAGAATTAATAATTGGTTCAAATACATTGGGCTTCTCATTTTCATTATTTAAATGCCGTTTATTTGGTGTAATTGGATATTTCTTTTTGAGTGCATTGTTTGTCATTGCTCGAGTTGTTACTTTGTATACATTGATGTTTTTATTATTTATTTCTTTTAAATCATTTATTGTAATGCGCGACAAAGCGTCGGCCACATAATTATCTTTTCCCCTAAGATATTCTACAGTGAAATCATATTCTTCCAAGTCCAGTCTCATTCTAGTTAGTTTTGAGCTTGGATTTTTCATGGAAAAGAGGTATGACAGAGGTCTGTGATCAGTGCGGACAAGAAAATGTTTACCATAAATATATGGTCTAAAATGTGTGGTGGCCCAGTGTATAGCGGTTAATTCTTGTTCAATTGTTGATTTGTTACTCTCGCCTTTTGTAAATATTTTGGATGCGTATGCTATTGGTAGATGTTTTCCGTCATGTTCTTGAGTTAGTACAGCTCCACAAGCATGTTTGCTTGCATCTGTTGTTATACAAAACTCTTTTGTGAAAACTGGATATTGAAGTAATGTTGGACTCATTAATGCTTTTTTAAGATATTTAAATGCTGAATCACAATCTTTAGTCCATTCGAACTGCACACCCTTTTTGGACAATCTTGTAAGATGTCTAGAATACTCTGAAAAATTTTTGATAAATCTGCGATAGTAGTTGCAAAATGCTACAAATCTTCTTGCACTATCCGCATCTTTTGGTTGTGGATAATTCTCGATTACCGAATATTTACTATCGTCAGGCAGTATTCCTTTATCAGTGCATTTATGTCCTAGGTATGTTACTTCCCTCAGGAAAAATGAACATTTTTCGGGATGTAACTTAAGATTGCGTTTTCGACATAATTCAAACACATTTGTTAAATTAGAAAGCATATGCTTTTCCGAACATCCTAAAACAATTAAGTCATCCATATAAAGAAATGCTTGTTCTGGTCGCAAACCAGTAAAAGCGAGTGTCATCATTCTTTGAAAAGAATTGGGCGCTATTTTTAAACCATAGGGTAATCTAGTAAATCTATAAGATCCATTTGCTGTTGTAAATGAAGTTAGATCTCTAGAGTTTTTTTCTAGTCCAATTTGGTGAAAACCGGACATTAAATCTAGACATGAAAAATATTTGGCTCTACCGAGTTGGTCTAAAATGTCATCTATTCTAGGTAACGGAAATTTATCTGCTATCAATTTCTTATTTAGTTGTCTATAATCCACTACCAGTCTCCATCTTTTTGTTTCTGAACTTGGAAGTGATTTCTTCGGTACCAGCAGAATTGGACTGTTGTACTCAGAATTTGATGGTTCCACTATTCTGTCGTCTATTAATTTTTTCACCTGTCTATCTATCTCTTCTTTGTGTGTATGTGGTATCCGGTAATTCTTAATGTACACCGGTTGTGAATCTCTTACTCTCAACTTTTGTTCATAGAAATTATTAATTGTTATTATTTCTGATTCTAAACCGAAAATATCGCTGTATGATGTGCAAAGTTCCGTTAATGTATTTTTAAATTGTTCTGGAAAATTTTTCTGTAAAAGTTTTAATATTTCTGAATTTCTATGTGTATTTTTGGTCGGATTTTGTTCGACTATTTCATATTCAGAAAGATTTTCGGTTTTTATTTTACTTTTATTAACTGATGTGATAGTGTTATTTGTATTTAGAATACGAATGTATGCTTTATTAGATTTTACCAATGTGTTCGCGATAAACACTCCTGGTTCAAGTTCTTGATTTGGTATTAGTATTTCATTATCGCAATTAATAAAATTTACTTTACGTATTACTTCTGATCTTGGCGGCAATATAAGATTATCGCTGTTGTTAGTAATTGGTATTTCTATAGGTTGTGGTATATTGAATGGTCGTAGGACTAGGTAGTCATAATCCTGATTAAAATCTAATATACAATTATATTTCTTAATAAAATCCATACCAATGATTCCATCGCTTGGTATTGGGAAATTATTGTCTACTACTTGAAAATTGTGTGGTATTAGATAATTTTTAAATTTTAAATCAAAAAATATACTACCTATAGATTTAATTTCACCTTGTCCTATTCCACTTAATGTTGTGATTTTGTTAGTATTTATTTTCTTTAGATCAAAATGTTTAGATTTTATGAGTGAAATGTCGGCACCTGTATCAACTAGTAGTGTTACTGCTGTGTTACTATTATTTATATTAATCTGAATGAAATTACATAAGTTGAGGTTCAAGTTATACACTTTATTATTTACTGTTCTGATCTTAGGGGATGGTCGGAGTTTTCCGAACCATTTTCATTTGAGTCCATTGCTCGTACGTAGTGTCTATTACCACGATTATTGTCAGGTCTTTGTCTGTTTCTATTATTGTAATTGTTATTGTTGTTATTTCCGTTGTTATTATTAATATTGTTATTATTTCGGGGATAATTGTTTCTCCCACGAAATCTTCTGTTATTTCCACGATAATAAGTGGGTCTTTGACCTAAATATAATACGGAGTTCTGTTGCCCTGTTGCTTCAGTGCAACTGCTTACAAATTTACTCACGGCTTCATTCATATCATTGTATTGGCCTGCTTCCATGATAAGTTTTACTTTTTCATTAGAGCAGTTTTTTGTAATAGCTTTTACTGCAACTTGTGTAGAGTATTTGTTAGCTAGTTCACAAGATAAACCATCAGATATATATGCCGTTTCAAGTGACTGTGAGATTTTCTATTTCAGTACAGTATGCAGTTGGTGTTTTATTGTTTTGTTTTATGCTCATCAGTTTAGCTGACAAAACATGCACTGATTCACCTTTAACGGTTACTTTGAGCTTAGTGATAATTTCTTCTATTGTAGATTCTTCACTTATGAGATTTCTAGCATTTCCCTTAAGCTTTGTTTTAATTAGCGATATTGCAGAAGATTCGTGTTGACCCTTTATTAAATTAACTAATTGTAAGGAGTCTATGAATGACTGCAAATTTTCGGATTTTCCATCAAATTCCGTAATCAGCTTTGAAGCTGTATTTAGGAATTCTACCAATGTTTGTGTCATTTTAGTATCTGTTTTATTGTCTGTTGTCAAATTTACTGTTTCGTGTAGAGTCTCAGGTAGTTTAATCTGTATATTTTTTAAAGCGGCTATTTTTAAAACTTTGGTTTTTAAATCCAAAAAGAATCCTTCTGCTGCAATTTTGTGACTAAGTGTCAACCGATTGTAGTTTACATTAAATATAATTCTTATTTCCTCAAGTCTATTAAGTAGGATGTGGAAGTGATGTTGAATGGTCTCTTCCTTAGTTGGTCTTTCAACATTCAGGCACTTATAAGAACGATCGAAGTGATCTTTAATTAACCTAACCTTATTCAATATATCTTTCCATTCCATTTAAATTGTTTCTAAGTCATTATATTTTATCTATATTATCTGCTCTGCTAACATATTTTTTCTTGAGTCTTCTACTGTGCATATTGTAAATGCGAATTAAAAAATTAATTATTATGATTAGTGTTATTATTAAAAGATATATTTCTATGGTTAACAAATTTGTTTTTTCCTCAACTACTTCAACTTTATTTATGACATTGGCCTTGGGCCTGTCAAATTTTGTTTCAGATTTACACATTAAAAATTTCTACCTTATTAACGTAATTACTAAAAAAAACCTCCCTTATGGAATTAAAAATTAAAAATAAATTTTAAGTTTGAAATTTACATTAAATATATTTTTATTAAATTTAAGTTTCGATAAAATATAAGAGTAAAATTATCTAAATGGCATATTATTTCAAAGAAAAATTCCCTTATAAAATTAATTAAAAATGTATAGAAAAATGTCTTTTAAGTTTAATATTTAAAAAAATAATTTTGTATATTCCCTTTTTTTGTTTTTTTTTAATATTTTTTTTTCAAGTTTTGCCTCGAGCGATAAGTCGCTTATAGGCCCTGCGAGTGCGGATTGAACGCACTTCGTTTTAAGCTATGTTTATATTTACTATTATTAAAAAATATTTATTTTTTTTTTTTTTTTGATTTTTAATAAATGACTTATTTTGCTCGCCTCTTTAATTCCTGGGATATCATGAAGTTGATTTCGTCAATTTTTCCCCACATTTTAGAGGATTCTTCCCAAGACGGTGGTGGTGTCGAGTTAATGATCCTAAGTAATATTGCCTTTTCTCTTTTAAGTTTTTGTACAACGCCACCTCGGCGGTTTTTCCTCGGGGTTTGTGTTTTTGCCTCTTTTTCGTTGGGCAGAGGAGGCTTTTTCTGCCTACTTCTATACTCCTCTATTGTTAGAGGTTGTGGACCTTCTTTCATGCCAGGTGGTAAATGTTGAGGGTGCTTAAGAAAAACAATTTTAGCACTCCTTCTTCTAGTAAGGGTGCTTTTAGGATTTAAGCACTCCTTTTAGAAGCCTGGATCCTTTGGGTGCTCGCTGTTTTAGAAGCACACCAAAGCTGGCAGGATCGCCGTGTAATTAAAAGACTTTTGTTATTTTATTTTGTTTAATAATTGAATTCTTTATTTAATGCGGCTAGTACGCACTGTTTTGTACTTGGTATCAGAATTGATTTTCTTTAATAATTGTGTCGAGTTTTATACACAATAAATGCTTATTCAGCATTTTCATTACAGTGGAAGGTATAGCGGTTTGCTTAGCATTTTCTTACAATCTCGCAGACACTTGTCCAATACCAAGAGTGGTGATAGTATTACTATTGACGACCGTGTGTACTGCTAGTATTGTATTCATACACACACACACACAGCGCACAACACTCAAGTGGCTTATTCGTATTACATTAAACATGCGCCTGGTTCATTGCATGTAACGTATACTAAAATTATGTGTGTAAGCAATGTCAATATAAAAGACACGCTACAGGGCCATTGAATGCAAAGTTTGCACATATAAGCGATATTTACCACGGTTGTAGCAATTTTAAACATTAAATTTTCTTTGAATTAAAATAAGCGTTAACCACACTGATTTTCAATAACTAAAGTCAACTTTTGTTAACAATTTTGCGCCAAAAAAATTATTATTAACTAAATGTAGAACATACGAAAAACAAAGTTTTTATATTCATCACAATATAACAAAAAATCACAATGTAACAAAAATTGTACGCAAAGACAAGAAAAGAGTTAATAAAAATAACTTGCTTGCATAAAAAAGTACTTAACGCAGATGCAAAAAAGGGAATTATCTCACAAGAAATGGAACAAATTTGCCATTTATTTTTGCAACATATTTAGAAAAGAAAACGACAACTTTTCCCATTTTTGCATACATTTACATGGAACACTATTGTCAGAAAAGAAAACACTATAAAAGTTGGAAAAGTGTATGTACTTTGTGTTTGCTGGGTAGGTATTCTTGAAAAAATGGGTGTTTGCTGGGTAGAAATTCTTTAAAAAACCATATATAAAAATTTTAAGTATCCGCCGCATGTACACTCGTCGCTTACTCATTGACGACTAACTGCCTCATTCAAGAAAATGAAAACAAAATTTCGTGCGAGAAATTTTATTGAAAACAACAACAAGATACCAAAATTTGTTTTCAATATAACTTCTCAGCTGTGTTTACGTACAAGTTAATAAAAACATAACCGTTTTCGTCTTTTGTTTTCAAAAAAATGTCTTTATTATTCCAAAAATTCCAACTTAAAAGTAATTACAATTTTTTTTTTATTTCATTACATTTGTTAAATTTGTTTACACTTTTAAATTATAAGGCACCCGGATACCATTTGCCTTGAAAGGCAAATGAACTGCGCGCGCGAATAAAAAAATGATGACCACATTTTGCACAAAAAGAAGTGTGGAAAAAAACCTCTACACGCGTAAATAAGAAAATGCTGACCACTGGTCTGCATTAAAGAAAAATTAACAAACTAAAATGTTATGCGCGTGTTAACTCCCCCTCCTTAGGAGCAGGCGTCCCGTCTGCCTTTAAGTTGCATACGATCTTATTGATTTCGGAACGTTTCTTGTAATGTGTATAGGACATGTAAGATATGCCCAATGTTATTATGAAAAATATTACTGCTGAAAAAACGTATGAGTGCCTTTCAACATTCTTCTCAAGGTTTGTAATTGTATCTAAGTTTTTGAAATGAAGTTCGTGGAGATAGGGCAATGAAAGGGTTTGAGAATGATCCAAAATGTTTACCTTATGAGCAGATGGCATATTTGGGCTTACGAAAATCGTGTTCTTTTTATTGGCGAATAGGATGTTATTCACTTCAAGAGTATCTGTGAATGTCACCAGAAATGTGCCATTAATGAAGATTGGGGGTTTGTCAAATCCCTTGATTTGTGCAAATCTCTCATTTATAACTAACACACCTTCACTTACTTCCGTGAATTGTTCTATATGATGTGATGAGGAAGATTTACACAGCGCCGAATTTTTGTTTAAAAGACTTTCTAGACAAGTATTATGTTCGAAACTCCCTACAAAAGGCGGGGTCCAAATCCGAGTTGCATTTTACAATTTTATATTTGTCATTAAATTTAGCGACAAGGTTACTTTTTAGAGTTAATATTTTGTATTAAATTAAATTTTATTTCTTCGACCTTTTTTTTTAATAAAAATAAAAGTTTTTTCGAGCTCGAGGTCAATTATTTGTAAAAAAAAATATAGGCCCCTATTATGGTTTACAACTCAACTCAGTTGAGTTGTTATTAAGACAACTGGTTGTGATCAGTTGTAATTTTTGTTATGTTTTTGTTCACCGGAAAATAGCAAAGTTGTAAACCATAATACAAAAATTAAGAAATTACAACTCAACTGAGTTGAGTTGTAAACCGTAATAGGGGCCATATATTCTTTATTAATTAATTTGTTCTAATATTTCGATATCCATCGGATATCATTATCAAGTCTGTAACAATATAACAAAACAACAATGTACGAAAAACATTAGCAAAGACTGTGCTTAAATAATAATAAAAAATACATAATAACACCAAAAAGGAAACAAAACACTTACAATGAGTTACAAGTTTATTTGTTAGAGACGTATTAATGATGAAACAGAATTGAGTCTTCAACTTCAGGCAAAAATTCTAAAGCCCATAATTAAAACGTCGGCAGTAACTTCAAAATCTCTCTCATTTCTTTCTTTTTCTTTTGTTCTTATTTTTCTTTGTTTACAAATTGTATGAAATTGAATGAAAGTATGGTAGCATTGTTAAGAGAATAAGGGTCTTTATGTGAGAGCATTAGAAAAAACGTCCTCAAAATTAAATTGATTTTATTTTTTTGGGAGAGTAAGACCAATTTTACTCTGTCGGCTGAAAATATCTCAAAAAGTACGCAGACAGAATCCAGTGAAATCTTGCAAGAAAACAGCTGATCGGTGTGTAGGCAATTGAAATGACAAAGCAAAATTTAGCATATGTGTAAGCAAAAGTGAATTCTCGCGGTAAGTTCAAAAAAAAATTAATTAAAGTGAAGCCTAAAAAGCGTTGAAATTAAAAAAACACAATTCGAACTACTTACCTCTGCATTGTTAAATTTCAATTTTTATTTTCATTTCACAAAAATTATTTACGTGTGCGTCGACGAAATAGCGACTTTTGGGAATTTAAAAACCGGGAAACAAAAATACCCAAATAATGGGATTTACCGAATGAAATCAAAAAGTTAGCGTCGAATTTAGGAATTTAAAAGATGAAGTATAAATATTTAATATTTTTAACAAAAATACAAAAAATAGTTAAAAAAAAAAATTAACTTTTTGGAACAAAATGAGCGATGCGTGCAAAAAATCGTTCGTTCCGTTCCCGAGATTTCTGGGTTCGATTTTTTGCAGAATATATACAGTTTGGCTGAGTTCCAAAACATCAATATACTTTGCAGCACAAGTCAAAAATGTATAATCAAGTTTAATAATGCACAGCTTTTGTATTATGTTCTCATTAAATACTTTTTTGGTGCACATTGGGACAAATAGAATTGTAATAACCTACACGGTTGCATTGTAGCATGCATTTAAAAAAGATGGTTGCTTTGCAACCGACGTTTTGGAACTCAGCCTTTATACCGTGCAAAAGTTTGTGTTCCAAGGGATAAATCAGTAAAGCTTTGTACTGACCATTTTGGATGCACCCAAATATCTCGGGAACTAACCGAACGATTTTTTGCACGCATTGCTTATTTTGTTCCTAAATGTGTATTTTTGTTATTTTTGCTAACTATTTTTTGTATTTTTATTAAAAATATTAGTTATTTTTACTTCCCCATTTTAAATTCCCAAATTCGACGCTAACTTTTTTTACTTTTGGAAATCCCCCTAAATTCCTAAATTCGACGCTAACTTTTTGTTATTCAACAAAAGACCATAATTTGGGTATTTTGTTTTCCCGGTTTTTATATTCCCAAATTCGACGCTATTTCGTCGACGCTATCTTGGCACACGTAATAAAAACAGCTGTTCAAACTAGTTGCAAAATCTTGCAAGAGGAAATTTCTCCAGTAACATTTTGTAAGTTCTCTAACTTCCAACTGTCAAAAAATTCTCTTTTTGGCTCTCTCGCTGCAAGAGATTTGGAGTACACAAATAACATTTTTCACAAAATGATGCAAAATATGTGTACGCAGACAGACCTATTTTATTTATGTTTTTAAAATCTGATTTATGGCCAGCTATACGTGTCTTAAGAAGTTTATTTTTCGTAGCACCGACATAAACTTCATCGCATATGTCTTGGTCATTTTCCGTACAACTAATCTTATATATTACGTTAGTATTATCCAATTTTGTCAAGTTTACATTTAGTGTTTGAGAAAAGTTGTTTTAATGTCTTCGTCGATGTGTGAGCAATCATAAATTTGTCATTATATATTTCAGCATTCTTTATTCTTTCTGCGATACTATTTAGATAATAATTTAGGTGTTTCGTCCAGATTATTCATACATGTTCCAAGGAGTTCCTCCATCACTATATCTGCCACAATTCGTCGTCCGAAAGTTGAAGTGCTCTAAGTGCAAAAAATTCATTTTGAGATAATCGATTGTGAAGGTTCAGACATTTTTTCTGAAAATACTACTCGATAGGATTTTTTGATTTTTATACCACATATTCGTCTTAAAAAGATAATTCTGAATAGATGCTTTTTATCTCCAGATCGAATCTTCAACGGTTTATTTTCTAATGGTAATAAAGTTCCTGTTTGCTCTATATGCCACCTTAGCCATATTTCCTAGCAAATACATACACGAGGAGCAAAATGGCATAAACAAAGCAATACATCACATCTAAAATTTTTTATAAAGAAAACATTGGAAAAAAAATTAAATAAAAACTATAAATTGACTCTTTTTCGACCTTTACAAAATTTGATTAGTATTATTATTTAATTGAGCTTTAGGTCTCTTTTTTCATAAAAAATATTAATTTTACTTAATCCAATATTTCGGCACTCCGTTGTGTGCCTTCTTCAGGGTATTTTTCTTGAATTTTTGAACAATTTTTAACAAATTAAATAAATTTAACAAAATGTCATATAACAATTTTCAATTAAATACAAAAAAGGTTTTTCAATTCAAACCTAATCTATTACGGTATAAATAAATTTTTAACTTCCGTTTCTATTTTTATAAATTAAATGCCTATAATTTTGTGCTAAATATTGGATTAAATAAAATTAATATTTTTTATAAAAAAAAGAGACATAATGCATTAAACACATTCACCACAGCAGGCTACTCGAACACAATACTACAAATGCTGCTGGCTGACATTTTAGTCGTGTAGTCAGCTACTGAATTACGTTGAAGACGGCAGCTACAATTGAAAAAATACGAACAGCTGTTTTTGTTTACTATGTCTTTATATTTCAGTGGTGCCACTATCATTTTTTGTTTCTTTTATAAAATGGAAAAACATGCATACTTGCAGACTCTTATTCAATCTTAATTTAAGATTATCAACAAATGAATTTATTTAAAAAAAAATTAAAATATATTCAGCCCAATTATGAATAACAATTCCCCGGGAATTTTTTCCCTTTTCCCTGTTCCCCGATTATAAATAAAGTCTCCCCGGGAAAATTCTCTCTTTTCCCTTTTCCCTTATTCTAAACAGACTTCGAAAATGGGAAACTCTTCCCCGGGAAAAAAGTAGGTATTATGAATGTCAATTAAAGGGAGAATGTGATGAAAAATTTTTAAAATAATTCCGCCAAAAAATTGCAAGGGAGTTGTGGTAAAAAAATGTAAGTTCTCTAATTTATTTTTATAAAAAGATTAATATCACTGTATTTTTTATTTTCAGGTCAAAAATTACAAATAAGAAACAGTTTGAGATCCTTTTGAACGAAATGGAAGCCTACCCAGGTATTGCTCGTGGCATGTTTAAAGGAAGCAAAGGCGAGTTAAACCGTTTTTGGCGCAATTTGGAGGCGGAATTGAACTCGGCAGGTCCACCACAAAAACATATTTCAGAGTGGAAGAAGGTATTTTAATGAAGTTTGTCCTCGATGGTATACATGAATGATTTTTTGCAGGTATGGTCTGATCAAAAAAAGTATGTTCGGCAAAAGGCAGTCCAAAACCTTAAATTTAGTAAAGGAACAGGTGGAGGCCCGAATATGGAGCAGAAGTTTTCTGGAATTGAAGAAGTGATTTATAATTTGATTGGGATGAAGGAGTCTGTTGAAGGAGTAGCCAACACCTTTGGATTAGGCTGTTCGTCTAGTGCCAGGAAAAATACAGATGAAAACATTGATGTTTTGTTGGCTGAAATATTAGAGGCTGACGATGTAAGTAATGTAAATGAATCATTTACAGAGCCATCGCAGCCACCGCAGAAAAAAAATTTAAAAAAAATCCTGTTCAACGGCCTGCACAGATTTCCTCTGCCGATATCCTTGCAGAGGAAATCTCTATTCAAAAAAATATGTTGGAAGCGATGAAATAACAGTATGAAACCAGCAAAAAAATGTATCGCTCCATAGATCTCTATGATCTGAAAAAGGAAGAGCTAAAAGAACAAAAGCGACATAATCTTGTTATTGAAAATTTAAGACTTAGGGAAGTGGAGGATAAAATCTAAAAAAATAAAAGACTGCTTGAGTTAAAAAACTTAAAATATGATAATATATAATTATATACATATACAAAATGTGATAAAATGGACTGAATGTGAAATGTAGCTATTAATAAGTTTTTGTTTTTTAAATTTTAAGTGTTTATAATTTTTTTATAAAATGTACAAACCACAAGTGAAATGTTATTGGTGTACCTGAATATGAACCCTTTTTTGTTTTAAAGTTTTTTTATCTTGTCTAGTTTTTTAAGAATATTTTAAGTTTTCTTTTTGATAAATTGAATTTTTCCCTTTTTTTTATATACCAATCGTAACTATAATATTTAATTGAAGTACCTAAATATAAACAATTTTTATTTTTATATTATTTTTATTTTATTTATTTGTTAATAACAAAGTATACAAAAACGTATACATGACGTGTTTTTTTCATTACGTAAAATAAAATTGTTACAAATTATTTCCAATATTATTTCTTATATTTTGGGCTGCAGACAAATACTGTTGTGAGGCTAAGGACACCACATTACTCTCTTGTGTAGTAAAACTATCAAAACTGTCTATATCAGATACCATAGTATTACATTTAAAATAAATGCAGATGTTGTGCAATGCACAACAAACGTTTATTATTTTCGCTGCTTTTTTTGGAGCGTAATGCAGCTCTCTAGCGCTTTTTTATTAAAAATTGTTTTATTTTTATTTTTTTAAATCAACAAAATAAATTCTTCACTTGATCGCTTGTTTTTTTGCAAAATTTTTACAAGTTTTAAGTCAACACAACACAGCTGAAAGCAAAACAGCTGAGAGCGAAAATTCGAAATTCCCTTTCCCATAATACTGTTCTCCCCGTCTGTTTAGAATAGGGGAATTTTACTCCCGGGAAAAGCTAATTCCCCGGGAGATCATTTCCCCGGGAATATTTATAATTGGGCTGATTAATTTTGTTGTTTTTGTAACTAATAAACAATATAATTTTAACGGCAGATTAAACAAAAAATACATATAAAATGCTTTTAAAATAAGAAAATTAGTTCTTTCAACACACGTGGTATAGGTCGTAAAAGTTTCAGAACACTTTGGGTACGTACGTAAATGCATAAAAACTATGTATCACTGAGGCAGTGATGCAAAATGTTGTTGCTGATGCGTGATTACCAGTTGCAGTTGTGTTGCTGATACTTTGCACAACAGCTGTACAAAGTTTGAATTTTTGAAATCCCAAAAGTTTAATAAGCAAACATTAAATAATAATAAAAATGCTTTTTGCAATAAAGATGACAAATTTAATTGAAAATATTGAACCAAAAAGTAACAGTTTTCTTATAAATGACGATTTAACAATTTCGTTTTTGTCAAAAGTTATTGCTTCAGAAAATTAACTAAAGCAATAATTGCCAAAGTTTGCTGCACAGCTGCGGCATTACTGCATAAAAACTTTTGACATATGACAAGTGATGCTTTTACAAACATTAAACTTTACTTCTGCGCAACAACTGCATTTACGAACGTACCCTTTATCAATAACTTTGTAGGTAAAAACTGGATCTAAGAAGTAGTGGTATTATTAGAAACTACTTCGAAATGGCTTCACTTGATCTTTAAAAAACTCCGATTTATTAGCCCGTTAAGGGCCAATTTCAACAATAAATATTTCTTGAAAGATTTTTCTACAAAACTTAAAATTTTGTCAATATACATATTTATTAAAACATAATATCTTTAGGGAAGAACATTTTAATCTTTTATATACCATATTTTTAGTAACTTCATCATATAAAATTTTAAATTTATTAAGCTTTAACAAATTTTATTTTCGAAAATTAGTCAATTTATTTAAAAGTTTGATTAAAAATATATATCTGGTAATAATTTATGTACTTCTTACATATTCATCCCAATTATAAATAAAAATTCTCCGGGAGTTTTCTCTTTTCTCTCAATTTTTACTATGTTAATTCAATTGTAAAAGTAGGAAAAGGGAAAAACTCCCGGGAAACTTTATTCATGATTGGGCTGATTGAAATGTTGTAATATGTACATAAATAATAAGTGTTCTGCAACGCCGAAAAACCGCAATTCAGAAAAACTTTATTAAGCAAATATCTCAGGGTTTAATAATTATTGTTATATCGACATGATTTAAAGATAAAGCCAATTTTGTAAAAAAAAGTCAGCCACGGAGTATAAATATATAAAATTGGCTCTTAATTGGTTAATCGGTATGCCATAAACGCCATGTGGAACACACTTTAAAGAATTTTCCAATGATTCCCATATTTAATAGATTCATTTTATACCTAAAGAGATATGGATAAAGTATTTTGAAACTTTTACGACCTATAACTCCTAAACTAGAAGCGTTGGCGCGAAAAACATCTTCCTATAGAACTTCTTTCAATGATATAAAAAAAATTATATAAATAACAAATTGGTGTTGAGCAGAGTTAATATTCTTGTTTCAAGCCGATTCTTTTCTGTTAAACAAAAAAAAATTTAAGCACTTATTTATTAAATATTTTTTTATATTAGCAGCACTTTCTGTTTTGTAGTGGACAAAAATAGAAATTGGTTTAATTTGGCTACAACGACAAAATAAGCACAGACAACAACCTGCAGCCATGTATCCGTGTCGTCGTGAAAATAATCATTTCCATATGCACACATGTATTCTAGTTTTAACATATTGAAGTCGGTAGCTTGCTGTCTCGAATGTGTTTAAAGCATAAAGCTTAATTAAATAATAATGATAATGAAATAAAAACTATTCATAAGTTATTATAAGACACATTTTATAAAGTTATTATAACAAAATTAACTTCTTAATTTATTTGACTTATGTAGTAATTTTTGTCTTTTTAAGATATAAAATTAAATAACAGTTTTAAATTGGAAATTTTTTCATATTAAATTTTTTCTTCTCTTAAATATGTTCAACTGTTTTTCAAAAATATTAAACGGTGTTGGTAACTGATTCCGGAAACCTCTTTTTTACCCTCCTCCACAATTAATTGTGAAGAGGTTATACTAACTTTCCATGTGAAACTTTTTTATTATTTATCTCAGACCCCAAAAAGTATATATATGCTTGCTCCTTGAGTAATTTTAAGTCGATTTAGCCATGTCCATCTGTCTGTCCGTCTGTTAAAAACACGCTCACTTTCGAAAAACTCAAAAGAAATGAACAAACTTGGTGTCAAATTGCTTTTAGTTTTCCTAAGCAGTTTGGGATTGAAATCCAGCAACTTCGGTTCAGTAGGATCAGAGCTATGAATCAAAATGTGGAACCACCACCTTAAAAAGATTTTAAATTTTGTTAGATTTTGCAAAAATTCGTTTTCGACTGAAAATCACGCTGGAAAATTTCGTGAAGATTGGTTCATAACTTACCCTAGACCCCATATAAACCCTACTTCCGGAAAACCGTTTAGTACGCTTAAAACCGTAATTTGGTACGTAACAGTTTTATAGGACTAGAAATGACGCTGTGAAATTTCGTTATGATCGACTAATAATTTACTATAGGCCCCATATAAAGCCCACTCTGGTAAATGAATTAAATACGCCTAAAACCGTAGCAGATATATTTATTGTGGTACAATTTCTTCCAACTTAGTTTCATATGACCTGAAAAAATTTACCTTAGATCGCATATTTAGCAGCCTTCTGAAATTCACTGTAAACGCTAAAACTGATTTCACTGCTGTTTTGTAATATATATTGAAATTTATGTTTTTAATACTAGAAATTACTCTGCAGAATTTAAGGATGATTGGTTCATAACTTACCATGGCTCCAATATAAATCCCCCTCCTAAAAATCATTCAGGTTAGGTTAGGTTCTCGGAGCCCAATATGGTCCATTGTGAATCCCTTCAATTAAAAGAAAGAGAGAACAAATTAAGAAAGAGAGAAAAATTAAGAAAGATAGAAAGTTAGAAGATTTCGCGTAGAACTATTGCCCTCTCTACAGTCCCCTCAACATAAACAACCGCACTATTTCCCTGACAAACCCCAGTAGATCAGCCGGATTACATCCAGCGATGCACCCCAGTTCGTCGTGAAACCTATCTCCTAGCCACTTCTGCCTGAGACCCTGCATCCATGGACAATGGCACAGTACATGCTCGATCGTCTCCAGCTCTTCTAAATCCTCGCACAATCTGCAGAAGTCCGGTATGGCGTTGTCCCATCTGCCCGCAAAAGCCCTGACAGGACAATGACCCGTCAAGAACCCTATAAGCGTTCCAAGACTACCCCTATCCAATCCCAGTAGAACCCTGGTTGCCCCCGCGTCCAATCTTGGCCATAGTGCCCTGGACACCCTGCAATCCGTTCTGTCCCCCCAGGATCGGTTAACGTTATCATGGAATTTCACCCGTATCACCCCATAGTAGTAACATAGGGGGGAGCTTAACCCCCCTATCCCTTACCGCTAAGTCCAGATTCGAACCCCCTCTCGCGAGTTCGTCAGCCACCTCATTCCCATCAACCATGCAGTGTCCAGGTACCCAACACAGCCTCACATTGAATGCCTCCATGAGTCCACCAAGAGCATTCCTACACCTAGCGACCAGGCACGATCGCACCGTGTAATTTGTCAATGCCCTAAGCGCCGCCTGACTGTCGACGTAAATCCACCACAGATCCACCCACGATGTGTTCCAGTATCACCTCCGTCGCCCTCCAGATCGCTAGGATCTCAGCCTGGAAGACACTGCACTCATCGGGGAGTCTGAATGACCTTTTCACCTCGGTGTCCGCGATATATACACCGGCACCAGTGCCGGTTTCCATCTTGGATCCATCCGTAAATACTGCCCACCCATCAAACAGTCCATTGGATCCACTCCAAATTTCCCTATCCGGGAACTCCACTGGTGGTGTTTCACCGAAGTCCAGGGTCATAATCTTATGATCCGAAACTCCCTCGAGAATACTACCCTGATCAAGCAGACCCATCTCGTACAAAATTCTCGTGTGATCACCCCACCTAGGTCTAACTAAGGAAGACTCGTAAAGTCTAAGTAAGTTCCTAGCAGCCACACTCCTCACATAATGCTCAATAGGGGACAGATATAGTAGGATGTCCAGCGCTGCCTGCGGATAGCTTCTCCTTGCGCCTGTGATGCCAAGAGATGCACTTCTTTGAACCTTGCTGAGCATCTTCCTATAGCTATCCATAGGTAAGTATAGGCCTAACAACCGATGTGTAAATCCAGTTTACCATATCCGTCCTCAGACCCCAGTTCTTACCAATGGAGTTCCTGCATGTGTAGTATGCATTGAGTCCCTTTCTCATCCTCTCCTGAGTATTTCTCTTCCAAGACAGTTTTCAGTCCAGAAAGTTACCCAAATACTTTGCTCCGTCCGATAGAGGTAACTCGACGCCATCTAGCACTGGCCCCCTAAATCCCTTAATCCTATACCTTCTGGTAAATAGCTCCAGCTCAGTCTTCACAGGGTAAACACCCAGTCCCCTATCCTTTGCCGAGAGTTCGCCTAGCATCACCTGCATAATTTCCCCGATCGTGGACAGAAAGCAGAACTATGTCGTCCAAGTAGGCAACAACTTTCCTGCCCATGGAATCAAATGACATAAGAATCCCGTTGACCGCAAGCAACCACAGTAGAGGTGATAGAACCCCCCCTTGTAGTGTCCCCCTGGTAACCCTCCTTATCACATGATCCCCCAGGCTCGAGTTTATAATCCTACTGCCAAGCATGCAGACTATCCACTCTACCAGAAAGTCCTCAACTCCAAATCCAACAACGAATCTCTAATCGCCTCAATCCTAATGATATTAAAGGCTCCTTCTATATCCAGAAACGCGGCGAGAGTATTTTTTCTATGCCTCAGACCGTGCTCAATACAACCCACCAGATTTAATAGTTCTAAAATCCCCCGGTTTCGAGTGGCCTGCTTTACCAGCCTTGGGTATAAAAATCACCCTAACCTCCACTGAGGCACTTCTTGAATACATTCGCCAGCAGAAATGATGCATCGTCCGGAATGTTGCAGAGCATAGGTGATTTATATGGGTCGAAAGTATTGACCGCCCACGCCAGCTTCTCCCTTGTGACCGTTTCCTCGACGCAAGCGGAAGTATAATCCGATGTCATGGACATCACGTCCCATTGACTGTCGTCCATACCTCCGGTTTCCCTGCACCCGGGAAAGTGCGTCTCCATAAGTAAGGTTAGGGTCTCAGAACCAGACTCACCTTAGGGTCCTTGGATAAAATCCTTCGGAATCTTGACAACTCGTTGACATTATCAATGGATGCACAAAATTGCCTCCATGATAGTCGCTTTGCCCTTTTCAGATCCGCCTTATACCTGTTAAACTGCAACCTGTGATTGTTCCAATAATCTGGGGCTCTGGTAAGCTTGGCCCTATTAAACAGTCTCCTAACCGTAGACCTTTGAACGTGAAGTGCCCTGGTCCACCATTTGGGCTGTTTACGCCTACCCGGAAATGTAACCGGGCAGGACTGCTCATAGCTTTCCATTAGAAGATGAGTGAACTTGTTCACAACACCCTCCAGATCAGTCGGCAGCAAGTCGCCCAAGGCCCTTTGCGCCAACCCAATTCTAACTCCTTCCCTAAAGGAGTCCCATTTTGTCCCCCTCGGGTTCCTAAATGGAGCAACCCCAGGTGGGTCAAAATTCAATGTGAAGGTTATACGACTATGGTCTGAAAATGTACAGTCCGTTGCCACCTTCCAATCAACAACAAGTTGCTCGTCACGGTTCACCAATGTCAGATCTATCTCTGCCTGCCTATCTTTATTTCTGAACGTCGGCCTGTTACCCATATTAAAGATGATAAGATTGTTAGTAGTTATAAAATCAAACATTAACTCACCCCTTTTGTTTATGTCTGCACTCCCCCATTGGCTATGATGAGCATTGGCATCGCAGCCCAATACAAGGATTGCACCCTTCCTCTTTGCATATGCCGTCAGTTCCCGCACCTCCGTGTCAGGTGGGTCCAACGCCTCGTACGGCATATACACCGAAGCCAGTGTAAGAGTGCGCTTACCTTTGGCTTCTCCTTTTACTACGGTCAAGTCACCGCACGTGAAAGAATGAGAGATGAGAAAATTCAATTCATTCCTCGCTAGTATACACGTTCTTACCTTGTCCTCTGTGGATGGGACAAACAGTGTGTATCCCGCAACCCCTAAACCGCAAACCTTATTTTTATAAATCCAAGGTTCTTGGATTAAGGCTACGTTCGTCCGGGTGCTGGTGAGGAAGGTTGCTAGTTCGGCTGAGGCTGCTTCACAATGGTGCAGGTTTATTTGCACCACTAACAGCCTCTTTGGTCCTGTCATGTTTCGGATACCGGAACCTGACGTTACCTAAACCAAACATAACTACCCCCCCCCCCCCATCTCCTCCACGAATTCCATGGACTTCCGATCCACCGCGAAACAGAAGTCCCTGCCGGTATTCTCCTTACACACCAGTGAGGTCACCAGCCTCCATTGGTCGGTTAAAAGCCTATTATTCTGGTTGCCCAATACTGCCAGTATAGTTTCCCCCGGGCGTACTGGTGGTGGAATCCATACTGTTACTATGGACTTAATTGGCAAATCGGAGGCTTGTATGACTTCAAACCTTGCCCCCGGGTTAATGTCGCTGCATTTGTCAATTGTAGTCCTTAAGAATTCCAAAGAATTCTTGTTACCACAATTGACAACCTTCACTCCCTTAACCGTCCTCCTCTTTGCCCTTGAATGCTGCCAGCTCGTCGATAAGCCTAGCCTCCACTAACTGCCATAGCTCGGCACTGATCCTCCCATCCGGATCATTCCGATCGATGACAGCCACTTGCAGATGACCTTCCAGGCTCGTCGACTTCTTCACTCTTTTGTTCGATGAAGCAGGTTGATCATCCCCAGATCTGATCCTCTTAATGGTCTCCTTTTAAGAGCCATTAGGATGTACCAACCCTCTTCACTGAGCTCGATGACTTCGGCACGACTAGTTTAGAAGGCTTGTTCCTGCCCGAACCTTTTCCCCTATTGGCTTCCTTACGAGAGCCACTAGTGGAATCGGACGGAGGATTACCAGCCTTCTTCCCCGTGTCCGCTGCCTAAGCCACTTTGCTCACCTTCTTGGGTATCGCCCCCTTATCCTTCGCAGCCCGTTCCGAAGACATGAGCGCTTTGGTCATCGGGGCAACCCCTCCTTTCTCCATCTCTCCACGGCAGGTTGACGACGCCAACGGCCCTGTACTCCTTTGAGTAGTGTCCGGGTCGGCGACTTCATCCACCTGCTTTCTCCAAGGATAAGGCCAACCAAGCACGGTACTGACCGGGCTGAAATTCTTTCGAATTTGGCGACGCTTTGTCGGTGCCTTCTCAGAAGGTGCCTATCCGAACTTGTTTGCCGAACAAGTTGTGGACAATCTTCTCCCGAGTGTCAAATGAGAGTGGCAGGCTCTGTAGTCTGACTGTGAGCTGATATATCGAGCTCCGTGTCAGAGAGCAGAGTAAGCCTCTCTAACCCTTGAGTAGCCCCGGTTTCGCCACAGGAGTCACTCGATACTCCCAGAAGACTATCCACGTAAAGGTCGGTCAGTACCTGTCTCTCCTGTTCAATTATGTTCTCATGAACAGTCGAGAGGGTACTCCCCACCTCACAGACCGTGAGGTCCGACTGACCCTGGTCAATCCCGTCCGTCCTGTCTTTGGTGTTTGTTGTTATTGTTTTAAAAAGGAGGTATTCATTTTGTTTCCACGAGTTTGCTCGTAAAAGACGGACCGAACCACGCAGTGACGGCGTGCGTGGACTAGGCAACTAACGTACAACAGCTCTTTGCCCTGACGCTGAGGGGAGCTGTTAACGACTAGTTTCTTTACGCACTAACTAGCCACCCAGGACCTCGGCACTGCTACCAACCACGTTGTCCTTAAAAGTGCATATTTCGCGCCCCAGCCACTGGTAAAGCCCCCACCTTGCAAGGGGCGAACCCGCGGGCTGACACGCCGTGCTATATGTACTGATAATGGACCGGAAGTGTGCATTCCACTACCGCCTCATTATCTTGACAAGATGAGTAACCTTTAGTTGCACACCCCTTCAGTGTTCTTGACCTCCAGCGAGGACGTATTCATCACATACATCATCCCATGAGATCAGAACTGTAGAGTGCACTTAAGCCCTCGCATATCGACAAGATAGTTACCCAGGCGAGGGAATATACGCCACTAAATAGCATATAGCGCAAAATTTCAGAAAAGATTTTTGTTTTGAAGGATATAGAAAATTTGGGGTCGAAAACCTAAGATGGCATCCTTAACTCAAAATCGTAAAAATGGCGTATAGAGCACTTAAACTTTCGGACGACGAATTGGTGATGCCGGTGAACCCATTGGCAGTCCTTTGCATTGGATATATACTTTGTCGTTGTACTTAAATATCTGTTTTCCTTGATGCAAAATCTTAGAATAGTTCCTTTGGCATATTCGTATGTTTCTCTATGTCAATCCGCGTATAGCTGGACATAAATCAGATTTTAAAAACACTAAAAAAATATCAACACAAAAAACTGTACTCGCATCCAACTTTGCAGAGAGACTACATAAACCAAACTTAGAAAATGTGGAGATATTACAAAGAGAGGAGAAATTTAATAAACGGTATACTTTAGAGATGCTTCATAAAATAAACATACCAAACGAGAGGATAATAAATTGTAAAACTGACACGGAAAACTGCGCCAATAGCTACAGACACATAATAAAAAAGGAAATTAAATAGTTAAGTTAGTACAATATTGAATGTGATGATAGTAATACGTCTCTAACAAATAAACTTGTAACTCATTGTAAGTGTTTTGTTTCCTTTTTGGTGGTATTATGTATTTTTTATAATTATTTAAGCACAGTCTTTGTTAATATTTTTCGTACATTGTTGTTTTGTTATATTGTTACAGCCTTGATAATGATATCCGATGGATATCGAAATATTGTAACAAATTAATTAATATAATATATATTTTTACAAATAATTGGCCTCGAGCTCGAAAAAACTTTTTATTTTTGTTAAACTTTTTATTAAATATTTGAAATATTCGGATCTTGCTACAAATTTCAGAAATAATTAGGTATTTTATTAGTATCTCTATTAGATTGTTATTTTGTCTGATTCGAAACTTAAGCTTCGTACAGACGATGGTCAGATCTTGTAAGGTGTGGCAATAGGCTGACAATATAGTACCAAAAAAAAAAAAATTGTCACCAAAAGTAAATTGTCAGTTCAGACGATTGTAAGAAAACCTATCAATTTCATTGGCAGACAGTTGTGAGACAATCACCCCTATCGTGAATAACAAGTGGAATTTTTGTTCCCATGAAATTTTCATTCCCCTCGAAGGGAAAAAAGCAATCGTGAATCTAATGTGAAAAATTTTCACGCTATTAGTTCCAGTGAATGTGAAAAAGAAGAAATATTAAAAAAATTAAAAATCAATGACATTTTTGTTCAAAATGTACACATATATATTTTAAAGAAAAGTTAAAATAATAAAGCAAAATATTTAGAATTGGAGGGATAGTTTGATTACAACGTTAGTTTTTTGCACTTTTTAAATATTATGTACATAGTAAAATATTTTCCAAAATTCTGCCACCAAGTCTTTTGAAAGCTTCACAAATCCGAAGGCAATCGACTTGTTGTTTTGCATTTTGCTAGCCAGTATATCGGTTTGTGCCTTATTAACGGATCTAGCCTTTAATATTAGGCTTATAGGAGGAACTACTTACATACATGTTCTGTTCCCTAGCAAAAATAAAGTGAGAAAATCTAAGGGAAATGCGAACAAATTACGAGGGAAAAATCTTTTCACGATGAGGAAAATTATTTAACATTTTTTTCACGTTTTTATTCCCATTTGAACTACCTTTTTTCATGATCGCAAATATGTGAAAAGGGGAATAATCACGAGGGAAAAATTATTCACGATAGGGGTGAATAAAGTTATCTACCAACAAAAGTTGCCGGATCTATTTGTAGATATTGTCTGAAAATTCAAAGCATTTGAGAGACATTATTAAATTTCAATTGTTGGTGTTTTATTAATTTGAAAAAGTGAAAATAATATTGTTGTGATGAAACCACAAAAAGCAATCGCATCAATTCTAGCTGCATATGTATTGGAAAGCAGCGAAGATGAAGAACCAATTTTAAAAAAACCCCGCAAAATTTGGGTGAAGGATTAGGTGATGCAACGCCAGCAGGAAGGATGTTATGCCAAATTGCTCACCCAACTACGTAGTAATGAGCCGGAGTTGTATCGCAAACATGCGAAAGAGTATTTCAGCAGGTGAGCGACTCGTATTAACCCTACGATACCTAGCTACTGGCGAAAACTTTCGCTCACTGCAGTACATATTTCGCATTCCTGCATCAACAATATCGTACATTATTCCCGAAGTTTTAGATGTCGTTTGCAAAGTGCTTGTGAATACGTATATCCAGGTAAATTTATTTTCCTTATTCGTACTATCATAAAATATGTATGTATATTCAAATTTATTTTAAGACGCCAAAAACAGCAGATTCTTGGGCAGACATTGCTGATAAATTTAATGAATTGTGGCAATTTCCTAATTGCATTGGAGCAGTGGACGGAAAACATATCGTGATGGATGCACCAGCGGATGCTGGCAGTATCTTTTATAACTATAAGGGACGCACAGCATCGTATTAATGGGCATTGCGGACGTCGAATAGAAATTTATTTACGTAGATGTAGGTCTCAATGGCAGATTTTCCGATGGCGATGTGTTTAATCGCTGCACATTTGGACCAGCTATGTTTGCCACCTCCCAAAGCACTACACAGTCGACAGCGCCCTGTTCCACACGTACTCGTTGCTGACGATGCATTCGCTATGCGACAAAACCTTTTGAAGCCATATAGCCAACACGGTCCAACAAAGGTACAGCGTGTCTTCAATTATCGGCTAAGTCGTGCTCGGCGCATAATCGAAAATGTATTTGGCATCATGTCTGAACGATTCTGGGTGCTGCGCAAGCCAATATTTCTAAACTCGGAAAAAACAATTAAAGTGACACTTGCGAATAAAAAAAAGTATGCACTAGCCAATGCATTTGCCCATTACGATGCCAACGGCACACTCATCACTGGTGATTGGCGTAGCGTAGCAGCAGTGGAGAAATCACTGTTTCCATTGAAAAGAACACATAATGACACTTTCAATGCCAAAGACGTCCAAAAAGAATATGCGGAATATTTCGTCGAAGAAGGTGAATTGGATTTCCAGTACACACAAATAAGTCGACAATAAATAAATTATGAAGCTATACAGGCCTTTTCTGCAAGTCACTTTTACTCAAATCACGTGATTTCAAATCACATGTACCTACTAAAATCACACGTGTGATATTTTAGTGTCCCGTTTTTGAGTGTTTTAGTGTGATCTTCAATTGCCGAAAGCACACCGAGAAACACAAAAACGGTATGAATTTCAGTTAGTTTACTTGAAGATTTATAACTTCTTTAACAAAACAATCACAATTATTTAGCCTTCACAAAGTGCGGTCGTTAGTAAAAAATTTAACATAATGCAATCGGAAAGTTTTGAGTTCGTGAGTGGAAAGCGGTGTAAATTCCAAATTAATGTATTTAACAAGTGAAAACAATTATACAAAAAAAAAATCATTTTATAAAGGCAAAGCATTTTATACATGTTATTCATCCAATTGTAAGGCACGTGCTGAAATTTTAGAAGATGAAACGTGTGTTAAATCACAAAAAACAACACACAAATCACCTCCAGCAGGAAGAGATTTACAAAGAGTTGAAAGCAGTTGAGGACATTAAAAAAAAAATAATGCAGCAATCCTTTTGTTCTTTTGAGTGACGGCAATGCCTCGAGTGGTATAAGAAAAATTTTTAAAAGAGTTTGCGAGAGGTAAGTCGATTTAGAATATTACCCGGCGCGAGGAGGGGGGCGGGTTGCGTTTGCGTCCGACGCGAACAGAGCGGCGCGCTATCCACCACACCTCTACCTATCCAGCTATATAATATAATTTTTTGCTATATTTTAATTTTTTTTCTTAAATGTATATATATTTTTTTTAACTGCAGTCATCAGAGTGCTACCCAAAATCTAGTTTACACTAGCATGAGACGAAGCCTTGAAAGACGCTCGTCAAATATATTTTTGAAATCTGCCCGAACTCCAGTTGTCGTTGAATCATTCCAACACGAATTTATTTGGAAAACCTATGGTTTAACAAGGCACCAAATTAATCCTCGTCCATTTTATAAAGCGTGCATTTCTGAGCCGGCGTTTTCGTATTGTATCTTTATGTCGGAGGCAATAATGCAGGGTATCACCGAAAATATACCAGCAGGACAGAGACGGTATTCGATTGACGGAACATTTAAAGTGTTTCCAGCAGGCTGTTTCACTCAATTGCTGGTGATTTATATTCAATATTTAGATGATCAAGTGAGTTTGTTAAAAGTTTCTTATTGGAAAGACACATCGCGCGATTTTTTGTCGAAATTTTTCGCCTGTGGTGCTTCATGCCGATACTACGCAACAATTTTCTATTTATATATTATAAATATATAAATTTTCAGATTATTCGAATGTGTATTCAAAGTCAAATTACAACTCTTAAAAAGCTTTTATACTTTAATAAAGAAAATATACCTGGTAAATATTAAAGGAATAAGACTATTAAAGTACATATAAAAGCTTTTTAAGAGTTGTAATTTGACTTTGAATACACATTCGAATAAAATGAAAATTTATATAAATGTTACTCACCATGAGAAATAAATTTCCAGATTCTATTATAAATATATGTATATTAAAATTTTTTTTTTTAGATTTTTCCCTTTCCTTTATTTTGACAACGAATAAATCAGCTCAATGTTACGCACATTTATTTACATACATAAACGAATCAATTTTTAAATTTGAAGCGAAATCCTTTCTTCTTGATTATGAGACAGTGCTCAGAAAGAGTTTAAGAATATATTTTCCACAAACCGCGTTAAAAGGCTGTGTGTTTCATTACTGCCAGGCTGTTAGACGTAATATTTTAAAAAACTGGAAAGAACTGATTGCAACTATTCGTAACAACGAAAAGGCATCTTTGAGCTACCATAAAATCATGGCACTTCCACTTGTTCCAGCCCACGCTATAAAGGACGTCTACGAGAATATTAAAAGCGAAATAGATAAGCATGATGGAAACTGTAGTTTTGCGGGTTTTCTCAACTATTTTGAGACGCAGTGGATAAAGAAGGTAATACGACGATAAAATTAGGTTTATAGAAAGTTAATATATTTTTAATATCTAGGTTGGTCCTTAATCCATATCCGTTTACCTTGAGTCATTCCGTACAACTTCTTCTGCGGAAGCTTACAATGGCGTGTTGGGGCGATTAATACAGCCGAACGGCATTTTTTTTAAATTTGTCCTTGCTTTAGATAAGGATATGTCGTAAATTGAACATTCTCACGGAAAGTGGTGGATCTTTTGGAGCACCGAAAAAGCGCAAACTTAGTAGAGATAGGAATGATAAAATAAAAGAAGCTGCCGACGACTTAGAAAATGGAAAAATAACTGTTTACTCATATTTAAACAGATTAGTTTATCCTAAAAATTACATATGTGTAGAACAAGAGCCGATAAGCGATATTTTTTAAGAGCCTTACGTAGATGATCCTGGAGATCCATCTAGCGACGAAGGCGAATCAACTTTAAATAATAATATTCAAAATAATAATAGTGTTTGTATTATATGTCAAGATGCACAGCCAAATATAGTGGTGTTGCCATGCAAACATTTGAAAATGTGTAATGAATGTTTTATGCAATTGCAAGTCTGAGTCGAACACTAAATGCCCATACTGCAGACAGGTTGTAGCAGACTCTATGCAAGTATTTTTGTAAGATACATTTTGTATTTTCTTTTTTTGCTATTTTTTTTTATATGTATGTACATATAGAAGTAAAATAAAATTGTTGACGAATATTTCATATTTTTTTTTTTACTTTTTTGGGCCTTATGACAGTTTTTCTTTTGGCCGTTATGACCTAGACTATAATTTGAAAAAATATTTCGCCCAAATTCAATGTCATATAATTTTTGGCGTTGTGACAATTTTGGTTTTGGGCGTTACGACCTTGGGCGTTTTGACCTAATGCCGATACTTCCTGCCTTAATATATCCTTCGGAATTTGATACTCAGCGCAACCAGCGTCCCACAAACTACGTCGCACCTCAACGTTTATTAAATTCGTTATATTTTCATCCGGCCAAACAGTTTTCACCTTTTTTCGGTATGATTTCTGCTTTGGCTTCTTCCCGTCATTAGAGTCAGTTGGCGAATGATCGATAAATGGCAGTTCAATAAATTCGATTTCATGAAAATCCAGGTTAATACTTTAATTTTCCACTTTTATTTCATTTTTTTTTTTAACACAAGTATGTGCAGCGTTGCCACTAGAAATAATTTGTTGCTAAAATGATGCCATTGTAACATATTGTCAGATACACAAACTTCGCGCATCTGACAATAAAAAAATAAGCTAACAACGTCTGAGAATGATCTAACAATTGCAACGATGGACGTTCACACGATTGTCAGATGTCTGGCAGTATTTTTGTCTTACAATAGACCGACAATGCTTTTTCTGACAACGGCGTCCGACAATAATTGCCAGTTCACACGGTTGTAACATAATTCTAGCACATTTTACTGACAATATTGTAAGATCTTACCATCGTCTGTACGAAGCTATAGAATTGGTTATTATTTGATTTACGCTAAATCCGTTCAATTTCTCTGCCCTAAGAATTGATTATTTTTCCTCTGAGTTTCCAGTTTCCCAATTATCATAGACATAGATAAGATATTTACCCTTATTGTGTTTGGCGTATTTAAAATACGCCTACGACTGTTTGGTAATAGATTAAAGAGAACGTGAACTCATTTCCTTTAATCTATTACCAAACAGTCGTAGGCGTATTTTAAATACGCCAAACACAATAAGGGTGATTAAGTTCGGCGATTATAACCTTATTCCTACTGTTAAGCAAGTTGAAAAGGTAATCTGCGTTTTCTCCGGAATGTCTAATATTATTTTGTATGTTATTAACTGCTCTGGTGAGTTTATTTATCTTCTCCTCTACTTTTCGATTTTTTACTACTTGTCTGTCGTGGTTGGTCCGAATTTTCGTTGCGCAAACTTAAGTTCCTTAAAATCGTCAAAGTCCGGAGTCCCAGTTATTACTTTCAGTGCTGTCCCCAACATATTTATGCTGCGCGCTTGTCTGTGGTGTGTGCGAATGTTGTCTTTTTGTTTTGTTATCATGTTAAGGTCGTCTGTTAACACCTGTCGCATCTGCGCGCCCGAAAGTGTGTTTGCAGCTTTAATTGTATCAGTCACAATATCTTCATAGTTCGAAATATTATTATAATGTGCAATGTAACCAAAGTCCTGGTAAATACCTATGGTTCCGTCCTCTATTGGCACGTAGTATGAGTGCGTATAGTCTATAAACTTGCTGTCAGGACATGGCACCATGTCAGTCGAATTCTAAAAAAAAGAAATATAAAATATTTCAGCTTTACAAGAAGAAGAAGTTAAATTATATGAGCAATTAGCGAATATTGTCCTTGTGGACTACTCTGTTGTCTACAAGAACGGACTCTCCTTTGTCTTTATGTACTGTTATTTGTATGTATCTTTTGCTTAGCTTATTTCCTATTCTTCTTTTTGTTTTTCCGCTAGTGTGCTATGTAATCTTTCAACTTGTCCATTACTGGTACTATGGGTCGGAGGTATTGGGAAAACCTGTAAGCCGAAGTTTTTTTGTAGTAGTGTTTTTAAAGTGTGACAGTTGAATGATTTCTCATTGTTGCAGACGACAGTATGAGACTTCGGAAAAAAATTTGCTATAAGCACTAGTGTAGTTTTTGTGTCCACGATAGACCGTGATTCTATGGGAAAGGCCATAGCAAATTTCGACAACTTGTCTATGCATGTTATGAAGTTAGTGTACGCGGTTGAGAAGATATCGATGTGTAGAATTTCTCCGATACGGTTCGGAATTGGTGTACTACCAATTTTCAATTTTCTTCGGGGTCCTGCAGTATTTTGATTCCATACAAATTCTGCAGTTTTTCGTTACCTCTTTTAATCCTGTAAATAGTAATGTTCTTAGATTTGGTGCGCTCATTTATGTTCCGCTGTTACTATCTCGTCCTGGTCATTTACATTCTGAACGTCAATTACCAGTTTCTTTGAGTGCACAAATTTAACTGCTGGGAAAGCTTTTACTATCTATTTTTGTTTCTGAGCTAAGGTATGGTTATCGCATAGTATGCAGTTCACCCTTTGACAATTAACAACTTGACTTGAGTGGATTCGTGAAATATATCAAGTGTCGCACCTGGTCTTTAAAAATTGTTTTAGTCGTAAGGCTTGGAGCATTATTCTCGTTCAAGATAATTTGGGTTTTGAAGCAGTTTACTGGGTTTTGCACGGTGCGTATGATTTCTGTTGACGATACCTTGCCATGGATAGTAGACACCCCTTCTGATGCGGTGCGTGTGCCGGCCGTTATTTCACTTGCAGTGCGTGTATCAGCAGTTCCTGCACTCGCGGTTTCCGTCTCTGAACCATCTTCACCACCCGTGGTATCAACACTTGAGCTTTCCAAGTTGGAATTGATGTGATGTAAGTGTTGTCTCGACAATGCATCCGCAACTACGTTCTCTTTCCTAGGTTTGTAAAAAACTTGGGCGAAAACTCCTCGATGAATGCTCTCCAACGTCTAATTTTCGGGTTTGGGTTCTTCTCGGACATAGAATAGGATAACGGCTGACGATCGGTGAAGATTTACAAGTTATTTACTCCGTACAAATAGTTCCGCAATTTTTGCAACGACCGAACGATCGCAAACATTTCCCGTTCATTGGTCGAGTGATTTTCTTCTGCGGGTGACAGAGTTCGTGATATCATTGATATTGGCCTATTGTTTTGAGAAAGGACAGCCCCAATCGCCGTGGATGAACCGTCCGTCGTCAATTCAAATGTTTTTCTAAAGTCAGGGTGCTATAACTGTACATCCTCGGATGCCAAAATATCAATCTCCCTTATCGCGAATCTCCAGGGAATAAATTTTAGGGTATAATTTCTTTATTCCCATGAACAACAAATTGGCATCGCAAATTGTAAGGGAATAAAATAAACATCTGTTGCAAGTCGAACATTCTATTGTGAATTGATATTGTGAATTGATGTAATTTAATTTTTTATGCGTACTTTTGTAATTTTCTTAATAAATAGTTATTATTCAGTAAAATGCATAGTATTTCGCTTTATGTTATTAGAAGAAGAAACAAATGTATTGGAGAAAATAAAAAGACGAAATTTAAGAGATGCATCAAATCCACTGTGTTTACCGGAAGTAATGTAGGTTAAAAAATTAAGAAGTGTTGGCAGTATGCATATAAATAAATTCTTTGCAGGTTTTAACAACATTTCCGACTTAACAAAGTAGCTTTTAAACACCTTTTAGATATACTGTTTCAAAACAGCTTACCAGATAGAAAGTCGTCAGCGATTCCGTTGGTTGTGAAGCTTGCAGCTTGTCTACGCTTTTTTGCAGAAGGAAGTTATCAAAAAGGTGTTGGGCGGCAAATGGACTTTGGTGTAGCGCAATCTACTTTTAGTCAGGTATTGGCAGAAGTTTAAGTGATTTTTGAAAGCAAACTATGTCCGAGGTGGATTTTTTGGCCCAATATAGAAAAAAAATATATTACCAGAGAATTTTTTGAAAAATATCACTTCCCAGGCGTTATAGGTTGTATTGACGGAGCGCATGTTAGAATTATTAGCCCACAACATAATAAGCATTTATTCTATAATAGGAAAGGATTTAATAGCTTAAATGTCATGCTTATAAATATATCATTACTTACAGTTGATTTTTAGATACCGGACAATAAAACAAGGATACGCTTCGTAGATGCTCTTCATGGTGGTGCGTGTCACGATTCTGCTATTTGGTATAGTAGCGAACTGAGGAACTGAGGTATATAATGAAGCCATTCCCATAATCAATAAATCAGCCAGATATAGGAAAAACCTTCAACTACCGACTGTTCAGATGTCGTCGTGTAATCGAAAATGCATTTGGCCAACTTAAAGCTAGATTTCGAAGAATTGGTAGGGGCTTACAAGTAGAACCAAAAAATGTTAACATTATAATAAAAACATGTTGCATTTTGCACAACTTTTTGAAAATGGAAAGCGATGAAGTTGCGTTCGCATGGATGGAAGATCTGGCAAAAGACTAAACTACACAAAACCAGCCCAACCACTCAACAAGAGTTGGCGAAAATGACGTGGCAGCATCGGCTATTAGAGCTTTGAGTTTTAGTAAGTACAAACACAAAGATTATGCTTCATGCAATACACGATTTCACTGAAACAAAATATGTCGTTACCTAAAATGCAAAATCACCTTACTAATCAAAAACTAACAATCGAATTTTTTCATTGATTCTGATGTATTGCATCAACACAAAAGTCCACAAAATATGTTGTTACCTCTAGACTAAAATAAACGATTTTATTAACAAAAAACATACGGCGATTTATGTAACGCTATACATATTTATATATGTATTTATTTTGCCTACATAACAATTTTTTAAATTTTATCTATTAAGGTTTTCATTAACGTTACAAACTCTTTGGCAGTTTAATTTTGCTCCCGAATAGCACTAACGATTTCGTTTGATAATAATTGGCTGTCTTCTACCACACTTTTTAGCATAACATTTTGCTCCTTAATAATTTTTTCCACTTCACCTAAATAGTTTCTCTCTTTTCCAGAGGACGATGAAGCTGCGGCAGCTGATGAGAACGTAGTGTCACGAGGAGACAGGGGTAAAGGAGGCGACGAAATGATCACTGGTGATGGCAATGGCGAAAGTAATGGCTGTGACTCCGGCGATGGTAATGGCTGTGACTCCAGAGATGGCTGACAGCTTGCGTCTGGTGTATTTACCTAGTTTAATTAAATTTTTGTTAAAATTAACTATTTTCAAATATATAAAATATAATTTCTTACAAATAAATACGACTCCACTATTTCTGCACTATTGGCTGCATTGCTCCCAATTATCCGGTGCACAGCATTGTAAAATTTCCAATTGGATGGGCTCCCAGCAGAAGGTCCCATTTCTTTTTTCTCCTCTCTACAAATTTAAATAGTTATTTTGGGTCAAAGAAGTTGTTAATAGATAAAAAAAATACCTATTCTTTTGCGTGAAATTTCTTATCTTGACGTGAACTTCTTCTGGACTAAATTTGTTGTTCATTTGCACTGAAATATCTTTATAAATGTGCCCGTTTCTTTTTGCACGCCGCAAATCGGTGACACGTTTCGCCCACAGTTCAAGCAGAACAAGTGTATCCCTATCGCACCACACGCTTCGCTTCTTTCCCTTGTAAATCTAAAAACAAAAAAATACGCGTTTCGATTTTAATATTTCTTTATTTTTGTAAAAAACAATTAAAATAACTTACATTTTCTAATTTTAATCCATTTTAATTTTACAATTGTAAACAATTTGACAACAGCTAATAGATTGTCCACTATGTTGCCATATTGAAATAGCTAAATTCAGTATAAATTCAGTCTGATTTTGTGCATTAACGTTAAATCTAATACACACTGGGATGGGTATAATACACAAGTTAATTTGAATTAAGGCTAGTAATGCAAATAAACGCTGTCGTATGTCTTTGCTATAACAGTTCTACAACAGCTTTAATTTTTTGCTTGGTAGTATCGTCATAACGGTTGAAGGCAGTTTGATGGAGTTGTTATGTTATCTTCTTCCTTTGACAATGTCGGTACAAGGCAATTCCCTGAGGTAGTGGTGGTATCTTCTTTATTTGACAACGGTTGAAAGCAATCTAGTTCCAATTAACACTTAACTACGCAGCTTTTTTCCTTTTAAAACCAATTATGATGGAATTTTAACTTAATTAACTTTATTTATATTTTTGACTTTTAAATTTTTTTAAACTTATTTAATTCTTTTTTTTCCTTGGTGTTCACAAAAAATTGTATTAGTTTTGCATAAAAACACTTTTTATCCCTTTGTTTTTAATTTTTAAATTCTCTTTTTTAGTGTTCAATTTTCTCTTTATCTGTTCCCATGTTCTGTAACTTTAGTGAGAACTTCTCGCATCGAAAAGATTTGAAACAAAATATTCCATCGTTTCTCGAAAAGTGAGAAAAAATATCTCCGTGAACATAACAAAGTAAATCTTGTTTCACTCAAAAGCAAGAGAGCAACAGAATATGTCTCTCTTCTCCTCATTAAAATTGAGTATTTCTGGCTGAGCAGAACTAAACTTAGGTGCAGCCAAGTTAAAATAGCGAAATATTGTGAATAGGTATGGCAACTTTAGCCATTTTATAGAGAATAATATCTTCTTCTTGTTTTCGGTTTATGGGAGAGTTTTCGGCTTTTAACAAGATAACAATGTAAAACCGGAAATGTGATTTAAATAATAAGTAATTAAAATATTGCGACAAACTATTAGAAAAACTAACATATTCAAAATTTTTTATTTTTCGAATTTATTCTATGAGCTAAATTTCAGTTATGTATTTTATAAAGCTTTTTTGTAATAGTTCTTTGCCTACGAAAGGAAATAATTCCCAGTTTCTATTTGTTAAAAACTTATATATTTAAAATAGATTAATTGTGTTAAATGGATTCCTTAAAAATATTATTTTACTTTATAATTTCCTAACGTTTTTTGTTGAACAAAGTTATAGAAATAACTGTGTTGGCTAAAGGGCCAAAATTAGGACTTCCTCCGAAGGTTGGCTATATGTGGCGTATAGCTGAGTACTTAAGCTTCATTTTGGTGTATCATTTATATTAACCCAAAAGTTTTTTGTTGAACAAAGTTATACAAAATAACTTTCTACTAAATTTCACTCATTTCTTATTTTGGCTAAGGGGCCAAAATTATTACTTCCTCCGAAGGTTGGCTATATGTGGCGTATAGCTGAGTACTTAAGCTTCATTTTGGTGTATCATTTATATTTACCCAAAAGTATTTTGTTGAACAAAGTTATACAAAATAACTTTCTACTAAATTTCACTCATTTCTTATTTTGGCTAAGGGGCCAAAATTAGGACTTCCGCCGAAGGTTGGCTATATGTGGCGTATAGCTGAGTACTTAAGCTTCATTTTGGTGTATCATTTATATTTCCCTAAAGTTTTTTGTTGAACAAAGTTATAAAAAATAGCTTTCTACTAAATTTCACTTATTTCTTCTTTTGGCTAAGGGGCCAAAATTAGGACTTTCTTTGAAGGTTGGCTATATGTGGCGTATAGCAGAGTACTTATGCTTCATTTTGGTGTATCATTTATATTTCCCTAAAGTTTTTTGTTGAACAAAGTTATAAAAAATAGCTTTCTACTGATACACCAAAATGAAGCTTAAGTACTCAGCTATACGCCACATGTAGCCAACCTTCGGAGGAAGTCCTAATTTTGGCCCCTTATAAATGTCATAATGTTCTACTCAAAGTCGATGTGACATTGCATACGTTAAGAACGCCAGTTACACATATCGTTGACGGCGACCAAAATTTACTAAAATTTAACATTTTTCAACGACGGCAGCGAAATGTAAAGTAAAGTGCGACGAGCAAACGAGCTTTGAAAACATGCTGCGTATATTTTTTAAAAATGTTAGTAACAAATATTTAAACAATAACAAAATGTGCCAAGAACAAAATTTTATTATTATTATTATTCGTATATTGCATTTTTCATTGTTTTTTGGTGTTAAAATTTTTTCTCGCCCCATTTTTATTCGTGAGTTTATATGACAGTTCAACGCGGGAACTTTTCTCACAAAAACGTTACAGACACACCTTTTCTGTAAATTGGCGAGTGATTTCCATATGTGACAGCTAGTACTCGCCAAAAAAAGTTGTAGACACAATTTAGTAAGAAAAACAGATGTTTGTTTCAATATATGGCATTTTTGTTTCATTTCACACATTTCAATCGAAAAGTTTCTCAACGCGAGAGTTACAGAACATGGGCACTGCTTTGCATAAACACTTTTTAATTAAAAGCCCAACCAGAATGTGCATAACCAAACTTAAGCTACTGTCAAAAAGAAAACAAAAAGCCTCTCAAATGCATTTAAAATAACAAAAATAAAATAAAAAAAAACATTGATTCCGTACGGAATGAGCAATTAGTTTCGCACCTTGCTTAAGCAAATGACAGTTTTACAAAACTTAACATAAAGTTTCCTAAAGTTCAATATGGTTTTAAACATATGATTTACATGTATTTGCTCAGTTGCTTAAGTCACGTTATTCACATTCTGGTTGGGCCTTAAAAGCTTTTATTTAACTTACAATGTATGTATGTAATATGTATCGTTCGGGAGGAATCTTGCAACTCAATTTTGAAGCAGTTATATCTTCAACCGGTTGAGCTGAAATTTTGTATACACGTTCAATTTGGATGACAATGCATGGTAAACTGTGTGACGTCATTCTAAATCCAATATTGCGGCCACGTACAACATGGCGGACTAGTTATTTTTAATGCACTTCTACAAAATGGGTATTAAATGAAAGAGCTTGCTATGTTTATCTCGAAAAATAAAGTGGTCACTCTAAATCCAATATGGCGGCACAAACAAGATGGCGGACTAGTTATTTTTAATGCACTTTTACAATATGGGTTTCAAATGAAAGGGCTTGCTAAGAATAACTTGAAAATAAAGTGGTCACTCTAAATAAATTATGTGGGACACACACAACATGGCGGACTAGTTATTTTTAATGCACTTTTTTCTACAAAATGGGTATTAAATGAAAGAGCTTGCTAAGAATACCTCGAAAAATAAAGTGGTCACTCTAAATCCAATATGGCGGCACAAACAAGATGGCAGAATAGTTTTTTTTTAATGCACTTTTACAATATGGGTTTCAAATGAAAGGGCTTGCTAAGAAAAACCCGAAAAATAAATTGGTCACCATGTTGAGAGTCACCCTCGTACATTATAAGTTTTACTTTATTTAGAATTAAGTAATCAAATATTAGGCTGGCTCAATTATGCGAGTCGGCACCTTAAAAACTTGCTGACTTTAGTACAGTCAGCATTTTAATTTATAGGTATAAGTAGCGGGCAAGAATAGTTCTAAGTCAGTTGTAATTAGCAAGCCAATTAACCTCTACCTGCGATCTCCACGGAGCACTCCAGGTCAGAAAAATAAAGATTCCTAAGGGACCCTCCAGAAATAAAATTTATTTATGTCACGACATTTTTGCCGCTCTCTACGAGCTCTCCTTTTTTCAGACAAGAGATGCTCGACATCTGTGGAAAATATTTTAATATTTTTTCCGGTTTCCGGTGTGCTAAGCGGAATATTTTCTGTGCAATGGGTACTGAGATATTTTTTATATTTTAACCAAATTATTTGTGTAGCTGACGTCGCTATCTAACCAGAGGGAGATTCAATTCTATTGGTGTTTGTTATAGTAACAATTGTAGGTGTGTGATCAGAGGATAATTCTAAGGAAGCTTCAACGTAAATCGTTTCTGTGGGGATGTTTTTAACCACGCCAAAATCGATGACATCTGGAATTTTTTGCGGATCAGCACGCCAATATGTTGGTTGGCCGCTCGCGACAACATTTAAATTAATTTTAGAAATTGTATTAAACAAAACACGACCCTTTGGTATTATTAGTCGTGACCCCCAGAAGGTATGTTTAGCGTTATAATCGCCAGCAGCCAGGAAACAGGGCCCTAATGACTTATAATATTTGTAATATTGGTTTTCTGATATTGCAAATCTAGGTGGTGAATATAAGGATGAAAATACTATGTTTCGATTTAGCTCTTCAACACAAATATTCATTGCTTGGAGATAATCTTCATGATGATCACACATTGGGTAGTGTTTAATTCTGTTTTTTATTAAAATGGCAGAACCTCCACAAGCTCTATCTCGAGGGTCCTTGGTATCATATAGTGTATAACCATTGATTTTAAATGCATTTCTTGAGGTCAAATGAGTTTCAGAAACCATCATGACATCAATTTGTTTATTTTTAAGAAAGGATGCCGTTTGCGTTCCAAAAACAAATTTTTTAACAGTTCATGGCTTGTTAAGTACAGCTTGCAATAACATCGATTGCATTCTAAGAATTTCCTGCATCATATTACCCATTGTGCTTGTAAAATTATTTACTGTTTGCACTAATGTTTCCATTGTTTTTTCTAGACGGCTTAAATTAGAAACTGGAGTTTCAGCATTACTTGGTGAAGCACCTTGCATTGGCACATGATTTAACTTTAGACGTTAGCATAAGAGGTTCTGTTATTACTAGGCTGCGGAGCCTGAACGTCACTAGTGTTTAACTGATTTGGTACCTGCATTTGAGGGGGATTAGTTTTTGGTCCAGCCGACTGCTTGACGATAGTATATACAGGGCATCCTCTATAATTGGCAGTGTGATTACCGCCACAGTTGCTACATTTTTTTAAATTGGAGTCGGTTTTAGACTTATCGCAAAGAACTGTACCATGTAATTCACAACATACTACACAAACAGGGGGTAAGTAGCAGTATCCCTAAGTATGGCCAAATTCTTGGCAGTTCAGACATTGAACGGGACCAAATCTTTTGTGCGGCTCCTCTATAGTTATTTTTCTCTACAAAATGTATTTTAAATTATAGATGGGATGCGTTTCATTTTTTTAAGCTTAACGTCGCCGGGTTCTAACTCCACTCGAAATAGTGGTTGGGGAATTTTTTCTTTATTTTTAATATTAAATACATGTTTTATTTTGAAGCCTTTTTCTTCTAGGAATGTTTTTATTTTTGCTCCCTCAGATATATCGGGGGAGGCTTTGACGACTTTATCACGTTTGGTGCTTCTGAGGAATCATCCTCCAGAAGTGCAAGACGATTTTGTGAATTTATTCTATCCAAAGATGGAACTTTTGAGGTCGAAGCAACAGCTGAAGAGGTAGGGCTACGACCCCGTATAAGCACCTGTCCATACCAACTTGTTCTTGAGGCTTTTGACAACTTTTTACTAGAGGGTTTTCCATAGTGACTGTGTTTAAATTTATGGTATCATTTCCTACTAAAATTGTTTTTGCCGTCGCGGCAATACTTGCGGGCTTGTCCCAAAAGACAATTTTATATTTTTCAGTGTATCACTATACACTGTTGTTGTAAAGACTGACGGTGAAAGGGAACGTGTTCGAGTAATTGGCTTAGCCGTTAGGTAGTTAATATTGTTTTGTTTTATTTATTTCAACATTATTTTCGTTTGCATGCACTGTCACATAAACATTTCTTTCATTTAGTTTTATTGTTGTTTTTAATATTTTTATTATTTACTAGCTGGACCCGCTCCGCTTTGCTGGCCCTTAGGTTAGGTTAGGTTCCTTGGGCAGCCATCAGAAGACGGCTCACTTGGGTCCTCAATTGGTCCCTTTGTGATACCCGGCGCCAATGCCCATCCATTGGAGCAGTTACTCAGATGGTGTCACTGCAAGTTCCAACCACTTCGTCTTCCTAGTGAAGAGAAGGAGCGATTTTAGTTCCATCCCAGACATTCATTTTGGTGATTTAAGCGTATTTTAGTAAATTACCGCTGAATTGATAAATGTATATTGATAAATATTTAGTGACATACCATGCCTCTAATTTTTAAAACATTATGTTTAGCGATTAGGGTATTCATTCGGATAACCGTTAATCGGTTTACCAATTAATTACTACCGGATTAACTGATCGGTTAATTTAAAATTGATTTTTTTCGATTAACGATTAAGCCGGTTAATTTCAGTCGATTAACCGAAGTAACAAAATTTAAAATTTTTTGTAGTATTATCACATATTTTTTGTGTTTTTAATTATTTGTTTTGTCTCATATACAAAAGGTATGTGTTTAGAAAAATATTTTTTCCTTCTAGCTATACATTCTTTAAACACAGTACAAAGTCAGGAAATACAGAAAAAGAACTGAGAAATTAGATAATCTGTATTATGGATTGCTTTCGAGATTTCCAACATCTGCGATAAGTGAAAGAATTTTTTCCAAGTCGAGTTTTATCAAAACTAAAGAAAAGAATCGCTTAAATCCTAAACATTAAAGCCAAATTATTTTTATAAAAGATAATTTATAAGATCTCCTTAAACTTTTGAAAAATTTATTAATAAAATGATCTCACAGTTTATTTCTTATTAAATACATAATAAATATAAATTATAAAATATGAGGAGGTCCATTTAGATAAACGACAAAATGTAATTTAAGTAAGTAGCACATAATTTTTTTAAAAAACAATTATTGAGGTATTATTGTCTACAAAAAATAATATTAATAAAAAAATTTATTATTTTATCTGACAGTTTGTTTTAAAATTATTTAGATAGCAAATTTGGAATTATTGCGTTTTGGTCCGAATCATTATATTTATTAATGTAATTATTGCGTTTTGTTATGGACCTCCTCAATTAACATAACAAAAGCGAAAGGTATTAACTAAACAAAAATTCCTTACGTTTTCCAGTTATCTAAGAGTTACCACCACAGCATAATTTATTTAAAAAGTTGACTTTTTTTAAATTTCTTGTAGCGATTTATTACAAAGATGAGTAGTTATTGCATTTTGCTCAGAACCATTATATTTGATATTGAATTGCAGTGTAGTTATTGAGTTTTGGAATACTTTATAATAAAGGTAATATAGATTTCAATGTGTAGAATAGGATTCAATCAAAAAATCAAAAAACTTAAAAAATGTAATTATTGCGTTTTGTTATGGACCTCCTCATATGTATTACATATTTATGAATTCCTTTTTTGCTCATTTAAGTTCAAGAATTGTTTTGTTTGTTTTGTTATAGTTTATTTTACTAATAAATTCCAAATAATAAATAACTTGCATTTTTATTTATTGAAATTACTTAATTTATAACAAAACTTTATTAATCGGTTAACCGATCAATAACAAAATTAACCGATTATAAACCGATTAAACCAAAACCTCGGTTAATTAATCGAGCGATTAATTAAATGACAAAAATATAAAAACGTGGTGCCATCTATGGGATAAATACGAAACTCCACAGAAACACTCCTCATGCCTCATACATCAAACACACAAATTTTGGTCAAAGTCGGTGCAGTAGTTTTTGAGTTTAGCAATTACAAACAAACACGTCTCTTTTATATATAGATATATATATATATATATATAGATATAGATTGTATTTTACAACAACGCCAAAAATAAGAAATTTCAATTTTATGTTAAATAATTTAAATAAAAAATATCATATATTTTCTAGCGTCCATTCGCTTAATATTTAAAGGGTGTTTTTTTAAGCCCGATAGAACTTGCAAGTGTAAAAAATAACACAAAAAATTAAATTGTAATCAAAAGTTTTTTTTTATTCGAAAGATCAATACGTGACATTAACATTTGAAAATGATTTCGGGCATATGGGCACCGCGGCTGTTCTTGACGAAGCGCATTCTGGACGTCCAATTTTGGGCCACTTTTCCGAGCACTGCTGGCCGTATGTCACGAATAACACGAACAATGCTGGCCTTCAAGGCGTCAATTGTTGCTGGTTTATCAGCATAAACCAGTGACTTCACGTAGCCCCACAGGAAATAATCGAGAGGTGTCAAATCGCACGACCTTGGAGGCCAATTGACAGGTCCATTTCTCGAAATCAACTTATCGCCAAATTTTGATTTCAATAAGTCGATGGTTGCGTGTATGGCACGTAGCGCCATCCTGTTGAAACCACATCTCCTCCGGATCAATGTCATCCATATTTTCAAACAAAAAATCATTGATCATGGTGCGGTAACGATCTCCATTGACCGTAACGCGAGCTCCGGCCTCATTTTTAAAGAAATAAGGTCCGATGATGCCACCAGCGTGAAAACCGCACCAAACGGTGCATTTTTCTGGATGTAATGGAGTCTGTAGGGTCTCTTGTGGATTGGTCTCGCTCCATATGCGGCAATTTTGCTTATTAACAAACCCGTTAAGCCAAAAATGTGCCTATTCTCTTCAGTACGCACATTCCTTCGACGTGTTGGTGTTATTGCATCCTCTAGAGAGTATGTGGTACGAAATCTATCCACAGTTCGACGAATGGCTTGTTCAGATGGACGATTATGTACGCCATAAAAATGACGAAGTCGTCTATAAGTTGCGCGAATCGACGACTGATTTTCAAAGTAAATTTGGATAATTTCGTAGCGTTGTTCAAGCGTGAGTCTATTCATGATGATTTGTCAGAGTATACTGAAACGATAAAAAAAATATTTCATCAAAATTTAATTTTTTGTGTTACTTTTTACAATTTAAAGTTCTATCTAGCTTAAAAAAACACCTTTTATATTCCAAAAACAAATTTAATTAATAAATAATTAAAATCGTATGCGGGGTTGAAAATACATGTCCGTTTTACGACAAAGCGCATACTGAAATCAATGGCTAAACTGAACTGATTTAATTTTTTCTAAAAATTTCCTTCTTGCTTATGACTATCTTTTTACAATGTTTAAGCAAGTGCTGTCGTGAGAAGATTTAAACATAAATTCCGAGAATTATGCTTTTGCTTATCATTATTTTAATGCAACATTTGAATAAGTGGATTTATGTGAAAATGCAAAATTGTTGGATGTCGTAATTAAGATGCAAAAAAAAGATCAAAACATTAATTCTGAGAGGTGTCAATTATATTTCCTTCTTTTGGCTTACATTTTTGCTTAATCACCACGTATAATAATAAAGCAACAATCGAAAAAATTATGGCAAAACAAGAAAGCTTTACACTGTGGTGGCGGTATTCCTTTTGTCCTTCAAAGTATTTATATCATAGAGATTTGTAAATGAAGTACGTAAAGAACGGGTAATATTGATAGAGTGAGCCCATGGAGTTTCTGAACTAAGAAAAATTTAGCCTTTTTCCTCGTAAAGGACGTTTCGTTATTCATAATCTACCCAATCACGAATATTGCCAAGGAATTTTTTTTTCACGAAATATATATTTCACGAGAAAAAAATCCTCCAATTAGAAATTCCACTGGAACAAAAAAGTTATAAGTGCCATCACCGAAGTTTTGCTTGTTTACATTAATTTTTTGTTGTGAATGGTCCAGTTGGAGTAAAACAAATTAAATTCAAAGTAAAAAATTAATATTCTTTATTGAAAATATCTTTTGTGACAGGTTTATTGGTAACACCAACGGACTTTACCGGCACCACTTATTCTTATGATTTTTCCCCCTGTGTACTTTTATTGTTTTGTGCTCCAGCCTTTTGCCATTGTTACTGTTTTTGGATTGATCAATTACTTTTAAGAATATTAATAACAAAATATTTTCCACTTACCTAGCAACACAATTATTTGAAGGCCCTATGTAGTTAAGCATCTCTCCACAAATCCTACTTTCAGTTTTTTATAAACTTCCTTCTGTTTTGCAAGAGAATCTTTTTTCGGGAAAAAGTGAAAAATTTCATGCGGAATTTTTATTTATAACAGGAGGAATGGGAAAAGAGAAAAATTATCCACGGAATTTATGTTCGTGATAAAGAGCTTCTCTGAATGTTACGAGGTAAGTATTATGTATATACCCTATTACATAGGGTATAGCTTGCCTATGTAATTGAAACGCTTTGAATCTTTTCTTTCTACCAATTCACATATTTTAATTATTATTTTATTATTAAAAAGGTAAGCTTACAAACCTAACAACATTTGACAAAATTTAGTGATGCCAGGCAATTAATAATAAAAAGTTACGATAGTTTTCCCCCACTTATGAAACATGATCTACAAAATAATCTTGGAAGTGGGCCGGTTTCCGGCGTTTGCGAGAAGACCTACGTACAGTGGTTTCTGTTGGTGGTGGAGCTCCAGCTGCAGGCTGTCTACCTGAACTTTGATGAAGACAGTCCCCTGGGTTATATGATACCTCCATCAGATCTTGCATCCCTAACCCTGGCGTTATGTCCTGTTCCCTTTCATCTAGTGGTATGGGTTCAGCAAGAGAAGGACTTCTCTGTTCTTCAATATTTGTAGCTCTCAATTGATTGATGTGTCGTTTTAGCATATATCCCTCACCTTACTTTATGAGGTAATGAGGATGACCATACTTTTTACGATGGTTTCGAGCTTCCATAACTTTTTGTTATTTGAATAACAACGAGAGTTTACACGATCCCCTGCATTCAATTGACGGGACTTACATTGATCCGCAGAAGTATGACTGGAGACTTAAGGGAGCCTTAACGCATCCAATTGAATTCGAATTTGCCTGTTAAGATATTGTTCGGATTGGCTCTTCCCATTCTTTAGCGGTGTTGTATACCGGAAGAGTATTTCCCTCACTTGTTTATGAATGTCACGAGGGTCGTCTGCCATAGCCTTTAACCCTCTGTCACGCACATGTATCTGGCCAGACATTTTACGAATTTAACAGTGATTTGAATATATTTTTAATGTGGCTAGGGGCTTGAGTCACCAGGTAGTCTCTACAAATATTGTTAGCTATTGTTTTATGAAAAACACATTCTAATACAAAAATAACAAACAAATTAATTATGTAGATTTTTCCATCTACACATCACATACGTAGCACATCTGGCCAGATACACAAATTTGTTGTATGAAGAATAATGTTCTTTATCGATTTCGCGATGACAAAGCTGCACCAATTTGTGACGTTTAGAATTTTTTAAATAAAAATCTTGCCAAAAATTACAGTCCGCATGGCAGCATAACAATTGATGAGCAACTGTTCCCATTTCGTGGAAAAACTTAATCTTAACGAAAGAAACTTAATAAACGAAATCTAAATATCCACTGCAAGGAAAGCTTTATACCGGTCGACAGGAAGGAGAATAACGGTAAGTGAATCAAGGTGAAAATGTTATTCTACAACTCGCGAAGCAATGCAGCAATTCTGGCCGTACAGTTGTAGCTGAAAACATTTTTACCACATTATAGGAAGTAAAGCGTCTGCCCAGAATTGGTCTTGCATTTGTTGGTACCATTCGGTCCAATAAAAGATGTATCCCTAACGAAATGAGAAAGAATCGTTCTCGTCCTGTTCTGTCATCTTTATTTGGATTCCACGAAAATTTGGTGTGAACCTACTTTCGACCGTCCATTATACAAAACATTGTGAAGGCGAAGCAATGAAACCCGAAGCAATTCTCTTTGAAAATGAAAATAAAGCTGGCGTTGATTGTATGGAACCAATGGTTCCACATTTTACTATAAAGCGGCCAACAAGACGATGTACGTTTGCATTCTTCTGCAACATGTTGGACATCATGGCACTGGCTGCATTTTGTATTTGCAAAGAAGTCTCAATAAAAATAATGCTAGAAGTAATTTTCTCACTACGTTAGCTGATACATTGGTTCTTTAAATATTGAAAACCGAATAAACAACATTCTCATCAGCAAACACTTCAGCACTCGTTTGGCCATGGAATCGTTTTTTGGAAGACCACTTAGTTTGATTGATATAACATTTGCCCTTCATTTCACCTTATTTTTCTCGTTATTTTTTTGATTTCTGATTCCAGAAGTAGTTTCTAGCTCAAGTGGTGCTGATACTTTACAAAAGAGAAAAAGTATGTTACGGATTTTTTTGTGTGTTCAGACCACTAACTTTTTCCCTCACCCAATATATCAGACCACGCAACTGTACCCTTTAATTGCGCATCATTATGCGCCTTACATGTTTTTATATTGTGTACATATTTGAAATTCTTCCACTTAATTGCGTATTTACGTTTAAGGCGACCGTACACGACATGTTTTTGTCATCTGACATGTCAAATTTTCCACTGCAAAATACATGCTTTTTATAGCCTTTTCACACTTGTTAACATTTAACATCAATTTGCGAAGATGTTGGAATTTTCTTATAAGAAATACATGGGCTAAAAATCAAAATTTTTCAACATCTTTACAAAATGTTCCTATCTCATTTTGTTCCCTTTATATTTTTCGATTCTTTTAGTGACATCACTGACAAAATGGAAGTTGCTTTGAAAGCGGCGTTACTATTTCTCAAGTTTTTCCTTTTTTGCAAGCCTTCTTTTGCTTAATTTGGCTAAAATTATTAAACAAAATGAATTACAAAAACATTTCGGTGTTATCTTTTAAAATGTTGGCACTTTTGTAGAAAAAAAGTTTTTTTTTTCAGAAATGGTAACATTTTTTATTGATAGTATATGTTAGATGTTTCAAGTGTGAACGCGTATTTCACATTTTCAAAATCGTCCGTGCGTTCCTTCGAAATGTTTGCTAGTGTACAAAGGGTATTACACTGATCAACATCTAACATCTACCATCAAAGATGTAGAAAATGTGAAACACTCGTTTACAATGCTCACATCTAACATCTACCATCAAACAAAAATGGCATCATTTTTGAAAACAAAAAATGTTTATTTTTCTACAAAAGTGTCAAAATTTAAAAAGAAAACACAAAAATGTATATAAAGTTCCATTTGTTTAAAAATATGAAAAATACCTAACAAAAAAACATTGCAATAAAAGAGAAAATTTGACAAATGCTAACGCTGCTTTCAAAAAAATTTTTTTTGTCAGTGATGCCACAATAATAATAGAACTTATTGCCACTATTCTAGTGATGACACTAAAATAATCGAATGATGTGGAATGGAATAAAATGAGATAGGAAGATCTTTTAAAGATGTTGAAAGATGTTGGTTTGTAGCCCTATGTATTTCTTATGGAAAAATGTTAACATCTTCGCAAATTGTGGAAAATTGATGGTAGATGTTAGATGTTGTAAAAAGTCTATTAGAGCGTGCTCTATTTTCTTCTGACAAACCATCTGACATCAGAAATCTATGCCGAGAAGAATTCGACAGCGGCGTCCACTATTGACAGAATCATTAGCCGGCTGAAGTTAACATTTTACAATACCGAGATATGTATGATCATAGATGGGGGTAGTGCACTCATATTTCAGTTTCAACTCACACTTAGTGATAGTGCAAAATATTACAATCATTTTGTTGATGTTGAGTGATTAATTGAAAATTTGCAGCCTCACTAAACATGAGTGATAGTGATGTTAAAAAAATTTGCACTCAAAAAAAAAAAATAGTTTGATTTAAAAAAAAGCAATCGTAAGTTTATTGCAACTTTTTTTTCTTCACTCATTTGAGTGGTAATAAAATTGTTGCATTCAATTTAAAATCAAAAACTGGGTTTTCATGATTAAAGCCAATTATTATACTGTTATTGGACATATTTCATTTTGTTTAATATTCTTTGCTTATGTATATCCTCCAAAAAAAATTAAGAGCCATGCACATAAAAAGTTAGATTTTTAAATTTTAGTGATACAATATTTGTATGCAGCTTTTTTGATTGCAAGTCCAAATTTTGCACTATTTGAATTGAGTGCAGATTTTCGCATTCAATCTGCGTTTAGTGATAGTGAAAAAATTTGCAATATCACAAACAAATTTTTAGTGGTATTTAAAAATAACAATCATCACTAAAGCTGGTAAAAAATAGTGCAAACTAATTGCTTTGCAGTTTTATTTAGTGATAGTGCATTGTTGATTTAAATCATTATTTAGTGCACTACCCCCAACTATGATTATAATATCCTTAACTGGTATCTTTGAATTAAAAGAAAAATATGTTAAATGGCTAAAATATTTTACGGCGTAAATAAAAATTTCCGTGGGGGGCATTTTTATTTTGGTTTTTGCAATAACTATGAGAAAATGTCAGAAGAAAATTACATGTACGTTTGGGACCGAATATTATAAACCTTCTGTAAAACACCAATTTTGACAAACATGCACAATTACATATGACTTGAAAAGTTGACAAGTCAGATGTAAAAAACATATCGTCTACATGCACCTTTACGGAACCTATGAATGCCTGTTCAGTTGGTAACAAGTTTATCAATAGTATGAAATGGGAATTTAGCACATTTAAACAAAACCTTGTTAATTAATTTTTTGAATCCCAAGAAAAACTTTGATAACTAATATGCATGTGGCAGTGTAAATAAAACTGAACTGCCAAAATAAAATAAAGTAATTTGTTTTTATTTTTGTTTTTTCTTTACCCACTTACCACTACATTTAGAGTTGACAAAAAATCAACCAATTGTAGTCAAGACTGTAATAAAAGATAAACTCACTTTTTATTGTTGTTGTTTTTTGTTTAAGCTTTGATATTGTTACAAGTAAAACTGGGGCTTATAATTCTTATTCGCTTAACAGTTTTATTTGTATAATATCTTTTAGTTTTGGATGAAGTTTCCTGACGATCTGGCCTAAGCAACCAGTGAAATGCTCATAGGAAAGAAAATGCTATGGATGCTGTAGTTAACATGTCAAAAAATGTTGGCGTTGTTTTAGAACCAAATGCTGTTAATGCTGCGTATTTTCTTAGAACTAAGAAATAATCAGAGGATGGAAAAAAACCATTGTGGTTAAATTTGCATCCAAGTTTCATAAGGAACGACTGATGGCTTCCAAATCTAAATTAAAGGGAAATGAAAGCACAAGTGAGGTGTTTGTGAATGATTTTCATAGCAAGGAAACTTTGAACTTTTTTTATTATGCCAAATCATTTAAAACAATTAGGTATCAACATATTTATGTAAGGAATGGTTGAGTCTTTTGTAGAAAAAGTGATATTGCAAAACAACAGCTTATCAGAGATGAAGATGATGTTGATAATATGTTATTAGATTCAACAACAAATAAACACTGGAAGAGAATATCTTTGATTACTAGCAAAAGAATTAATGATGCAAATTCAAGTGATGGTGGCGATGATGGTGCTGCTTACGTGTCCCCTTAAAAAGAAATGTATAAGTGAGGAGCCGCAGAACAAAACGTACTTTTTCGCATTTTTTGACAAATTGGTTTTTTGATATTTTTATAATATTTGGGTTAAAATCTTTAAGAAAAAATCTAGTTAGCATATTTTTTTCTTTTTTTTTTTACCAAAAAAATGGGTTAAAAAAAATTGCTGCATAACAAAACGTACTTTTTTCATTTTTTTTTTCAAAACGTGCTTTTTTCATTGTTTTTGCCATTTCTTCGTGTAGTTGTTTTAATAACATGACATTTCTTAATATTCTTAATTTAATGGACGTTTAGTTATGTCATTTCCTTTGCGTTAAAATTAACTGTTAAATAATGGTGACTATTCTTGAAAAAGCGTCGAAAAAGTTAATATTTTCATTAAAACAAAAACAAAGTTTAAGAAATTGTTTTTGTGTTTATCATACAATATACCGTTTTTTGGAGAGAGAAATGCGTCAAAATTCTCACGTTTATTTAATTTTAGAAATTTATGATAAACAAAAACTATTTTTTAAACTATACTTTTGTTTTAATGTAAATTTGTATTTGTTCGACGAGTTTTCGAGAATAGCCACCAATAATTTAACTATTGTTTGGTGAATAAATGTTATGAAAAAAATAATTAAAACATGGAAGAACTACAAGAATCTGTAGAAAATTTAAATATTTTTTTAAACAAAACGTACTTTTTTTAATTTTTTTTTAACAAAACGTTCTTTTTTTGATATAAAATTGGTTGGATATTAAACATACTTGACATTCAATATGCTGACTTACGGCAGTCTGATTCATCTTTTGGTAAGCAAAAAACTTGTTTCTATTTCCAGGTTCATACAGTTTTTTAAGGGGTCGAAATAAATAAACCTCAATTTCCCAAAAATTTTAAATGTGTGAAAAAGTACATTTTGTTCTAAGACTCCTCAAGAATATTTGAAATTGTTTAATTTTTTATAATTTTCTATTTTTTTATGATCAATATTTTCAACAATTTGCTAATTTTAAAGCTTATATTAATAATTTGAGTTCAAGTTTTCTTAATAGTCTAAGGCCCGTTTTCACGACTTAACGATAGCTAAATGTAGGAAGTTATCGAACAGATAATGAGCTTTTAATTATCACAAGTTCCCTTTAATCTAAAAGTGAAGGATAAGCTAAAGAGAGGAACGTTCTACCTTTAACTTTTATCGTAAGGTTTAGATTTGAGATTGCCATATTATATTCACATATTTTTTATATATGGCAACTCCAATTATTCGTATATTTTGTAAATGCAAAAAAAGTACGTAGTTGCCAGTTTGTATTTTTATTTTGGCAAAAATAATCGGTATTTTCTATAGTATTGTCACATTTTCAAAAATGTTAAGTTTATTTTATACAGAAGTTGTGAAAACGAAAAATAGTTGAAGGTAACTTTATTCCTCACTAGTGCTAAAGGTACCGTTTACTATTTCGAACTTTATAGGTAAGTCGTGAAAACGGGCCTAAGTATAAATATTAGAAGCTTTTTATCTGTTGATAAATTTGATAAATTTAAATCGTTGATAGCAAATTTTCCTAAGTTACCGGATATAATCAAAAGGATATTACACAAATTTACAAACTTCCAGGTTTTAATAATATACATTGTTGTAGAGAAGATGCTTATGGTGGTACAACCTTATATATTAGTAAAAACATACAATTTAATGTTAAAATATGCATGAGTAGAAATTTTGTTGAGGTAATAGTTGTGAACAGTGTAAAAGTTGAAAGCAAACCCTTGAAGATAGTGTCATTTTATATATCGCAAAAGTGTAGTGTAAATGACTTTATCGATATTTTCGATGGTTTTTTAAGCGAACATGCTCGGAATCCAATAATCCTCATTTTACTGCTATGTTAACAGCTTTTTAAAATTATAATTGTTATAGTGCTCATAATTTAATAACACGACATGTTAGTTAAGCTACGGTCACACTTATTAAATATTTGATCAAATAAGCGTAACCCCTACTGTTATTAATACTTAGTGAGATTTAAAATGGTCTTAATATTACAAAATAAACTAATTATACTACTAGACATAGCAAAAAACAGTTTTTTGTAAGATGTGGTATTTTATTCAAAATAAATATTGATATTAAGCGAAATGATTTCTTAGTTTGGTTGTTGGTCCCGTTTTTTTCGTCAAATATTTGATATTTATTTAGTATTTAGCAATTTTTCTGAGGAAATTTATGTTGATTCAGTTGAATGTAATTTATCAGACCACAATATAATTTGCTATAAATTTATGAAATAAATAATTAAAAATGAATATGTAGAAAGCAAATAGAAACACTGTGACTGTGCATAGGCTAATGCCATGTTCGCACGGTGCTTTGGATTACTTCGCTCTCTGTTTTTATTACTTATTTGAATTACCATGTTCGCACGGCATTTTCCTAATCGGTTTTGACAGTTCTTCTTCTTTTTATTAATTTTGTTTATTGCTAAATTTAATTGTTTGTATTAAGAATGAAAAGAAAAAGTAAGTAAAAAATATTATTTCAAAGAAATACATACATACATATAAAAAATTTATTTTCCTAGTAAATAGAAAAGCTGTTAGCAAATGGACTCAATGTATTTTTATAACATAAAATTACTTCCTTTACTTTTGTTTACTTTTCTTCAGGGCTGCCAGATAAATTTGTGAGAAAATCGTCAGTTTCCTGAGAAAAAATAAAAAAATCGCCTTTATCGATTCGAAAAACCGTCAAAAAAAAATCGGACAATTTAGAATTTAGTTTTTTTAAGACAATTTTTGTTTGATTTTTATAAAAAAAAAACATTCAAATAAAAGCATTATAACTTCATACCCAGCTAGCATTTTCAATCGTATAAGAGCTACTTGGAGTCTCATGACGAGCGTCTTTGATCGTCGATGACCACATTTTTTAATCGTAGAATTACTGGGAGTCTTATGAAGAGCGTCTATGGTCGTCGATGACCGCATTTTTAAATCGTAGAAGATTCCTCACACGGAAAAACTGTAACACGAGTGAGATTCTTACATAGCACAGCGAAACACGCTTCTTCAATCTTTGTGGGAATCGTTTAAGACGTGGGTAAAGATAATCTAACGAGACTTTCATGTCAAGTATCGTATGAGACTTATGTAGGTATTCTCTTACAACTCGTGAAACATACTCTGAAAATAATCCAAGATTTTCTTTAAAATTGCATACTACAGCCGTGCCTAAAAAAAGCGGCACACGTTTCCTAGTTTTTGAATAGAGTGGCCTGATCGCTTTGCAATTTGAAAAGCCGATTTTGACAGCTCGTTTAAAGGTGAATTTTGCCACTATTGTTAATTAATAATGGCAATTTAGCTATTTTTTGGTCAATCTAGCGTTTTTATCTCTATTTTTATTTAGATTTTAGCTATATTTAGCTATAAGCTATCACTACTGTTCGTGACACAACGTTGACGCTCTTTCTTGGTATGGCATATCAGCGTAAAAGCTAAGCGAAAGAAAACGTTCCGCCTCCCGCTCTTGGTAAGGAAGGGCTGTTAAACATTCCAAGATTAAAAAACGAAACTGTCAGATAATGTAATGTTTTATTCAGACTTTGGAGACTAAAAAAAACTTCACTTTTTTTAAAAAAAATCAGCAAATCGGCACTTTGCTAATTTCGGAACAAAAAATCGTCAAAATAACGATAAGTCGTCAAATCTGGCAGCCCTGCTTTTTTTTGTTTATGTTATATTTTTTTTTTTGGTGCTTTGACAGCTGGTAATGGAAAAAACCGATAAAAATTAGAGGTCACATTGATTTTAAAGTAATCCACAGGGTAATAAAAATTGAATTACGCACAAATGAGTTATACTATGTTCGCACGACAGCGTTTTTTCGTAATTCGCTCTCTCATTCGTAATTCACAGCCTAATTATGATCAAAATTACATAATTCGTCATACAAAATTTTGAGAGCGGATTATCTCATTTGTACGTAATTGAATTTTAATTACCCTGTGGATTACTTTAAAATCAATGTGATCTCTAATTTTTATCGGTTTTTTTCCATCACCAGCTGTCAAAGCACTAAAAAAAACAAACAAAATATTCTATTTACTGGGAAAATAAATAAATGTATGTATTTCTTTGAAATAATAGTTTTTACTTACTTTTTCTTTTCATTCTTAATACAAGCTACCGCAAAAAAACAATTAAATTTAGCAATAAACAAAATTAATAAAAAGAAGAAGAAGAAAAACTGTCAAAACCGATTAGGAATATGCCGTGCGAACATGGTAATTCAAATAAGTAATTAAAACGGAGAGCGAAGTAATCCAAAGCACCGTGCGAACAAGGCATTAATCCTCTCTCAAAACTTTGTATGACGAATTATGTAATTTGGATCAAAATTAGGCTGTGGATTACGAATGGGAGAGTGAATTACGAAAAAAAGCTGTCGTGCGAACATGGTATAAGGAATACTAACAAAATAATTTACCTGATGATTATTCTTCATTTAATGCATCACAATTAACTATTGTTTTAATACATTGTATGAAGGGTGCTATAAATAATTCAACTGTAGTAACAAAGTGTAAAAACAGTTACGATTTGACTTAACTCCGTGGGTGAATAAAAATCTTCAGGATTTAATTTTATTTAAAGAAAGACTTTTAAATAAAAGACGCAAATCGAAAAACAAGCAGAAATTGGAGGATATTTTAAAGCGAATCAGTAAAGTAATAAAAATTTCTATTAACAAGTGTAGAGATGATTATAACACTGGAAGCTTATTAAAGGCAGGCAATGATCCGAAGAAATCGTGGAAAATTATTAATAGAACTCTTGGTCGTTCAAAATGTAACGATATTAACCTAAATGATTCTCAAGGGCAACCAATTATAGGTGATCAAGATAAAGTTAACTGCTTGAATGATTATTTTATTACGAGTGTGGCAAATCATAAGAGGGAAATTGAAATGTATCCTTGTGAAACGTTTAATTCGTTAAGGAATGTTTCTCAGTCACTCCGTCGTTTTGAACTTCTGAATGTTAATGATAATGATATTGTTGAAATAATATTAAATTTGAATGATAATAAAAGTCCAGGCTTTGACGGTATTTCGTCAAAATTGGTTAAAGAGAGTAGAGATGAAATAATTCCAATCTTAACAGATATTTTTAATAAAATGATGAATAATTCAGTGTACCCCGACATTTTAAAAGTGCACAAAATAGTACCAATTCCAAAGGAGTCAAATGCTGCAAATTTAGATAAATATAGACCTATTGCAGTTCTTTCTACGATTGATAAAATTTTTGAGAAGATACTTTATGATAAGCTTTTGTTATATCTGGAGGGAAATAATCTCTTATACAATTATCAATTTGGATTTCGTAAGGGATGTAGTACTGAAGATGCTGTGGTTAATGTTGTAAAGCTTATTTGTAGTGGGCTTGATGAAGGATTTAGTGGAGTTGCTGGTATATTGTTTGATTTTACCAAAGCTTTTGATTTAGTAGATCATGAAATAATGTTACAACAATTTATGAAACACGGTATTCAAGGACGTGAACTTTTATTGCTTAAAAACTATTTCTTAAATAGGAAACAATATGTAAATATAAATAACATTGACAGTTTTATTGGTTCTGTTGATTACGGTGTGCCTCAGGGTAGTGTATTTGGGTCCTTTATTGTTTTTAGTATATTCGAATGATATAAAAAAATCTGAATTTAGATGAGCAATTATTTATGTTTGCGGATGATGTGTGCCTGTTCTAGCCTTACAAGTATGATTTATCACTTAAAACAAAAATTGTAAGAGATGCATCGTTAATATTTGAATTTGCGCGATCAAATCGTTTAGTTCTTAACCCTAAAAATACCAAATTGTTACGTTTTTAAGTATAAATAATAACTTTAACGTGTTTATTGATGGGAAAGCTATTTATGAAACCCATTTTGTAAAGTATTTGGGAATTACATTGCAAAGTAACTTGTCATGAGATTTACATATGCATGATTTGAAAGAGAAAATAGCTCCTGCAATTGGAATTCTGTATAAATTCAAGAATAAACTTGACGTTAAATCAAAGATGATGATATTTCAATCTATTATGTAATTTCATTTGAATTACCTGGCAATTATGTATGCTCACAATAAAAATAGAAACTCACTGAAATCTCTTCAATTCATGCAGAATAACGCGTTAAAAATTATTTTTAGATTACCAACACTATTTTCAACTGTTACATTGTACAAAGATATAAGCAAAACAATTTTACCAATCTATGGATTGCATGAGTATCAAGTTTTAGTGTTTGTTTTTAAATGCATTAAACATATTGGTCACCAAAGTTTAACATTTTCTCAACAACAATTTAATTTTAACACCCGAAATAGAACAAATTTAGAGCCAGTTTTTGACATAAAGATCAGCGATTAAATTAGAACTAATCTTTGAAATTCGTTTTTGGGTAGTCGATTATTTCATTTTGTTTCCAAGTTTAAACGCCCAAAGTTGGCGGTTTAAACTTGCGGCAGAACTTTCAAAAGTACGAACAGCTTATAAAAGGAAATATTACTTATGAAAATACATAAGATAAAACTTTTGTATAAAATTAATAAAATTAACTTTTTAAATACTAAAAAAGACTTAAAAATATTTGAAAATGTAAACAACACAAATATTTTTAGACCAGGGCAATAACAATAGGGCCAAATCTTTTTTTATTTATTTAATGACAATTTTTTTTTTATTTATAGTTTTATTAAATACTAGCATTTAACCCGCTACTTCGTTAGCGTCTCCTTTTATTCGTGGACATATTTTTATGCCAAAATTTACTTTTCTAGGCTTAAACTTGTTTAAATTCAAGAATTTAACCCGCTACTTTTTAATCGGGCTTTTTCTTTCATGAAAATATTTATATGCCAAAAAAGTTCCAAAATTTTTATCTCATAGGTTGATATTTACACAGGACTTTGCACCTATTATTTTGTGTTTCTAAGTTCAATATTATAGAAAATTCAAAAAGTACCACTCGTATAACACAAAAGCAAATGAAAGTAAGTTAATTTCCCGTATTATCCGTTTTGATACTTGTTTCACCCCATTTATGTATGAAAAATTTCAGTGTTGTGGTGGGAGCCCATAATTAAGTACGAATATGCCAATGAATGGAGACAAATATTTTGTAAAAAAGGACCACATGACCTTGCATGTTGAATTTTATGTTTCTAGGTCCAATGCTAACGGAAATTCAAAAAGTACCGATTCATGAACAAAAAAGTACCTAAAAGTCCTCTTTCAGGTTCTTATCCACTCAGGACCTTGCATGTTAAATTTTATGTTTCTGGGTCCAATATTAACGGAAATTAAAAAAGTACCAATCAAAGAATAAAAAAGTACAAAAGAGTTCCCTCTTATAAATTCTTATCCACTCAGGGCATTGCATGTTGGATCTTATGTTTTAAGGTCCAATATTAACTACAATAAAAACAATACCAGTTGCAGAAACAAAAAGCTAAAGAAAAACATAAATTTCCCGTATCTTCCCTTTTTGGTACTATTTTTTCCCCCCATTTAGTTATCAAAAATTTCAGTATTGTAGTGAGAGCTCATAATTTAGTACGAATATGTCAATGAATGGAGAAAATTGTTTTGTATAAAAAAAGTACCAAAAATAGTTACGATTTTGACCCTTTAAATGTTCGAAATTCGAAAAAGTACCAAATTCATATTCGTATTTTTTTGATAAGTTTCGAATGTTGTATAAACTTTGTTCCTACGTTGATTGGTTCAAAAGAAAGATGGGGTGCCAAAAAAGTACCAAAGTTAAGGTTTTACCCGTTTGCTTCCTAATAGGACCAAATTTTAAAAAAGTACCGTCTTAGTGGATCGATTTGGGGAGTCACCTATCTCTGCTCCAAAAGTCAAGTTCTTAGCTACAGGAGTTTAGGCTGTGCGATGATTTATTAGTGAGTCAGTCAGTCAGTAACGTTACAATTTTATATATATATAGATAGATAGATGAAGAAAAATTTTGGGAAAAAATAACAAAATTTAGAACGATTTTCAGACCTTAAACATTTGAATTCAAAAAAAAATCCAATTCTTTTGTATTTTTTAAGATAAGGTACGAATGTGATATAATTTGTATTTACCCTTTTACTCCACAAAAAGACCATACTTCAAAAAAGTACCAAACACCAGTCTGTTAATTTTTTTAATTTTGAATCTCTTTTAGTTTAGGAGATATGAGGTTAGCGAATTTTTCTAATGAACAACAATAAATGTTAATGTTTTCCTTTAGCTTAGGAGGTATGAGGTTAGCAGGATCAATTGGGCGAGAGGAGAGCCTCCGGTCCAAATGTCAACCTTTTAGCTTCAGACGTTTAGGCTCTGCGATGAAAGATAAATAGATGGAGAAAAATTCTTTTGTTAAAAGTAACAAACATATGTTGGTACAATTTTGACCCCTTAAACGTTCGAATTTCCATAAAGTACCAAATATGCATTTGTATTTTTTAGATAAGTTACAAATGTTATATAACTTTTATTTCTATGTGTATTGATTTAAAAGCTAGATGGTGGAAAAAAGACCCAAAATACAGGTTTTACCCGTTTGGTACCTAAAAGGGCCGAATTTCGTAAAAGTACCAGACAGCTATTAGCTTTTTTTTATTTAATGCATAAAAATTAATATTAAATTAAATAAAAGTACCAGTTTATTGAAAACAATTACCAGTTAGAGAACGAAAAAGAACCAAAATATCCTTTTTACAGATTTTCATACACTCAGGAACTTGCATGTTTAATTTTATGTTTCTAGGTCCAACAAATACGGAAATTGAAAAGGTACCAGTTAAAGAACAAAATAGTTCCAAAAACCCTCTTGCAGATTTTCATTCACTCAGAACCTTGCATGTTTAATTTTATCTTTCTAGGTCCAATACTAACGAAAATTAAAAAAGTACCAGTTAGTGAATAAAAAAGTACCAAAAATTTCCCTACGATAGATTCTCAACCACTCAGGACATTGCATGTTGAATATAATTATTATAGGTTCAATATTAACGTAAATTCAAAAAATTCCAGTTAATGAACAAAAAACAGTACCAAAAAGCCCTCTTACAGATTCTTATTCACTCAGGATCTTGCATGTTTAATTTTATGTTTCTAAGTCCAATAAAAACGGATATTCAAAAAGTACCAGTTAAAGAACAACAAAGTACTAAAAAGCCTTTCTTACAGATTCTCATTCACTCAGGACCCGGCATGTTTAATTGTATCTTTCTAAGTCCAATACTAACGGAAATTTAAATAGTACCAGTAAATAAATAAAAAAAAGTACCAAAAAGTTCCCTCTTATAGATTCTCATCCACTCAGGACATTGCGTGTTGAACTTTATGATTCTAGGTGCAATATTAACGGCAATTCAAAAATTACCGGTTAATGAAAAAAAAAATGCCAAAAAGCCCTCTTACAGATTCAAATTCTCTCCGGACCTTTTATGTCTAATACTATGTTTCTAGGTCCAATACTAACGGAAATTCAAAAAGTACCAGTTAAGAAAAAAAAGTACCAAAAATCCCTCTTACAGATACTCATTCACTCAGTACCTTGAATGTTTTATTTTATGTTTCTAGGTCCAATATTAACGGAAATTAAAAAAGTACCAGCCAAAGAACAAAAAAGTACCAAAAATTTCCCTACGATAGATTCTCAACCACTCAGGACATTGCATGTTGAATATAATTATTATAGGTTCAATATTAACGTAAATTCAAAAAATTCCAGTTAATGAACAAAAAACAGTACCAAAAAGCCCTCTTACAGATTCTTATTCACTCAGGATCTTGCATGTTTAATTTTATGTTTCTAAGTCCAATAAAAACGGATATTCAAAAAGTACCAGTTAAAGAACAACAAAGTACTAAAAAGCCTTTCTTACAGATTCTCATTCACTCAGGACCCGGCATGTTTAATTGTATCTTTCTAAGTCCAATACTAACGGAAATTTAAATAGTACCAGTAAATAAATAAAAAAAAGTACCAAAAAGTTCCCTCTTATAGATTCTCATCCACTCAGGACATTGCATGTTGAACTTTATGATTCTAGGTGCAATATTATCGGCAATTCAAAAATTACCGGTTAAAGAAAAAAAATGCCAAAAAGCCCTCTTACAGATTCAAATTCTCTCCGGACCTTTTATGTTTAATACTATGTTTCTAGGTTCAATACTAACGGAAATTCAAAAAGTACCAGTTAATGAACAAAAAAGTACCAAAAATCCCTCTTACAGATTCTCATTCTCTCAGTACCTTGAATGTTTAATTTTATGTTTCTAGGTCCAATATTAACGGAAATTAAAAAAGTACCAGCCAAAGAACAAAAAAGTACCAAAAAATTTCCACTTTTAGATTCCTATCCACTCATCACACATATTGAATTTTATATTTCTAGGTCCAATAATAACGGAAATTCAAAAAGTACCAGTCAATGAACAAATAGTACCAAAAACTTCCCTCTTATAGATTCTTATCCACTCAGGACATTGCATCTTGAATTTTATGTTTCTAGATCCCAGTATTGGACGGAAATTATACCAAAAATACCAGTTGTAGAACCAAAAAGCTAAAGAAAAATATCAAATTTCCCGTATTTCCCCTTTTTAGTAGTATTTTTCCCCCATTAAAGTATAACAAATTTCAGTATAGTAGTGGGAGTCAATAATTTAGTACGAATGTGTCAGTGAGAAAAATATTTTGAAAAAAAGGACCACATGACCTTGCATGTTGAATTTTATGTTTCTAGGTCCAATACTAACGGAAATTCAAAAAGTACCAACTAATGAACAAAAAAGTACCTTAAAGCCCTCTTACAGGTTCTTATCCACTCAGGACCTTGCATGTTTAATTTTATGTTTCTGAGTCCAATATTAATGGAAATTAAAAAAGCACCAGCTAAAGAACAAAAAAGTACCAAAAACTTCCCTCTTATAGATTCATATCCACTCATTACATTGCATATTAAATTTTATGTTTCTAGTTCGAATAATAACGGAAATTCAAAAAGTACCAGTTAAAGAACAAAGAAGTAACACAGAGCGAGTTTACAGATTCTCAATCACTCAGGACCTTGCATGTTTAATTTTTTCTTTCTAGGTCTAATAACACCGGAAATTTAGAAAGTATCAGTCAAAGAATAAAAAAGTAACAAAAAGTTCACTCTTATAGATTTTCATCCTAGGTGCAATACTAACGGAATTTCAAAAAGTGCCAGTTGAAGAACAAAAAAGTACCAAAAAGTTCCATCATAGATTCTTATAAGTTTAAAAAAGTACCAATTAAAAAACGAAAAGTACCAAAAAGTTCCCTCTAACAGATTGTCTTTCACTCAAGACCTTGCATGTTTAATTTCATGTTTCTAGGTCCAATACTAACGGAAATTCAAAAAGTACCAGTTAATGAACAAAAAATTACCAAAGTCATCTTACAGATTCTCATTCTCTCAGGACCATGCTTGTTTAATTATATGTTTCTAGGTCCAGTACTAACGGAAATTAAAAAAGCACCAGCTAAAGAACAAAAAAGTACCAAAAACTTCCCTCTAATAGATTCCTATCCACTCATTACATTGCATATTAAATTTTATGTTTCTAGGTCCAATACTAACGGAAATTCAAAAAGTACCAGTTAATGAACAAAAAATTACCAAAAAGTCATCTTACAGATTCTCATTCTCTCAGGACCATGCTTGTTTACTTATATGTTTCTAGGTCCAGTACTAACGGAAATTAAAAAAGCACCAGCTAAAGAACAAAAAAGTACCAAAAACTTCCCTCTTTTAGATTCCTATCCACTCATTACACATATTGAATTTTATATTTCTAGGTCCAATAATAACGGAAACTCAAAAAGTACCAGTTAATGAACAAACAACTTCCCTCTTATAGATTCTTAACCACTCAGGACATTGGACGGGAATTATACCAAAAATACCAGTTGTAGAACCAAAAAGCAAAAGAAAAATATCAAATTTCCCGTATTTCCCCTTTTTAGTACTATTTTTCCCCCATTAGAGTATAAAAAATTTCAGTATTGCAGTGGGAGTCAATCAGGGGTGTTCTGGAAATCGAAAACGCAAAACGCAAGAATTTGGAAGTTGATTTTAATACACTTTTAATTTACTTTTTAAAACTTTTGTTATAAAATTTTGATTAATAGAGAAATATTTGTATAATATCTGTCATAAAGTTCTCTTATTACAGAAATCTTTTTAAAAAGAAACGTTTAAAATTTAAGCGTTTTGCGTTTTCGATTTCCAGAACAGCCCTGAATAACTAAGTACGAATATGTCAATGAATGGAGAAAAATATTTTGTAAAAAAGGACCACATGACCTTGCATGTTGAATTTTATGTTTCTAGGTCCAATACTAACGGAAATTCAAAAAGTACCAACTAATGAACATAAAAGTACCTTAAAGCTCTCTTACAGGTTCTTATCCACTCAGGACCTTGCATGTTTAATTTTATATTTCTGGGTCCAATATTAACGGAAATTAAAAAAGCACCAGCTAAAGAACAAAAAGTATGTTGGGTTCATTTATGGTATGCCTATGGTAAGTGGGGAATACAATCTCAAAACTGTAGGTTGATTGTGTTTCTTCGTTAGAAATTATTATTTGATTTTTAAAAGCATTGAGTGGTGCGTCTGTAAATTGTATAAGATGATGAGATGAGCTTTCGTCGCTATGCTGAGTGGCAGTTAATGCATTTATTTGAGAGCACTCCTGCGGAGGTCTTGATAAAGCATCGGCGACAACATTTGTACTACCTGGTTTATACTGTAACTCATAATTGTAATCTTCAAGAAATGCTTTCCATCTTTTCAGTTTGAAATTTGAATTTTTACAACTTAAGGCATATGTTAGTGGAAGGTGATCGGTATAAATTTTTAATTTTGGAGACCCATATAAATAGTTTCGAAGCGACTTTAATGACCATACGATTGCGAGCATTTCTTTTTCATTAGTAGCATAATGCTCCTCTGCTCTGTTAAGAGTTCTACACTGAAATACAATTGGCCTATTGTCCTGAGATAGGACGGCTCCGAGAGCGTAATTTGAGGCATCTGTCGTTAGACAAAATTCTTTATTGAAGTTTGGGTACGCCAGCATTACATCTTCGGAAGCTAATGCCGTTCTCAGTTTATTAAAGGCATCTATAGCGTCCTGACCCAGTTCTATTGGTATTTTTTTGGAGGTGTGCTTAGACGAACGTCCTGCCTCCCCTCTCAAAAGCATTGTCAGGGGCTTAGCAATTTTGGCGTAGTCCCTGATAAAGCGCCTATGGTAATTTGAAATTCCCAGAAATGATCTTAACTCCTTGAGTGTTTTGGGTCTTGGAAAATTTAAAATTGCTTCCACTTTCTTTGGGTTAGTTTTTATTCCTTTGTTTGAGATTATAAAACCTAAAAATTCTACTTCTTCCCTTAAAAATTCGCATTTGTCCAATTGGACTTTCATGTTTGCACGCTCTAAGGTTTTAAATATAGTTGGGGTATTCACAAGGTGTGCTATCATGTTATATTGTCATAATGTTCTAACATTTTACAATGGTTTAAAAATATTGTTGTTGCTTTGTTAACAAAAAGTGTCTTAAATTAATAGAACTTTGCTTGCTATGTTTATTGTGCTGTCGTAATTAATCAGAAGAGACCTGCGCTGTGCGGCTGAGCCGAGCCGCATTAGTTTTTGTAGCCGTTGCCGTTGATAGTATAGTTTTATCCGGCTAATATTCGAATTTAACGTGCGGCTAGCAATTTTTGCAACAAAACACTTGCGGCGTCAAATTATATCGGCCTAGGACTCTGATGTTTGGTAAACAAACAAAATAAAATTTATTTGTAATTTGCTTCTAAGAAATGGAAAATAGTCAGATAAGATCTAATTTAATTTATTAATTCATGGATTAGAATTAAAAAATATTTTGATGTTAGGTAAATATTTATTTTTTATATTTGTTCTAAATCCGCTGATTTAAATTCAAAATATCACACTAATTTATGAGGGGTTGTTCACAACAGTCGTATTTTTTCATGTTATTATTTTAGGACTTATGACTTTATGACACCTTGTGAATCCCCCAAGTATCTAAATTTTCATAGTGTTTCTTTTCGTTTTCTGCGAATATAATTATGTCATCCATATAAACGAAGCATATTTTTCCAATATACTCCCTCAAAATATCATCTAATGTACGTTGGAATATGGATGGTGCGTTTTTCAGTCCGAACGGGAGTCGCGTAAACTCGTACATGCCGTTATTTACTGAAAACGCTGTTTTTTGCCTATCTGTTTCTTTGAGTGGTATTTGGTGGAAACCACTTTTAAGGTCTAATACCGAGAATAACTTATTTTGACCAAGTTGCGGGAGTACGTCATTTATTTCCGGAATTGGGTATCGATCCGGTGTTGTTTGTTCATTTAGTTTTCTGTAGTCAATTACTATCCTAAATTTCTTTTGTCCAGATGCGTCGGCTTTCTTTGGAACTATCCAAATAGGGGAATTGTAGGGCGATTTAGAAGGCCGAATAATCCCTTGTTGCAAGAGCTCCTGTATTTGTTTTTCTACCTCTTCTTTTAAATGCATAGGGTATGGGTAATAACGAGAATATATTGGTTCATCTGTTTTTGTATGAATTTCGGCCACCACAGCCGAAGTATATGTTAAGCTTTCATCTGGTTCACTAAAAAGTGATCTGTTTCCTAAAATGATTCCCTGTAAGTTGTCGTTCTGTTCTTTAGTCAAGTGTTCCGTTCTAATGTCTATATTGTTCACTGAATGAGATGTTTTTTGTTTTATTCTTACTTTTAATTTGCCGTTAATTATCATATAATTTCCTGCTGAATAAATTACTGCCGGCAGTTCTTTAAGGCTGTCGTTTCCTAAAATACCATGAAAAGACTTAAGTGTTGGTAGTAAGAAAAACTTTAATTTTTTTGTATGATCGTCGAATAGAGTAATAAAAGTGTGTTCAGTAATTTTAGTATGTCCGCCTACTGAGTTGGCGAAGAATGGTTCTTGATTTGGTACAGGATTCTGCACTAGACTTGGCTGAATATAATTCTTGTTTGATCCAGTGTCAATTAAAAAATTTAAAATCTGTCCGGTTTTCATCCTGCATTCAATATAAGGCAAGGACGAGTTCGTTAGTCTAAAAAATGGATGTCAACGAAATCGTTAACTTCTACTTGATTTGAATGTTCTAAATAAATATTCATCTAATGTTGGTAGTCCTTCCTGATCTTCATAATTTAGTAATTGCTGTTCGTAATATTGTCCGTCTAAGTCCTCATTTTGCTGAGTTTCTATATGGAAGTTTCTCTGGACTTTTGGGGGAAGTCTTCTTTGTTCAGATTGTTGTACATTTGGTCTTTTTCCAAAAAATCTATCATTTTGGGCAGGCCTATTCATATAATTAATGGCCCTGGTTCTAACTGACTGGTCTATGTCCATTGGTTCGGGTCTTGGCTGAGGTTTAGGTTCGGTTGGTCTTGGTGGAGGAACATTTGGATTTATGTAGCCTTGAGGGCGCATTTGATTGGAATTGTTCTTATGGTAAATCGGAGTGGATACATAAAAGGGTCTTTGGTGAGAGTAAGGTTGTGGCATGTGCGCCAACTGCGGAAAAAATTCTTGTTGGTAATTACTGTAATTACTACGGTTATTCTGCCTATTATTGGAAGGTTTGGGATGGTTATGTGAGTTTGCAAATTGCGTTCTCACAAACTGATTTTCCATCTTTAAGCACAGATGAAGTGCCTGTGGCAGGTCTTTTGGTTCTTCCATACCTAGATGTAAGGACATATTTCCTCTAAGGCCTATAATAAAGGTGTCTAAGGCTTTATCTCGATATGTTTGTGTCAGTAAATAGAGTGCCTCTCTTTCTATATCCATGCAGGATAATTTGTTCATGATCAAGGAAAGGTGAGAATATACCTGTTGGTAAAATTCCTGAATCTTATTGTTACCTTGCACTAGAGTACTCATTTGGTACTCCAATGTTGTAAGGTCTCTTTTGTCTGCGTAATGTAACGCAAGACATTTTGTAATGCTTTCCCAGTTTAGGGGCGTATTTTAAGATTCTAGCGCAGCATCTGCGCTACCCACAATCTTGTTTCTGATAGTGATTAAAATGGCGTAGTATTTGGGCGTTCCTTTCATGTTTTCATAAATTGTAAGTATCCTGTCTACGCTCTTTTTCCAAGAACTAAACTCGGAAGGGTTTCCGGAGAACTCCCTTAAGCTCCGGACAACGTCAGGGACTTTGTCCAAGTCTGTCAAATTGTTCCTGAATCTTTCTTCTATCACTTGGTCTTCACCACCTATATTCATATTTGGATCTAAAAATCGTCTGAATGCCAGTTCGCACTGATGTGCGCAGATTCTAGCTATTCTATCGTCCTCATTTTCCCTATTTCCCTTAACTATGGGTACTGCGTTTGGAAGGTTTGCGTTGTTGAGGACTGCAGGCCTGATCAAGTTGCTCGGTTTTGACATGATTGCTTAAAAAGTAAATCTTTGTTCCTATTGAAAAAAATGTCTTTTTTCATACCAGTTTTATTTATTATAGTTATGTATTTCTTTTCTTTTTACTATCGTTCTCTAAGGATCACAATAGTAATTCTCATCAATAACGTTCACTTTCTAATTAGGTAAAATAATTTTTTGTAGGATTTTCTGATTAATTTCCGAACAATTGTTTTATGATCTTTCGAATCTTCGCTATTTTCGAAATTAAATTTTGGTTAAAGGTGTTTAATTAACTTGTTTAGAATTTCCCGAAAGAAATATTTATTGCTTTAAGAGCCTCAAATAATTCATTGCTTTTTTTAAAAGTTAAATATTTTGATTAATAAATTTTTATTGCATTTAGAGCTTTAAGTAATTCACTTTTAAATTTTCCAATTCTATTTTCTAAACTTTTCACTTTTTATAAATAAAAATAAAAATATCTTACATGACTAATCTTACAATCATCCTTGTGAAGTTGGTAGAAGGTAGTTTGTCCTTTTCTTGAATATACTGGGGTTACCGTACTACACTGAGTTCCTCACTCCAAACGTCCTTATTTGGCAGATGGTTGTATTTATTACAGCCTGTGGGGTGTTGATTTTTAAAACTTCTTCTGCAGCCTATAGGGTGTCTTTGAGACACCCTCCTCCAGTCTCCTTCTGTTACAGCCTATGGAGTGTTTACTTAGATGGAGATCCTTTAACGTTGGGCGCCAATTATAACTTTGGAAGTTATTTTGTTTAAAAAAAAACAATTTTTAATTCACTTTTAAAAAAACCACTTTATTGATTCATTTTCAAATTAGAACTAAACTTAAGAATTTTATTTTAATCATACAATAACTTAAACTGAATATTAATTTGCATGGTAAACAATAACTTAAACTAAATATTATTTGCATGGTAATCAAAATGACACGCTGTTGTTATTTTGCGATATTGATTACTCGGGCAATACTGCTTACTTGAAAGTTTATCTACCTGTCTGCATTTATGTCAGCAATTTAATTATTGTGAAACAGTTTTGTAATAGGGGCATTCAACGTTTCTTGCGTTAACATACATTAAAGTATTGTAAATTCATATGGCAATGCTAAAAGCTTTAATCTTTCACTCAAAAACGCTAAAGAGGATTAAGGCTAGATTAATTTTATTATAAGATTAACAAATCTAAAAAACCCGCTCTTAAGCCCTTATGACACTACATTTTTAATGCATTGTTCAAGTTTTGGTGAAGAGTACAAATATAATGTAATACAAAAATCGGCTTTCTTTGGAACTATCCAAATAGGGGAATTGTAGGGCGATTTAGAAGGCCGAATAATCCCTTGTTGCAAGAGCTCCTGTATTTGTTTTTCTACCTCTTCTTTTAAATGTATAGGGTATGGGTAATAACGAGAATATATTGGTTCATCTGTTTTTGTATGAATTTCGGCCACCACAGCCGAAGTATATGTTAAGCTTTCATCTGGTTCACTAAAAAGTGATCTGTTTCCTAAAATGATTCCCTGTAAGTTGTCGTTCTGTTCTTTAGTCAAGTGTTCCGTTCTAATGTCTATATTGTTCACTGAATGAGATGTTTTTTGTTTTATTCTTACTTTTAATTTGCCGTTAATTATCATATAATTTCCTGCTGAATAAATTACTGCCGGCAGTTCTTTAAGGCTGTCGTTTCCTAAAATACCATGAAAAGACTTAAGTGTTGGTAGTAAGAAAAACTTTAATTTTTTTGTATGATCGTCGAATAGAGTAATAAAAGTGTGTTCAGTAATTTTAGTATGTCCGCCTACTGAGTTGGCGAAGAATGGTTCTTGATTTGGTACAGGATTCTGCACTAGACTTGGCTGAATATAATTCTTGTTTGATCCAGTGTCAATTAAAAAATTTAAAATCTGTCCGGTTTTCATCCTGCATTCAATATAAGGCAAGGACGAGTTCGTTAGTCTAAAAAATGGATGTCAACGAAATCGTTACCTTCTACTTGATTTGAATGTTCTAAATAAATATTCATCTAATGTTGGTAGTCCTTCCTGATCTTCATAATTTAGTAATTGCTGTTCGTAATATTGTCCGTCTAAGTCCTCATTTTGCTGAGTTTCTATATGGAAGTTTCTCTGGACTTTTGGGGGAAGTCTTCTTTGTTCAGATTGTTGTACATTTGGTCTTTTTCCAAAAAATCTATCATTTTGGGCAGGCCTATTCATATAATTAATGGCCCTGGTTCTAACTGACTGGTCTATGTCCATTGGTTCGGGTCTTGGCTGAGGTTTAGGTTCGGTTGGTCTTGGTGGAGGAACATTTGGATTTATGTAGCCTTGAGGGCGCATTTGATTGGAATTGTTCTTATGGTAAATCGGAGTGGATACATAAAAGGGTCTTTGGTGAGAGTAAGGTTGTGGCATGTGCGCCAACTGCGGAAAAAATTCTTGTTGGTAATTACTGTAATTACTACGGTTATTCTGCCTATTATTGGAAGGTTTGGGATGGTTATGTGAGTTTGCAAATTGCGTTCTCACAAACTGATTTTCCATTTTTAAGCACAGATGAAGTGCCTGTGGCAGGTCTTTTGGTTCTTCCATACCTAGATGTAAGGACATATTTCCTCTAAGGCCTATAATAAAGGTGTCTAAGGCTTTATCTCGATATGTTTGTGTCAGTAAATAGAGTGCCTCTCTTTCTATATCCATGCAGGATAATTTGTTCATGATCAAGGAAAGGTGAGAATATACCTGTTGGTAAAATTCCTGAATCTTATTGTTACCTTGCACTAGAGTACTCATTTGGTACTCCAATGTTGTAAGGTCTCTTTTGTCTGCGTAATGTAACGCAAGACATTTTGTAATGCTTTCCCAGTTTAGGGGCGTATTTTAAGATTCTAGCGCAGCATCTGCGCTACCCACAATCTTGTTTCTGATAGTGATTAAAATGGCGTAGTATTTGGGCGTTGCTTTCATGTTTTCATAAATTGTAAGTATCCTGTCTACGCTCTTTTTCCAAGAGCTAAACTCGGAAGGGTTTCCGGAGAACTCCCTTAAGCTCCGGACAACGTCAGGGACTTTGTCCAAGTCTGTCAAATTGTTCCTGAATCTTTCTTCTATCACTTGGTCTTCACCACCTATATTCATATTTGGATCTAAAAATCGTCTGAATGCCAGTTCGCACTGATGTGCGCAGATTCTAGCTATTCTATCGTCCTCATTTTCCCTATTTCCCTTAACTATGGGTACTGCGTTTGGAAGGTTTGCGTTGTTGAGGACTGCAGGCCTGATCAAATTGCTCGGTTTTGACATGATTCCTTAAAAAGTAAATCTTTGTTCCTATTGAAAAAAATGTCTATTTTCATACCAGTTTTATTTATTATAGTTATGTATTTCTTTTCTTTTTACTATCGTTCTCTAAGGATCACAATAGTAATTCTCATCAATAACGTTCACTTTCTAATTAGGTAAAATAATTTTTTGTAGGATTTTCTGATTAATTTCCGAACAATTGTTTTATGATCTTTCGAATCTTCGCTATTTTCGAAATTAAATTTTGGTTAAAGGTGTTTAATTAACTTGTTTAGAATTTCCCGAAAGAAATATTTATTGCTTTAACCCATTTCCGGCCGCGAAACATAAATGTAGTCCGATTTCAATGAAATTCGAGTTCTTAGCTAATTTGAGGATCCTGAATTCAAATCCGGTCACAAAATTCACCGAGCCCTACTGAGACCGTCAGAAACCGGTGTTCGCAAGCGCGAACGCTGGCCGCTATTCAACATAATTATTTTTTGCTTTGAAACTTAAAAAAAATTATTTTTGCGTACATAATAAATACAAATTTCTTTAAATGTTATTGAATGTTTATTAAAAATATTTAAAATTATAATTTTTGTATGTAATGATAAAATTACTTTTGATGGAACTCTTCAAAACACTTTGGATGTAAATGTACATTGCATTTTTTGCACATCCATTTTATTGGTTTTCTACATGTTTTTAATCTGCACCGTCTAGGTTTTCCGTCTTTCTGTTTCCAGTTTCCAGTAACTCATCTGAATTTGGGTGCAATACAAACTGAAATTTTCCTGATCTATCAGTCCGATGTGTCCATTTAGGATCCTCAAATGTCCGTTTGGAACTGTCCATTATTTTGACACGTTTTGTTTTTCTTATGGCTTCTGCAGAAGTTGTTGGTTGATCAGTTATGTCAATATCCTGCAAAGGCTCCTCTTGTAAAGTCTCCTCCTGATTTCGGCCATATATTTCAAACGATCCAGCAACTTCTTGCAAAGCTGTTTGCTTAATTCAAAATGAAATAAGGCATAAATACAGACATACATATAAGTATGTATTGGAAATAATAAAATGTAGATAAATATACGTTATCATTTATGGGAATTTCATTATCGTCTATGTATTCCTCATCTGTTAGTTCATCGATTCTATCTGGTGGGAGTATACAAACGGTGTCCACACCATCATCCTCGTTCTCAATTATAGCCATTATTTTTTCAATTGTCAAAATTTTACGCGTCATTTTTATTCAAAATACGACTTCAAGCTTTTAAAACACTAAAAACACAACCAAATTCACAACTAGGCGACATAAAACTAAAGACCACAACACTTTTTTACTCCACTGAATAAGTTTCAACATACTTGCTACACAATATTGAATAAAAAATCTTTTTTTCTGCGTATTCAATAGCTAGAATCAATACCGTTACTTGTAGAAAAAAAAAGAAACACATGCAACCAAAAGGTTATTTTATATGTTGAATAGCAGCCAACGTTCGCGCTTGCGAACACCAACATTTACCTCTGCCTGAATCAACTTTGTTGTTATTTTTTCTTAGTTTTTTGTTTTAATTTTAGTTTTTTCATTCTTTGCTGTAAAAACTGCATAGTTACAATTTTAATTTTTGTACAATTTATACATATGATTAGCTAAATGAAAACCCTCTAAAATATATGGTGTAGAAAAATGACGTGTGGCGTAAAAAATATATTATTAATAAAATTGTTAATCACTGTTTATTTAAGCTAAGAATACATACGATACGTATTCTATAAAAATTTAACCATAACAGTTTAAAAAAGCAGAAAAAATTACCGATCAAAATGAATAAGTTTTCTGTTCGCAAGTGCGAACAGAGGATGGAAATGGGTTAAGAGCCTCAAATAATTCATTGCTTTTTTTAAAAGTTAAATATTTTGATTAATAAATTTTTATTGCATTTAGAGCTTTAAGTAATTCACACTTTTTATAAATAAAAATAAAAATATCTTACATGACTAATCTTACAATCATCCTTGTGAAGTTGGTAGAAGGTAGTTTGTCCTTTTCTTGAATATACTGGGGTTACCGTACTACACTGAGTTCCTCACTCCAAACGTCCTTATTTGGCAGATGGTTGTATTTATTACAGCCTGTGGGGTGTTGATTTTTAAAACTTCTTCTGCAGCCTATAGGGTGTCTTTGAGACACCCTCCTCCAGTCTCCTTCTGTTACAGCCTATGGGGTGTTTACTTAGATGGAGATCCTTTAACGTTGGGCGCCAATTATAACTTTGGAAGTTATTTTGTTTAAAAAAAAACAATTTTTAATTCACTTTTAAAAAAACCACTTTATTGATTCATTTTCAAATTAGAACTAAACTTAAGAATTTTATTTTAATCATACAATAACTTAAACTGAATATTAATTTGCATGGTAAACAATAACTTAAACTAAATATTATTTGCATGGTAATCAAAATGACACGCTGTTGTTATTTTGCGATATTGATTACTCGGGCAATACTGCTTACTTGAAAGTTTATTTACCTGTCTGCATTTATGTCAGCAATTTAATTATTGTGAAACAGTTTTGTAATAGGGGCATTCAACGTTTCTTGCGTTAACATACATTAAAGTATTGTAAATTCATATGGCAATGCTAAAAGCTTTAATCTTTCACTCAAAAACGCTAAAGAGGATTAAGGCTAGATTAATTTTATTATAAGATTAACAAATCTAAAAAACCCGCTCTTAAGCCCTTATGACACTACATTTTTAATGCATTGTTCAAGTTTTGGTGAAGAGTACAAATATAATGTAATACAAAAATTTACCAAGTGCAAAGAGTTAAGCTGTATTAAGATAAATGGCAAACCGTCAAAAATTTTACTAAAGTTATCGATAAAAAATGAAGTTATGTCAAAAAAAATGTAAAATTGTTTAACTTAAAATTGACATTTCCAGCTTGAAATATTAAAAGTGTTGCTGAATCAGCGGTTTATGGGCAAATTCAGCGATTTACCGCTTTCTGTTTTTAGGTTTCTCATAAACAAAAAGTTGGCAACATTTAATAAAATAAACAAAACAGGGATGGCTAAGTTTTTTCAATTGTACTTTTTTGTTGATACTTTTTAAACTAAGATTTATAATACCTTTTTTTGGTGTTTTTTATGAACATAAATAAAATTAATTTCAACTAAAAAAAATCTTTTAGTACAATTAGGGTAAAAAAGTAAAAGTTTTAAAGGTTGTTGGTACAATTTTAAAAATTCTCAACGCCATCCCTGAAACAAAACCATAACAAGAGAAGAAAAAAACAAAAATCTTTATTTACATTATGTATAGTTAGCTCTTTCTAACATTTACTGTTTCTTTCTATCAATTCTATATCAATTAATGAATAAAAAATGTAGTGTCATAAGGGCTTTAATGATTCCTAAATGTAGATTAGAAACAACGAAGCAACGCATTGATTACGTAGGTGCTGTAAAATTTAATAATTTACCTGTGGATTTAAAATCGATTAATCGAGTTTCGGTTTTTAAATCATCTTGCAAACAAAATTTATTTATATAACAACTTTGAAACGCTTTTGTGGTACATTTTGTTTATTCGTTTTCTTTTTATAATTATTAAAATTTCATTATGGTTTAACTTAAGTTAAATATCTTATTTGTACTTTTAACAATTAATTATTATGCCAACTTGCCTCAATATTGCCTTTAGGGCGCTGAGGCCAAAATTGAAATGTATTAAAATCTCTTGTACAAATAAAGTTTTATATATGTATAATATACATATATATATATATATATATATAAGTGACATACACGAATCTCATGAATCTCATATTAACATTCGTTAAGACTGCACAAAGAATACAAACCAACAATATAAAATTAAATACAACAAAGGTTTCATATTCTGTCTTTTTTTTTGATTTAATAAAAGTTTATTTAAAATCATGTTGTATAATTAAAACTTCATACTTCATAAATTCATGTTTGTAATCATATTTCATAAAATTATATTTGTAACAGAATAAAGTAGAATAAGTAAATTGAAAATAAAGTAAAATCAGTTTAATATCAACTCCAAAATAAAACACTTGTTTTAATTTGTCACTGGCGCAGTCGGTAGGATCTGCGAAAAAGATCCTTGAACGAACTTACCCGTCGTTTACTAGTAAAAAATAATAAAGAAAATTATAAAAATAAATCACATAGTGTAATAATTAATTAATTAAAGGACAAAAAAATAATAGTTTTAAAAAAAAGTTAAGTCCGTGTGGAAATTAAAAGAAAATTATATTAATAACTAGCTTAACCCGGTGCGCTTCGCTACACTGCTTAAACCACTTCTTCAGTTGAGAGATATTTAATATATGCATCCTATGGAAGGTTTTCCCCCCTGCGCCTTACCGCTTTATTTTTATTTTCAAAAGTGTAGTATACCATAGGAGTGACTTCTACAAAGTTTGAACATTCTAACTTTAATAGTTTTTAAGATATCCGATATTAAACATTGGCGTCCTATGGGGGGTAACATTTCCCCGCTGCTATTTTATTTCAATTTTGGGGTTCAGAAGATCATACTACAAAAAGTTTAATAAAAAGAGTGCAGCGGCTCTAAATTATATTTCTATCTGTCCTCCTCTGTCCATTTCTATATTGAAATTTAAAGTTTGCCATAATAGTAGCTTTAACCACGTTTGAAGACTCTCCCTTTAATAGTTCTTGAGTTGAGAGATATTTAATATATGCATCCTATGGGAGGTATTTCCCCCCCTGCGCCTACCCGCTTTATTTTTATTTTCAAAAGTGAAGTATACCATAAGAGTGACTTCCACAAAGTTTGAACATTCTCACTATAACAGTTCTTAAGATAAGCGATATTAAACATTGGCGTCCTATGGTGGGTACCACTACCCCGCCGCTATTTTGTTTTAATTTTGGGGCTCAGAAGATCCTACTACCAAAAGTTTAACAAAATGCGTGCAGTAGCTCTTATTAATATTTCTATATATGAGGGGTACTGCTCCTCCCCCGTCTACCCCGCCCATTTGTATATTGAAATTTATAGTTTACTATAATAATAGCTTCAACTACTTTTGAAGACTCTCCCTTTAATAATTCTTCAGTTGAGCGATATTTAATATATGCATCCTATGGGAGGTATTTCCCTCCCTGCGCCTACCCGCTTTATTTTTATTTTCAAAAGTGAAGTATACCATAAGAGTGACTTCCACAAAGTTTGAACATTCTCACTATAACAGTTCTTAAGATATGCGATATTAAACATTGGCGTCCTATGGTGGGTACCACTACCCCCGCCGCTATTTTGTTTTAATTTTGGGGCTCAGAAGATCCTACTACCAAAAGTTCAACAAAATGCGTGCAGTGGCTCTTATTAATATTTCCATATATGAGGGGCACTGCTCCTCCCCCGTCTACCCCGCCCATTTGTATATTGAAATTTATAGTTTACTATAATAATAGCTTCAACCACTTTTGAAGACTCTCCCTTTAATAATTCTTCAGTTGAGCGATATTTAATATATGCATCCTATGGGAGGTATTTCCCTCCCTGCGCCTACCCGCTTTATTGTTATTTTCAAAAGTGTTGTATACCATAAGAGTGACTTCTAGAAAGTTTGAACATTCTCACTATTACAGTTCTTTAGATATGCGATGTTAAACATTGGCGTCCTATGGGGGATTCCACTTCCCCCGCTGCTATTTTATTTTAATTTTGGGGCCCAGAAGATCTTACTACCAAAAGTTCTGCATAATGCGTGCAGCGGATCTTAATATATGCGATAATTAATATTGGCATCCTATGGGGGATACCAATTCCCCTGCCCCTATCGAAAAAATAAGTAGCCTATTTTATTTTTAGGGCTCACGTGATGTATCTGTAAAAATTTCAGGAAAATCGGTTCAGTAGTTTAGGAGTCTATAAGCCAACAAACAAACAAACAAACAAACAAACAAACAAACAAACAAACAAACCCACATACAAACATTTTTCATTTTTATATATATAGATAAATGAAAATATATTAAAAGAAAGGAAAAACAGTATTAAATAAAAACAAAAAAAAAAAACTGGTTGTGTTAAAAGAAAACCTACATAAGTGATACAATTTTTATTTGAAAATTTTATGAATTTGTTAATGGATGAGATTATCAACGATCTCGAGAATTTAAACATAAATAACGAAAACAATATGAATAAAAACAACAACATGAATAATAACGTCAACGTAGAACAACAAAGGAACTTTATCATGCATAACCTAAGAATGGTGCATCCTTTTACTGGGGAAAAAGATAAAGATATAAGAAGTATCGAAAGTATAATACCTAATATCACAGCAATGCCCCGGGATGATCGGGTTCTTTTCTTTAACACTATTTTGAGGAATTTTGAATGACGGAGCTTTGGACGTAGTAAGGAGAGAGCAGCCGACTGATTGGGCAACATTGAAGTTAATTTTAATTGACGAATTTGGAGAACATCAACCAATACCGCAATTACTTCTAAGTATTAACAACATTTAATTTAAAGGTAATTGTAAAATATTTTGTGATGAAATCAATAAGTTAGTTTGTAGAATAAAGGATACAAACGAATTATGTAGTGAAACGGAGGAAAGAAAATTATTTTTTTGAAATGAAGTGAACTTTAATGCTTTGAATGTTTTAAAAAAAGAATTACCCATTCATCTAGTGGCTTTACTTAACGCCAACTTAGTGACCGATTTTAGATCAGGGATTAAGATCCTCAGGGAAAATAATGAAATTGAAAATTACACCCACAATTACTTTAAACCCAATAACCAAAGGAATCTGTCACGGAATAATGTACGCCCACAGAAAAATGAATTTCGTAATTTTCAACCATCTTTCCAAAATCCACAAAATAATTTTCAACCACATCCCAGGTACAATTTCCAAAACCCTTCCCAAAATTTTCAAAACAGATTCCAAAATCCACAAAATAATTTTCAACCACATCCCAGGAACGATTTCCAAACCCCTTCCCAAAATTTTCAAAATAGATTCCAAAGTCGTAATTATCAAAATAATTTTCAGAACCCTGATGGCAATTATCGAAATCCAAAACGAATGAGGGAGCAAGATTCTAACCAGTCTAGGTTGCGAAGATTCGGAGTGCCAGTTCCGATGGAAGTAGAAAATTTTCACTCCATTGCCTCCCATCACTTCCCTCCATCGCAATGAGAATTAATAATAAAAATTATAGATTTCTGATTGATACGGGATCGTCAATCAGCTTAATAAAACCTAAAAGATTTCCAAACCCCCTGACAAAAGTAAATCCCATTTGCGTTAAAACTGCTACCGGAAATATAATTCTTGATCAAACACAGGAAATTTTTAGTCCTAAAAAAAGTGCTACACTATTATTTTTTGTTTTCGATTTTGGCAATAATTATGACGGCCTTTTCGGATTTGACAGCTTAAAAAAATTAAATGCTTTAATAAATATCCCCATGGGGTTCGTAAGATTAAATAATATTAAATACTTCTTTTTGAATGAAAATCAAAAGGAAAAGGAAGATATTGAAAGTTATTCGGTTAATAAAAATGTTAGTTCTGATGTAAGATTCGATCAAATAAAGAAACCTCAAATTGAAAATGAAAGAACTAATATTCCGCAAATTAATAATCATAAATTGGTGAATTGCATTAATAGCAAGTACAATGAATCAATATTTAAATTGGAATACCTCAGTACAGAGGAATTCACAAACTTAGAAAGATTATTAAAAAAGTACAACAATATTTTTTATAGAGAAGGAGATAAGTTAACCTTCACTAATGTTGTCAAGCATAAAATCAATACTGTCCACGAAGATCCAATATATTGTAGAACTTATCGTTACCCTTAAGTCCACAGAGAAGAGGTTAATAAACAAATTCAGGAAATGTTAGACCAAAATATTATATGCCATAGTCAATCGCCATATTCAGCACCGATCTGGGTTGTACCCAAAAAACTAGATGCTTCTAATGGCGTATTGTAATTGATTATCGTAAGTTAAACGATGTAACCATTAACGATAAATATCCGATACCAATTATGGACGATATTTTAGATAAACTGGGTAGATGCTTATATTTTACTACCCTAGATCTTACTAAAGGGTTCCATCAAATCGAAATGGAACATTCTGATAGGAAAAACAGTATTTTCCACCCAAAACGGGCATTACGAATTTCTAAGAATGCCATTCGGCCTTAAAAACGCCCCCTCAACCTTCCAACGATTAATGAATACAATTTTGGGAGATCTTGTAGGAAAATATTGTTTAGTCTTCTTGAACGATATAATTATTTTCAGCACTTCTCTGCAAGAGCACATTAGCTCAATAGAAAAGGTGTTTGAAAGGCTCTTAGATGCCAACTTGAAAATACAGCTTGACAAAAGCGAATTTTTAAAGAAGGAAACAACCTTTTTGCGACATATTATCACACCTGATGGTATAAAGCCAAACCCCAATAAGGTAAAAGCTATCCTCGAATATCCAATTCCTAAGAATGAAAGGGAAATTAAACAATTCTTGGGATTGGCTGGATTTTATCGAAAATTTATCCAAAATTTTTCCTAAATAACAAAACCCTTAACTCTATGCCTTAAGAAGGGCAATAAAATAAATTCGTCAGACAAGAGTTTTATTAGTGCAGTAGACACAATTAAACTTTTAATTACTAATGAGCCAATCTTAGCTTTCCCAGCTATGAGAAGCAATTTACTTTAACAACAGACGCTTCTAATATCGCCCTGGGCGCCGTCCTGAGTCAGTACAGACACCCAATCTGTTTTGCGAGCCGAACTCTAAATGAGCATGAATTAAATTATTCAGCTAAGGAAAAAGAGTTGCTTGCCATTGTGTGGGCGACTAAATATTTTCGCCCTTATTTATATGGCAGAAGATTCTTGATCAATAGTGATCACAAACCATTACAATGGTTACAAAATCTTAAAGAGCCAAATCAAAATCTACAAAGGTGGAATATAAAACTAAATGAATTCGATTTTGAGATAAAACATATTCCTGGAAGGGAAAATCATGTTGCAGATGCACTTTCTCGTATAAGGAGAGAAAACTGTAATTTCAATGAAAAGATTGAAGAAAATAACGAGGTTACTGATGACGTAGATGAAACAGAGGAAATTTCTTCTGTAGCCGCAACATTTCACTCGGCTGACGAAGATAATTCCGCATATATATCAATAACTGAAAAGCCCTTAAATATATTTAAAAATCAAATCAAACTTATCAGAGGAAATCAAAACAAAATCTTTACAAAAAAGATTTTTTCCAATAATGTTACCTCAATTATATACAAGGATCTAGATACCGAATCAATGAAGGAAATAATTAAAACTTATTTACTAAATAAAAATATAACTCTTTATATGCCAAATGATAATGATTTTATCGAATTCCAAAGAATTTATGCCCAAATTATTTTAAACAGAAGAAATAGAGTCTTAAGATCGACCCGACTTTTAGAAAATTTATGTAACTACCCGGATTTTAAAACAAAAATTTTATAAATCCATTTAAATGGATTGCATCAAGGTATAGAGAAAATAGTAAAAATATTTAAAATGAAATATTATTTCCCAAACTATATATTTAAAAGAAATATCCCGTATAATAAACGAGTGTGAACTTTGTAATCGTTGTAAAGTAGACCATATAGATTTTAAATTGCTATTTAAAGTCACACCTCCTGTATACGAAACAAGAGAAAAATATGTAACAGACTTTTGGCAATGGGATAAAGAATACTATTTAACTTGTATAGATTTGTATTCAAAATTCGCGACAATTGAACCAGTAAAATCATTGAATTAGATTGAAACTAAAAAGGCTCTTTTGAAAGTATTTAACACTATGGGCCCTCCAAAGGTTTTAAAGATAGATCAAGACCAGGAAATGAATAACATAAATATAAAAAAATGGTGTGAGGAGTTAAAAATTAAATTAGAAATCACTACAGGCAAAACCGGAATAGGAGATATAGAGAGATTACACAAAACATTGAATGAGAAATTGAGAATCATAAACACGGCAAACGATAAGGAATTAGATTACTTGAAAATAGAACAAACATTATTTACTTATAATCATAATATAGTTCATTCCACCACTGGAGAAACACCTTATAATATTTTCTTTAACAAACTAAAACCTAAAATCAACCCACAGGTGGAAAAAGAGAAAAGAATAAATAAAATAAATAGATTTAGAACGGAAAAACCCGTAGATACAAATTTTGTTAGTGCAGAAATTAAGAAGAAAAGATTAAACAAAATGGATAACCCTTTTAAAAAAGCAGAACGGCTGAGAACAGAAGACGACGGTGAACACTTTATAGTTAAGTTAAGAAATAGAAATGTTAGGAAATATAAAAATCATTTCAAAAGAAAGAAGAAGTAACCAACTAGTTAAAATAAATTAAGCTTATAATAAATCCAAAATTAATAGACTTACCCACCATTACTACTCTCAACGACTTAGAGTTCGAAAATATTAGAGCTACGGTTTGGTTAGATAGAGAAATTATTTTCTTTGTCCTCTCAATACCTACAGCATTCGATTCTGTCAAAAAAAATTAAAATTATACCAATGCCAGATAAAAATAAGGAAGAATTAGTGTTAAATGATAGTGATTATGTTAGAAAAAATAATATGATATTTGAATTTAAAAATAATAAAATTAAATTTACTAAAAATAACTGCATAAGAAACCTTTTAAATAATAATAAGACCGAGTGTCAATTCAAAAAGAACATTGAATCCTTTATAGGATTTGTTGAACCAAATATTATTGTAACAAAAAATTTAGAATTAACACAAATACAACAAAATTGTAACGAATTAAATGTAACAATTAAAAACAATAATATAATAAATTTATATAATTGTAAAATTAAAATAAGGATTTTGAAGTAGAAGTACTACAATTTTACGAAAAATCCATCATATTACCTAGTGTTAAGAATATTGAAAACATTGTAAAGCTAAATTTATCTCTGCCAATCTTAAAAAAGCACATTGAATATGTAAATAAAAAAAATGTAAACTATTTAATTGGTCTTCTAATTAAATTTTTTCTAATATTATTCTTAATTATTTTTCTATTTGCTAAAAATTGTAAAGGCAAGAGATTTGTAAAAAACAAAGCAACAACAATGAGGACATCGTGCCTTCTAAAGAGGGGAGGAGTGACATACACAAATCTCATGAATCTCGTATTAACATTCCTTAAGACTGCACAAAGAATACAAACCAACAATATAAAATTAAATACAACAAAGGTTTCATATTCTGTCTTTTTTTTTGGTTTAATAAAAGTTTATTTAAAATTATATTGTTTAATTAAAACTTCATATTTCATAAATTTATGTTTGTAATCATATTTCATAAAATTATATTTGTTACAGAATTAAGTAGAATAAGTAACTTGAAAATAAAGTAAAATCAGTTTAATATCAACTCCAAAATAAAACACTTGTTTTAATTTGTCACTTATATGTATGTATATACTTATATATATTTTAAAAAACTTAATTATAACAAGTAAGAGTGCTATATTCGGCTATGTCGAATCTAATATACCCTTCAGCTTGGCTGGGAAAGAACAGAAGTTTATACATATGTATACTTAAATATATGTATATTTGTATATAAAGTATAAATCGCTATATTGCATTTAATTATTTGCACATGTTTGCGTGCTATTAAATATATTAAAAGATAAACTTAATTATAAAAAAAGAGTAATTTTTGGGATTTCAGTATTTTGGTTATAACTTAGCCATTTTAAACCGATTTGACAGATTTTGGTCATTTGGTATGTATCTGAACCGATTTTCCCGAAATTTTTAGAAAATATGTTCTTTTTAAGATTTCTGATCTTTTGATATATAAGGCGTATACACAGGTCATATGACAGCCATAAAATTTAATTTTTATAAAAACTTTGATGGTTTTTAGCCCATTTGAGGAGTATTTTACTCATAACTTGCTTATTTTTTAACCGATTTGAGAGATTTATATACAGACGTGCTTAAGAAGAAACTTGTCATTAACTTGGGTTACATATATATATATGTATACTTATATATATTTTACCAAACTTAATTATAAAAAAATAGTGATTTTTGAGATTTCAGTATTTTGATTATAACATAGCCATTTTTAAGCCCATTTGACAGATTTATGTACCGACGTGTTTAAGAAGAATTTTACCATTTACTTGGGTTATAAGACTTGGACTCGGAAAGATCTATGTATGATTTTCGAAAATTAATTACAAGATTTGAAGCTCTTAAAAAACCTTTATACATGTCAAGTGAATAGCAATAAAGGTCTTCAGGTAGTGATCAAGGGCATAGACTCATGCGTGGACACAGAAGAAATAAAAACTTTTTTGGAAGAGAACGTAATAAATATTAAAAATAGGGAAAAAATCCCTAACCACTATTTCGAGTGGAGTTAGAACCCGGCGACGTTAAGCTTAAAAAAAATTACACGCATCCCATTTAAAGTTTAAAATATATTCTGTACAGAATAATAACTATAGAGGAGCCACACAAAAGAAATGGTCCCCGTCAATGCTTAAGCTGCCAAGAATTTGGCCATACTAAGGCATACTGCTACTTACCCCCTGTTTGCGTAGTATGTGGTGAATAACATGGTACAGTTCTTTGCGATAAGTCTAAAAACGACCCCAACGAAAAAAAAAATGAAGCAACAGTGGCGGTAATCACACTGTCAATTATAGAGGATGCCCTGTATATACTATCATCAAGCAATTGGCTGGACCGAAATCTAATCCCCCATCAAATATAGGTAACAAATCAAGTAAATACTAATGACATTCAGGCTCCACACCCTTGTAATAACAAAACATCTTATGCAAACGTCCTTAAATCAAACCCTGTTCCAATGCAAGGTGCTTTGCCAAGTAACGATGAAACTCTAGTTTCTAATTTAAGAAGCCAAAAAAAAAAAACTATGGAAACATTAGTGCAAACAGAAAATAATTTTACGAACACAATGGGTAATATGTTACAGGAAATTTTAAGAATGCAATAGATGTAATTGCAAGCTGTACTTAACAAGCCATGAACTGTTTAAAAATTTGTTTTTGGAACGCGAACGGCATCCGCTAACATAAAAATTAACTAGAATACTTTCTTAAAAATAAACAAATTGATGTAATAATGGTTTCTGAAACTCATTTGACCTCAAGAAATACGTTTAAAATCAGTGGTTATATACTATATGATACCATGGACCCTCGAGATAGAGCTTGTGGAGGTTCTGGCATTTTGATAAAAACCAGAGTCAAACACTACCTAATGTGTGATCATCGTGAAGATTATCTCCAAGCAAAGAACATTTGCGTTGGAGAATTAAATAGAAACCTAGTAATTTCATCGTTATACTCCCCATCTAGATATTCAATATCAGAAAGCCAATATTATAAATATTTTAAATCACAAGGGCCCTGTTTCCTGGCCGCTAGCAATTATAACGCTAAACATACCTTCTGGGGGTCACAATTTATAACCCCAGAGGGTCGTGTTTTATTTAGTACAATTTCTAAAATGAATTTGAATGTGGTAGCGAGCGGACAAACAACATATTGGCCTTCTGATCATCAAAAAATTCCAGATGTCATCGATTTCGGCGTGGTTAAAAGCATCCCCATAGAAACGATTCATGTTGAAGCTTCCTTAGAATTATCTTCCGACCACACACCTACAATTGTTACTATAATGAACCCTAATAAATTTGTATCTCCGACTGGTTACTTTGCGAAGTCAGCTACACAAATTAATTGGTTAAAATATAAAAAAATTTTAAGTACCCATTGCACAGAAAATATTCCGCTTAGTATACCGGAGAATGAAGATCGCTCTTTAATTACTTTTGACGTTTTCTGAAGCTAGCTGTTCAACATTCCAGTATTGCCCAAAAAATATTAAAATTTATCCCACAGATGTCGAGCGTCTCCTGTCTGAAAAAAGAAGAGCTCGAAGAGAATGGCAATTGCATAGATCTTCTCAGCTTAAGAACTTAATAAAAGAGTGTATAAAGAAGAAAGAAAGAAAGAAAGTTACTGCAGACTCGGAAAACGACTTCTCTGGAAAATTATCTTAAGAAACTTGATGCAACTCCGCAATCAGACTACTCATTATGGCGTGCTGTTCCCCTAAGACTTGAGATAAGAGAATTCGAATAGGCTATTTGTGATTTAAGCCCCAAGAAAACCCCTGGTTCTGATAAGATCAACAACAAAATGCTTTTGGAGCTATCCAGCACAGCAAAGAAAATTATTCTTTTAATTTTTAATGCTATCTTACGCCTCGAATACTATCCTCAAAAGTGGAAGATTTCCTTAGTCACCATGATACCTAAACCAGGAAAGGATCACACAAAAGTTGAGTCATATAGGCTTATAAGCTTACTATCTAATATATCAAAGCTGTTAGTGTCAAAATAAACTCCAATTTGAATTGAAAATAGATGTTTTCCTAACCACCAATTCGGCTTTAGATGAGATCACAGCTCAATTGAACAAACCCATCGAATAGTAAGCGCCATAAGAAAAGCCTTTAAAGAAAGAAAATATTGTTCCACTTTCTTCATCGATGTTTCTCAAGCTTTTGATAAAGTCTGCCATAAAGGCTTATTACATAAATTGAAGCAAAATTTATCAGCAAACACACACAAGCTGTTCGAAGGCTACTAAGGTGGTCATCAATTTATTATTAAAGAAGGAAATTTCTTAAGTTCACCTCAGCCAATTGGCGCCTCAAAATTTGCATGTAAAATATCTCGGTATACATCTGGATCGGCGATTAACGTGGAAATGCTATATAGTGGCAAAATTAACTCAAATGAAACTAAAAGCCATTTAAATTCATTGGCTTATTGGAAGAAACTCTATCCTAAGTCTCGATTGCAAAGTTCTACTTTACAACTACATTTTAAAGCCAATCTGATGCTACGGCATTCAACTATGGGGTACTGCCTCGGCCTCTAATATCGAAAAAATTCAAATACGCCAAAATAAACTTCATCACAGCTGCCCCGTGGTATGTTAAAAACTAAAATATTCACAATGATCTCAATGTTTCATTAGTTAAAACTATGATTACGAAATATGCAGTAAAATACTAGCTCTAAATATTTTAAATGATAGCGGCCACACTAAGGGAAAAAACCTCCTTAAATCAAGATTTTACGTTCAAAATCAAATCATTTCAATCTTAATAGTCTGTTAAATGCGAAAATGGGAATATATTATAAAATTTTTGGGCTCCTGTGTTCAAAAAAAATTATTTTAAGCCTCTACAATGAGTTGTTTACGTTCCAGGTGAGAAAACATCAAGTAGTACGTTGAGGCACCCTTGGGCATCTAGTAGTAAAAACACATTTAATTTTTGTGAATTCTGTTTGTAAGTTTGCATTGAAAATAAAAAGTAATGAAACAAATTAAAAATATTTGGTTTTGTTTATGATAATAAAAAAAACCATTTTATGATTTGAGCAGCATTAATCCCATGAAAAATTGCATTAAAAAGGAACCTATGCAGCGCTTCATTGGATCAATGAAACCTGTTTCATTAAAACGCATTTAATGAAACATTACATTAGATCTATGAATGTTATTCATTGGATGACTACTTTCAAAAAAGTAAAAAAAATTTTTTTTTTAATTTTTTTTTTTTTAATCAAAGTTGTTCTTATTCAACTTTTTTTTTTTTTGTAACCAGAGTCGCTGGCGGGAATCGATCCCTCAACCTCGGCGCTGATAGACTTTTTCTTATTTTTTTTTTTTTTAATCAAAGTTGTTCTTATTCAACTTTTTTTTTTTACCAGAGTCGCTGGTGGGAATCGATCCCGCAACCTCGGCGCTGATAGACTAGCTCACTACCAGCTAGCCTACACGGGCAGTGTAGTTTTTGAATAAAAAAACTATGTTTTTTGCCATTACTCAATTAAGAGCGTAAATATGAGATTAAATTGTCATAACATAACAACAATAACAACGTCGATTTTTTTGCTAACGCATAAAGAGAGAACAAACTTTTTCGTATACATCATTTGGTTGACAACAGTTTAAAATAAGGGTGTGTTTTTTTTTAAAGGAGAACATTTATTTGTTCATTACTTAGTACATACTATATGGGCATTTCCCCAGAATGGTCTACCAGGATGAAAAAATAAAATGTTGATAATCATCGTCTTTTATTGTTTATTATTATAAAAAAATCAATGTTGTTATAAAAGAATGGTTTCATAGCATATCTCAGCTGTTTTACTTGAGGAAATTGCGCTGGAAACTGGAAAATTTTATATTTTCTTATATTTTCTACCTCTAAAGACATTTTTATGTACTTATTTTACATGCAAAAAATATGTTATGTGTACACTCTTTCTTCATTATCTCTCCATTACAATCAATTGCAAATTGAGTATTAAGTTGCTTGTTAAGCAAATTTGAAGATATTTATGGGAATCTGCATGGTGATAATAATAAAAAAACATATATGTAAAAAGTGTCACGTGCGTAATGTCACGTGCGTAATTTACAATTTATTTTTTTCTTCGAACAAAACATGATTATAAAGGCCCATTACTAACCTTTATAAAAACATTTTTTCCGAAATAAAAACCTCCTACAATTCACTTACTTTCGCACTTTTTCTTACGGTCCGAAAAGGCACTTCTATTTTTATCACGTGAGTAAGTCAACTTTGATTGCATGGCAATTGGGTACCCAGTGCTCAATTTACCATTATATATACTTTTTAGAAAGAACTCATCACAAACAATGTAACGATTCTAGAATTCATTCTAAAATTCCAATCCACTTCTATTTTTTTAATATTCAAACACAATAAAATGCGTACAAATGTCGCGTGCATAACCAGAGAAACACCCATATGTATTTAGGTATGTACATATTAAAGAAAACTAAAAACATACGTATATATGGATTGAAAGTTTTTGTTTCATAACTATGATGACAGTTTTCATTGTCATAATGAAAATTTAAATTTATGAAGGCATGCTTTTTCGAAATATTTGTATACCTTTAATTATTGAGACTTTAGAGTTATTTGAATGTTAAAAAATTTTTTTTTTTTTTTTTCAATTATTGAAATATGTTGCTTTTATAAAAAAAATTTTTGGTTTCATAAATTTAATGGCATATTAAATTAGACTAGTGTTCGCCTAATGGTCAAAATTCGACCATAAATTTTTATGTATGTACGTACATCTTAGTATATTACATTTATATGTTTCGAGCATTTATTTTTTCCGTCTTAGTGGATCGATTTGGCGTGGGACCATCCTCCGGTTCATATTTTATCTTCTACGTGAGGTAATTTGATTTGTAAGTTCAATATAAAAAATATTAGAAAATCAATTGAAAAACAAAAAAGTATCAAAAATCTCCTTTATAGATTGTCATCCACAATGCATGTTTAATTTAGTTTTTCTATGTCTAATATTAACGAAAATTAATCAAAGTACCAGATGTTAAACAAAAAAGTACCAAAAAGCTCCCCTTACATATTCTTCTTTATTCAGGACCATGTATGTTTAATTTTATCTTCATAGGTTGAATATTAACAAAAATTCAAAAAGTACCAAATGAAAAACAAAAACTACCAAAATTTTTCATCTAATAGGTTTTCATTCACTCAGGACCCTGCACCTATAATATTATAATTCTAAGTTCAATATAATAAAGAAATTTTAAAATTATCACATGCAGCACGGAAAATAAAAAAAAAGAAATTTATTTTTCCGTATTTATATAGTCGAAATATTTGAAAACCGGTTTCTAAAAAAATGTCGAATAATCGGCCACCCCATTTTTTTTATTATTTGAAATTGAAAAAAAGAAATTTTGTGTTCTGCATATGTTAGTAACAAATTTGAACGCTTATAACACTGAAAACATCAAACAGATCTTAATAAAATAGATATTGTGCACTTCTGTAAGTAAATACCTTTCAAATGGTATATATTTTTTTCAAATCGGTTTACATACAGAGGAGGAAAGTGTTCTTAACTGTTTTGCCTTTGCCGATTTATATATAGATATATGAAATAATTTTATCTAACATTTTTTAATTAACAATTAAACATATTTTTAAGGAAACTATAATTTTGTACTAATTTATGAATATAGTTATGTTTGTATATTGTTTTTTATGTTCCCAATTAAAATTTTTTGTTTAACTTGGACAAACTTTAGTTTTCATTTATCCCATGAAAATTTTTAACGTAATTCCATTTGGACAATGAAAATTTTCATTTAACCAGTGAAATTTTTTTTATGGAAACGATTCATTAAATATATGAAGCATTTTTCTTTCAGTGTACAGTGGTGAAATTAGATTTAGCGTTTACAGCGAATTTCAGCAGGCTGCAAAATATGGGATCTAAGGTGAATTATGGACCGTATGTATATCACAAAATTTCATGACATTTTTTCTGGCCATATGAAACTAATTTGGAAGAGACGGACATGGCTAAATCGACTTAGAATTACTCAAGGAGCCAGAATATATGTACTTTATGGGGTCTGAGGTGAATAATAAAATAGTTTCACACGGAATGACAAACTTAGTATATCATCTTCAAAACTAATTGTGGTAGAGGGTATAATGAGGTATGAAAAATGTTAAAATTCTAAGGATAAAAATATAAAAAAAGAAAAAAAAATTTAATTAAATTAAAATCTATCTATATATATAAAAGAGACGTGTTTGTTTGTAATCGCTAAACTCAAAAACTACTGCACCGACTTTGACCAAAATTTGTGTGTTTGATGTATGAGGCATGAGGAGTGTTTCTGTGGAGTTTCGTATTTATCCCATAGATGGCACCACGTTTTTATATTTTTGTCATTTTCGTCGTAATCGCTAATAGGGTATTCATTTAATCGGGGTTTTGCTTTAATCGGTTAATCGCTCGATTAATTAACCGAGGTTTTGGTTTAATCGGTTTATAATCGGTTAATTTTGTTATTGATCGGTTAACCGATTAATAAAGTTTTGTTATAAATTAAGTAATTTCAATAAATAAAAATGCAAGTTATTTATTATTTGGAATTTATTAGTAAAATAAACTATAACAAAACAAACAAAACAATTCTTGAACTTAAATGAGCAAAAAAGGAATTCATAAATATGTAATACATATGAGGAGGTCCATAACAAAACGCAATAATTACATTCTTTAAGTTTTTTGATTTTTTGATTGAATCCTATTCTACACATTGAAATCTATATTACCTTTATTATAAAGTATTCCAAAACTCAATAACTACACTGCAATTCAATATCAAATATAATGGTTCTGAGCAAAATGCAATAACTACTCATCTTTGTAATAAATCGCTACAAGAAATTTAAAAAAAGTCAACTTTTTAAAAAAATTATGCTGTGGTGGTAACTCTTAGATAACTGTAAAACGTAAGGAATTTTTGTTTAGTTAATACCTTTCGCTTTTGTTATGTTAATTGAGGAGGTCCATAACAAAACGCAATAATTACATTAATAAATATTATGATTCGGACCAAAACGCAATAATTCCAAATTTGCTATCTAAATAATTTTAAAACAAACTGTCAGATAAAATAATAAATTTGTGATTAATATTATTTTTTGTAGACAATAATACCTCAATAATTGTTTTTTAAAAAAATTATGTGCTACTTACTTAAATTACATTTTGTCGTTTATCCAAATGGACCTCCTCATATTTTATAATTTATATTTATTATGTATTTAATAAGAAATAAACTGTGAGATCATTTTATTAATAAATTTTTCAAAAGTTTAAGGAGATCTTATAAATTATCTTTTATAAAAATAATTTGGCTTTAATGTTTAGGATTTAAGCGATTCTTTTCTTTAGTTTTGATAAAACTCGACTTGGAAAAAATTCTTTCACTTATCGCAGATGTTGGAAATCTCGAAAGCAATCCATAATACAGATTATCTAATTTCTCAGTTCTTTTTCTGTATTTCCTGACTTTGTACTGTGTTTAAAGAATGTATAGCTAGAAGGAAAAAATATTTTTCTAAACACATACCTTTTGTATATGAGACAAAACAAATAATTAAAAACACAAAAAATATGTGATAATACTACAAAAAATTTAAAATTTTGTTACTTCGGTTAATCGACTGAAATTAACCGGCTTAATCTTTAATCGAAAAAAATCAATTTTATATTAACCGATCAGTTAATCGGGTAGTAATTAATCGGTTAACCGATTAACGGTTAACCGAATGAGTACCCTAATCGCTAAACATAATGTTTTAAAATTTAGATGCATGGTATGTCACTAAATCTAAAAATCACCAAAATGAAAAAGATGTTGGTAAGTAAAACATTTATTATTTTATTTTTTTTTATTGTTTTGAAAATCAATTAAACACGTTCATATTTTATAAAATTATAAATCTTTTCTAAGGGCCAGCAAAGAGGACCGGGTCCAGCTAGTCAAATATAAAAATAACAAAAATAGCAACATTTAACAATAATAAAATATATTTAGTTTAAAGTGTCAAGTTAGGTTATATTATTGTTCAAATGTTTTGTTATTTCATTCTTAAAAGTAATTACGTTGCTGTTTGTTTGTATCCTATTCGGAAGTCTGTTCCATAGATGGATTGCGTTATAATAAAATTGCCATTCCGTTATCTTACTTCTGTGTGCAATATGTATAACCCTTTTCCCCCTATTCGACCTTGCAAAAGTTATCCTATTATATAAGTATGATGGCACCTTTGTGTACACGATTTTGTGCAGAAGCGTAAATGTCCTGATGTTAACCAGATTATTAAAAGTCAAGTTGTAAAGTTTTTTACTTAAGTTTGCAATCCCAACTAGAGTGTGAAGGCCAAATACATATCTAGAAATGTTGTTAAAAAGAGTATTAGGCTTCTGCTTTCTAGTGGAATTAAGGCATAGGCATAAACTTCGTATTCATAAAGAAGTACCGGCATTAAATAAGTTTTAGCAATTAGCATGTTAACTGGAGTGCAAAAGTGTTGCATTAAACACATTCACCGCAGCAGACTACACGAACACACGACTACATTTGCTGCTGGGTGTAATAACAGTCGTGTAGACAGCTACTGAATTATTTTGAAGACGACAGCTACAATTGAAAAATTATAAATAGCTGTTTTTATTATGTATTTATACTTCAGTAGTGCCACTATCATTTTTTTTACTTTTATGAAATGGAAAAACATGCATAATGCAAGACTATTACACAAACTTAATTAAGCCAATAAATATCTGTGGTTTTCATGGGCAACCGCGTATGTCTTTAAATCAAATTTTTCAGTAGAGCCGAAAAATCATTCTAGATCAAACTATGGGCTAGGTATTGCACTTATTGAAAAATCGGTATTGATTCATCTTTTTTCAGAAATTTTTAGAAACATGTAAAGAGCGTTTAAAATTAGGCAATTTGGCATCAACATCTCAATATCGGAAAAAATTGACATACGCGGTTGCCCATGAAAACCACAGATATATAAATACTTATTTACAATACATTTTATAGCGTAAAAACAAATGAATTTATAAAAATCATTTAAAATATTTTAATTTTGTTCTTTTGGAAGTAATAAACAATATAATTTTAACGGCAGATTAAATAAAAAAATATAAACTGCTTTTAAAATAAAAAAAATAACAATTCTTTTCGTCCTCGCACGTCGTAAAAGTTTCAGAACACGTTGGGTACGTACGTAAATGCATAAAAGCTATTAATCACTGCTGCAGTGATGCAAAATGCTGTTGCTAATACGTGATTACCAGTTGTAGTTGTGATGCTGAAATTTTTTTATTGCACAACAGCTCTGCAAAGTTTGAAATTTTCAACACGAGCTAAATTTCAGAAGTTTAATAAGCAAACATAAAATAATAATAAAAATGTTATCAACAATAACGATGACAAATCCTTTTGAAAATATTGAACCAAAAAATTACAGTTTTCTTACAAATTACAAGAAAAAGCATCACAAAAAAAAAAAAAAACAATTCCTTTTATGTCAATTAATTTAAGCAATATTTGCCAAAATTTGCTGCAGCATGACTGCATAAAAAACTTTTGACATATAAGAGTGATGCCAAGTTTCTTACAAGTGATGCTTTTACGAACATTAAACTTTACTTCTGCGCAAGTGATACCCAACAAATGCATTTACGAACGTTCCCCTAATCAATAACTTTTTAGGTAAAAACTGGATCTAAAAAGTATTAGTATTATTAGAAACTACTTCGAAATATCTTTCACATGATGGATTTAAAATTCCGAATTATTAGCCAGTTAAGAGCCAATTTCAAATATTAATATTTCTTGATAGATTTTTCAACAAAACTTAAAATTTTGTCAATAGATTTAATCAAACATAATATTTTTAGGGAAGCACACTTCAAGCTTTAATATACCATATCCATCATATCAAATTTTAAATTTATTAAGGTTTAAAAAATTATATCTTGGAAAATTACTCAATTTATTTATAAGTTTGAGTAAAAATATATATGTGGTAATAATTTATGTTCTAGTTACATATTTAATTATTGTAATATGTACATATTTAATAAGGCCGCAAGGGCGAAAACCCGCAATACAGAAAAACTTTTTTAAGCAAATATCTAAGGGTTAAATAATTATTATTATATCGACATAATTTTAAGATAAAGCCAATTTTGTAAAAAAAAATTCAGCCACGGAGTACGAATATAGATATGAAATTGGCTCTTAATTGGTTTATCGGTTTGCTTTAAACGCCATGTAAAAAACACTTTGAAGCATTTTCCAATGATTTTCATATTGTATAGATTCATTTTATAGCTAAAGAGATATTGCTAAAGTATTTGGCACCTTTTGAGACTTATAACTTCCAAACTAGGAAAGCATAAGCGCGAAAAACATCTTCCTATAGAACTTCTTTCAAGGATACTAAAAACTTATATAATTTTTTTAATTTCAAACGTTTTCTTCTCTGAAAAACTTAAAAATTTTTTTAAGCACTTATTCTTCAAATATTTTTTTATATTACCAACACTTCTTCTGTTTTGTAGTGGACAAAAATAGAAATTAGTTTAATTTGGCTACACCGACAAAATCAGCACAGACAAAAACCTGCAGCCATGTGGCCGTGTCGTCGTGAAAATAATCATTTTCATATATGTGTGCATTCTTTATTTGACATATTGAAGTCGGTAGCCTGCTGTCTTGAATGTGTTTATAGCATGTGTTGCCCACAGAGTACGAAGCATTGAGTAAGTTTTACCTACTATGTACAGGGCTGCCAGATTTGACGATTTATCTTCATTTTGACGATTTTTTGTTTCGATATTACGCTGGGTCTCCACGTTGCAATATTTATTGCTAAGTACAAGCAAAAACGTCGGCAGAACAATGGAGCAATAATTGCTGAATTTATTGCTGGAGAACACTTGAAATTGCTTTGCCATAAATTTGCAATTTTCACCGCGAGTAGTCGTATAAAGTTTTGTGGCTGTACACATTTATAACAAATGTTTTATGTTGTGTTTTAAAGAGGTTGTGAAATTTTCTTTTTTAAATTAATAAAATAATTAATTGTAATTGTCGTAGCTGTGTTTTGTATTACTTTTTTGTTTATTTGCGTTAAAAAAAAGTTGAATTGTTCTATTGAAAAAATAAAAATATACAAAAAAATAAATTCGTCGTTTGCTTTTGTTGATCTTGACGTTTATTAAAAAATATAATATATAATAATATATTTATTGATTGCTTTTTTAATAAATAAACACACAAACAAAAAACAACCGTACAGAGAAATGAAATGTCAGATAAATTACAACTGATTTGACAGCAAATTGCTAAGCAATAATTGCTTAAGCAATAAGAAGAGCAATCATTGCGCAATGGATTGCCACTAATGGCAATATGCGGTCTATACGTCGCAAACTTAATGGAGCAATCATATTTGACGTTTGCCGCAATAAATATTGCTACGTGGAGCCCCGGGGTTAGCAAAGTGCCGATTTGCTGTTTTTTTTTCTAAAAAGAGACGATTTTTTTCAGTCGCCAAAAAAAGAAAATTTTAAATGTTTTAATACCTATGTTAAGATATAAGCCGCACAAAAAAAATTTGTAAACAAGACAGCTTAAATTTTTAAGTTTTCTTTTCTCTAAAAAATTTATAGGGAAAGGCAAAATTTCATAGGAAAAAAACTGTTAAATTTTTGCATTATTCTTTTGCTTTACAATTTTATTCACGATGGGCGTGATTTTTTAATGCATTTCTTAATGGGATCAAAACATTAAACCGTTACCGCAGCTTTCTGCCAATGTAGAGGACATTTTGAGTCGAGCCAATTTAAATAAAACAACAAGGTAAAGTGCAATATACGTCTGCATCGAATCATATACACCCTTTACAACTGTACAAATCGTACCAAAACCTTAAATTCGAGAATGAGTACCAAGTGAAATAAAGGATCAACTGGCTCTTTTTTTAAGATATAATACTCCTTATAAAGAAAAAAAAAGGTCACTTATGAACCGATTTTGTTAATTTTCACTATCAATATTCTACTAAAATTATAAGAAGACATCAAAAAGTTTAGGCTTATACGTAGGTAAAAATTAGAAATTTATGGGTCAAAATTAAAAGCAATTGTGGTCATTTGCTAATAACTCAGCCACTCGTGGAGCGGTCTTCTGATAATGATCTGACGAGAAACAATAAAAAAATTCCTTTTTATCATTACTTTTTATACATTTTCTGGCACTTTCGTTTTTTAATCTTGGAATGTTTAACATGCAAGTATTCAGAAAATCTTTAAATGGTTATTTCCAGAGTGCAAAACGACGAAGTTAAACTTTGTTTATCTTTTGTCAAACCATCATCGAATGAACCTTTTGCGGCTATGTGTATTAATCATATTTTCAGCATATCACGAGTTGTAAGATAATATCTACATGAGTATTATACGATTTTTGACATGCTTTTTGTAAGACTCGTTAGATAATCTTCATCCACATGGTTGTTGTCTGTGCTTATTTTGTCGTTGTAGTCAAATGAAACTAATTTCTATTTTTGTCCACTACAAAACAGAAAAAGTGCTGCTAATATAAACAAATATTTAAAAAATAAGTGCTTTAATTTATTATTATTTTTTTTTTTTGTTTAACAGAATCGGCATGAAACAAGAATATTAACTCGGCTCAACACCAAATTGTTATTTATATAATTTTTTTATATCCTTGAAAGAAGTTCTATAGGAAGATGTTTTTCGCGCCAACCCTTCTAGTTCAGGAGTTATAGGTCGTAAAAGTTTCAAAATACTTTATCCATATCTCTTTGGGTATAAAATGAATCTATAAAATATGGGAATCATTGGAAAATTCTTTAAAGTGTGTCCCACATGGCGTTTATGTCATACCGGTTAACCAATTAAGAGCCAATTTTATATATTTATACTCCGTGGCTGACTTTTTTTTTAAAAATTGGCTTTATCTTTAAATCATGTCGAAATAACAATAATTATTAAACTCTAAGATATTTGCTTAATAAAGTTTTTCTGAATTGCGGTTTTTCGGCGTTGCAGAACACTTATTATTTATGTACATATTACAATAATTTAATCAGCCCAATCATGAATAAAAATTCCTCGGGAGTTTTTTCCAACTTTTACAATTGAATTAACTTAGGAAAAATAAGAGAAGGGAGAAAACTCCTGGAGAATTTTTATTCATAATTGGGATGAATATGTAAGAAGTACGTAAATTATTACCAGATATATATTTTTAATCAAACTTTTAAATAAATTGACTTATTTTCCAAAATAAAATTTTTTAAAGCTTAATAAATTTAAAATTTTATATGATGAAGTTACTAATAATATGGTATATAAAAGATTAAAGTGTTCTTCCCTAAAGATATTGTGTTTTAATAAATATGTATATTGACAAAATTTTAAGTTTTGTAGAAAAATCTTAAAAATTTTTAAAATTGGCCCTTAACAGGCTAATAAATCGGAATTTTTTAAAGATCAAGTGAAAGCCATTTCGAAGTAGTTTCTAATAATACCACTACTTCTTAGATCCAGTTTTTACCTAAAAAGTTAAAGGGTACGTTCGTAAATGCAGTTGTAGGGTTTCACTTGCGCAGAAGTAAAGTTTAATGTTTCTATAAGCATCACTTGTAAGAAACTTGGCATCACTCTCATATGTCAAAAGTTTTTATGCAGTAATGCCGCAGCTCTGCAGCAAACTTTGGCAATTTTTGCTTCAGTTAATTTTCTGAAGCAATAACTTTTGACAAAAACGAAATTGTTAAATCGTCATTTATAAGAAAACTGTTACTTTTTGGTTCAATATTTTCAATTAAATTTGTCATCTTTATTGTAAAAAGCATTTTTATTATTAATGTTTGCTTATTAAACTTTTGAAATTTCAAAAATTCAAACTTTTTGTACAGCTGTTGTGCAAAGTATCTGCAACACAACTGCAACTGGTAATCACGCATCAGCAACAACATTTTGCATCACTGCCTCAGTGATACATAGTTTTTATTCATTTACGTACGCACCCAAAGTGTTCTGAAACTTTTACGAACTATACCACGTGTGTTGAAAGAACAAATTTTCTTATTTTAAAAGCATTTTATATGTATTTTTTGTTTAATCTGCCGTTAAAATTATATTGTTTATTAGTTACAAAAACAACTAAATTAAAATATTTTAATTTTTTTTAATAAATTCATTTGTTGATAATCTTAAATTAAGTTTGAATAAGAGTCTGCAATTATGCATGTTTTTCCATTTTATAAAAGAAAAAAAATGAAAGTGGCACCACTGAAATACAAAGACATATTAAACAAAAACAGCTGTTTGTATTTTTTCAATTGTAGCTGCCGTCTTCAACATAATTCAGTAGCTGACTACACGACTAAAATTTCAGCCAGCAGCATTTGTAGTATTGTGTTCGTGTAGCCTGCTGTGGTGAATGTGTTTAATGCATTATGCTATAAGCACATTCGAGACAGCAGGCTACCGACCAGCGTTGCCACGACCAAAAAAAATTTGTAACCAAAATGTAAAAATAAAGTAACCAAAAGGGGAAAAAAGTAGCCAAAATTATTAGGTATCAAAAGTGCTATTTTGTTTGCGCTTCAGTTTAAAAATTGTGTTAAGAAATAATGTTTGTTTTTATCTTGTAGGCTCATAAACCGCTGGACCGATTTTTTTTTTAAGTTTTGACAGGGGTGGAAAGAACAATAGACTATATAATTTTTTGAAAGTTAAAACTTATTTTTGTTCATTTTAAAAACTTTTTGGGCTAGAGCTTTCAAACTTTTTTTAAAAGAGCTCTTACAAGTAAAACGTTCAAAGTCTTGATGTAAAATTGAGCTTTTATATATAAATGCTTTTTGCCCGAAGGAAAATATAATCATATTATATATACGAGATGGGATCTTATTGTTTATCTAGAAAAGTGTTTTAGTTAGACCTATGAAACATTAAGAGTAGCAGATAAGGGCCATCTACACTTCAAAGTATATAAATTATATGGTTAAAGTTGATAGTCTTTTGAAAGTTCAAGCTTCTAAAAGAATAATTTTTAAGTAGATAAAAAAAAGTATTGGTTTTAGATGCACAAATACCACACACAATTTTAAGGGTCAAAATCAAAGCGGGTAGTTCTTGTTCCAAAACAAAAAAATGGTTATTTTAGTGTTGTGAAAAGGTAACCAAAATGGAAAAAAAGTACACAAGTACACATTGGAAAAAAAAGTAACCAATTTTGGTTAAAAGTAACCAAAACGGCAACGCTGCTACCGACTTCAATATTTTTTTTTTTTTAATTTCCTAAGCTAATCCCGCGAAGCTCTATGCTTGTCTGCAGGAAAGAAACCAGAGTCGCTGGCGGGAATCGAACCCGCAACCTCGGCGCTGATAGACTAGCTCGCTACCAGCTAGCCTACCGAGGCAAAAATAGAATACATGTGTGCATATGAAAACGATTATTTTCACGCCGACACGGCTACATGGCTGCAGGTTGTTGTCTGTGCTTATTTTGTCGTTGTAGTCAAATTAAACTAATTTCTATATATTTTTGTCCACTACAAAACAGAAAAAGTGTTGCTAATATTAATAATTATTTAAAGAATAAGTGCTTAAAAAAAAATTTTTTTTTTGTTCAACAGAAAAGAATCAGCTTTCGATAAATTGTCGCTAACGATATAATCGCAAATAAAATTAAATATCTAATAAGTACATAAATTATTACCACACATATACTTTTACTCAAACTTGTAAATAAATAGAGTAATTTTCAAAAATAAAATTTTTCAAACCTTAATAAATTTAAAATTTATATTATGAAGGTAATAAGAATATGGTATATTAAAGCTTGAAGTATTCTTCTCTAAAAATATTATGTGTTATTTGACAAAATTTTAAGTTTTGTAGAAAAATCTTTCAAGATATATTTTTTTTGAAATTGTCTCTGGGCTTATAAATCGAAATTTTTAATACATCATGTGAAAGATATTCCGAAGTAGTTTCTAATATTAACAATCATGGATGTCATTGATTCCACGTCGGTTTTGCTCATTGTCTGTTTTGCAAACGAATATTGGTTTCATTTGGTGTCATGAAAACAAGTCGGATTTGTTATTTTCGAATACAAATAAAACCGATATTCGAATCAGCTGTTTAATGTTTTGGCTCATGTGTTTACATCTTTAAATGCAATTTTTGTTTGACAATTTTGTAAATTATGATTTTTGCGATAAAATATTGTTAAAACCTCAGTTTTTAATTAAAGGAAATTTTAGAAAAGAAAATAAGAAGTGGTAATATAAATAGTAAACTAAAATATGAAATAAATGCCATCGTTGTATTACATGCATTGCATTTGTTGTTTTAACTTGTATAATATTATTGTTTTGTAAAAATATGTAGGTATAAGGCGAATGTATTAAACATATAAACAAATTTGTTGTTTAACGTTATAAATAAGTAAATTGACCACTGCTGTTGTTGCATATTTGCTGTTGGCAGAAATAGTGAGAAAGAAGACTTTTACGAATTTGCAGCAGCCCGCTGCCGGACCCTACCGGAAGCTTGCAAAAATTACTATTTTACCAATTTATCAATTTTATTTACTTCTATTTGTGGAAAAAATCTAACTGTTGAAAAAATAAAAAATTAAGCTTTTAACAACTGTATTTATTTCCAATAAAAAACAAGAGCTGTAAGCTGCTTGGTTTATTTTCAATAAAAAACTGATATTGGTTTCTGTGACACCTAAAACCGACAATAATTTTAGTTCGAAAAAAAAACCGACAACATTCGATTTCATGACACCAACGTATTTTTTTGTCGGTTTAAAATCCAATACCGATAAAATTGGTTTCTATGACACCCCTGAATACTTCTTAGGTCCAGTTTTTATCTAAAAAGTTGTTGATTAAGGGTAGGTTCGTAAATGATGTTGTTGGTTAATGTTCGTAAAAGCATCACCTGTAAGAAACTTTGCATCTCTCTCATATGTCAAAAGTTTTTTTGTGATGCCGCAGCTCTGCAGAAATTTTTGGAAATTATTACTTTAGTTAATTTTCTGAAGCAAAAACTTTTGAAATAAAATAAATCCTTTTATTATACCCTTTACCACAGGTGGAAAAGGGTATACAGAGGTATCCCGGTTTAACGTATACTCAGTTTAACGAATTCGCGATTTAACATACGGTCATATTTTTTCCATTGAGTACCTTATATTACGAACAAACAACAAATTTTTGTACTCTATATAACGAATTTTTACAAAAAAATTTGAAAAAACAAAATAAAATGAATGCAAACATATTTGCATCCATTCTCTTTTGTTTTTGTATACATTTTTACTATATTTTAAGAGCGATTTTACTGAAAACATCGAGTTAAGAGTTACTTTTGTTTACACAACAAATGTTTGTTTTCTGTTTCAAATTTTACGTAATTTTTGTGAAGTTTTTGTACAGTTGACATCAAAATGCCCAAAAAAAAACTTTTAATTCTTAAATTAATTCTTTAAATAAATTGAATATGTTTTACGTTCTTTAAGTTCATTATTATTAGTTTTGTTCTCTACTATGTACTCATTTAATTGAAAATAATATGAAGTACATATTTATTTTTTGTTTGTGTTATGAATGGAAATAAACGAATTTACATTGTTTTATTAAAATATTATTATTTTATAAATAAAAATGTATTAAAAATTCGTTAAACCGGGATACCACTGTATATAAGTTTGTCATTCCTGTTTGTAACTTCTACAATATTGATCTTAGACCCTATAAAGTATATATATTTAGGGTCCTTATGAGGAGAGAAGTAGATTTAACGATGTCCGTCTGTCCGTCAGTCTGACCGTCTGTCCGTCTTACATTTGATATGTGTTTTACATTTATGTCACATATAGTCCACCATTTCTTGCTATTGAAATTTAGCCAGATCGGTCCATAAATCGCTGATATGAGCAAAAAACCCGACAACCTCAAATTTTTTCCAAAAATCCTTTGTTGTTGTTGTATTTTTATTATTTTTTTCTGTATATCTGTATATCAGCATCCCACAAAATGTGGGCGGGATTAGAGAAGTGGGCGTGATACCTCCCGTAAAAAAATATCAAAACCTGAGTTTTTGGACTGTCATATGGCCTATGGTTATCCGTTACATAGCAAAATATCGGAAATCTTTAGCTGAAAATATTTTCGGAAAAACTCGGAAAAATCGGTTCAGATACGAAAAAGTTATGACCAAAATAAAAATTTTTTTTTAAAATATCCACTTTCGATAATCATAGATCTTCCCCAGTCCAAGATTTATAACCCAAATAACTGGAAAATTTCTTCTTAAACACGACGGTGTATAAATCTGTCAAATCAGTTAAAAAATGGCTCTTTTTATACCCTTCACCACAGGTGGAAAACGGTGTATCAAAGTTTGTCATTCCGTTTGTAATTTCTACAATATTGATTTTAGACCCTATAAAGTATATATATTTTGGGTCCTTATGAGGAGAGTTAATTTAACGATGTGATGTCCCTCTTCCCCCACCCCTGTTTACAATTGTTCGTTATCACCCTTCTTTATTATTTCACAACAGAAAAAAAATGGAAATTTTTTTGCATCGATTTTTTATTTTGTGGCAGCTTACAATTTTTTGATGATGGTGGCACTACTTAAATATAAATACATAACACAAAAAACAGCTGTTTTTAATTTTTTAATTGTAGCTGTCGTATTCAAAATAATTCAGTAGCTGACTACACGACTATATTTGCACCCAGCAGCATTTGTAGTGGTGTGTTCGTGTAGCCTGCTGTGGTGAATGTGAACGTGCTGTTAAATGTAATACCCGATGTTACGATTTAAATTTGTTCATTATTAATACGAATGTCAACAATAATATTTTGTTTTAAAGATTTTTTGCGGATTATTAAACATTTAGATTTTTGTGGGTTTAGGCATAGACAACTTCGTGATGCCCAGCAAAAATGTTGTCAAGATCAGAATTGAGCTTAAATACATTTTCATTTATAGTGTCAGGCGGTGTGTTTAAGTTTTATACTCTTCACCACAGGTGGTGAATAGGGTATATATAAGTTTGTCATTCCGTTTGTAATTTCTATAATATTGATGTTAGACCCTATAAAGTATATATATTCGGGATCCTTTTGAGGAGCGTAGTTGATTTAACGATGTCCGTCTGTCCGTTGAAATGGATTTTCCGAAGACCCATATATGATGGGGGCCAGGTTATTATACATTTATGTCACATATGGTCCGGAATTGTTTGCTATTGAAATTCAGCAAGATCGGTCCACAAATGGCTGAGATATGAGTATAAAACCACTACTGCCTCAAATTTTTTCCTTCAAAGGTCGAATTAGACGTGACATAACCATACCAACACTGTATTACCAAAATGACATAAACATACCATACAAACCAATTCAATTTTGGTTTCTACGGTCATACAGTGGCTATGGTAATACACTGTCGGTAATGTGGTTTTTTTGTTGTTTTTTTATACCCTTCACTACAAGTGGTGGATTTTATTTGCAATGTGTTTAATTTTACGCATACACATGCACATTAATGCATGTACATGATATGCCGCTCAAATAAAGAAACAAACTCATAGACTCAATATATTTTAATTTAAAGCTTCTTCAGTAAAAGCATACCATACAAACCTATTCAATTTTGGGTTCTACGGTCATATAGTGGCTATAATAATACAGTGTTGGTAATGTGGTTTTTTTGTTGTTTTTTTATACCCTTCCCTTCAAGTGGTGGATTTTATTTGTAATGTGTTTAATTTAACGCATACACATTAATGCATGTACATGAAATGCCGCTCAAATAAAGAAACAAGCTCATAGACTCAATATATTTTAATTTAAAGCTTCTTCTTTAAAGCATACCATACAAACCAATTCAATTCGTAGCCGAATTGTTAAGTTCTCTCCTGAGACTGATGATATTGCCAGTTCGAATACCAAAAAGAATTTTTTTTCATTTTTTTTATTTAATTTTTTTATGTTCTAAAAAACGATTTTAAGATAATAAAACGAATTTCAAACATCAACTTTGGCAAATGAGGAAACGGGCTTATTTACACATATAAATTTTTTGTTTTTTTGTGTTCTTCGGCATGGCGAAATGAAAAGTTGGCGTGGCTCAATTTATATTTATTTATACCTATCTAAAGAACGTTATTTACGTATATAAGTTTATGTTCTTATCATGGTGAAGGGTATATAAGATTCGGCATAGCCGAATATAGCACGCTTACTTGTTTAATTTAACTTCGTATGTGATCTTTAATTTCCTCATCTTTTGTCCTTTTTAATTAGCTTAATATTATTCAAGAATACTTATTTAAATATTTTTTTTAATATAAGTATCTAAAAATATTTTCTTTAGTTCCCCTGAACTAAAGTTTTTAAAAAAAAAAGACCTCAAGCTCAACAATTTATTAATACTTAAAATATCTTTCCTTATCCTTAAAAGTTTTCATTTAATTCGAAATTGAATTGTTTTATTTCTCTAAGTTTCGAAGGTGCGATTGTTTTTTTACCAATTAATTTCTATGTAGAAATTTCATTCATTAAATACTCGTTTTTAATATTTAAGTGTAAGTAAGTGTGGATGCACATAGCAAAAATAAGGGGCAACGAGGCTGTTAGGACTCATAGTGTGGGGTTTTTTTTTTTTTAAACTACTACATTAAAAAAACTACTACTTAAATACTATTGTATATGAAAAATTTTACAGCAATATTCATAAAAAGTTCTTATTTTAAGCTTATAGTATGTTACATATAACTATTAAACGCTTTTTGTCTTATAAACCTCTTATAAAAATTTGTATTCACAAACGTACATTAACAGCTTTTTTACTATTAACCGTCTGCAGCGATTTTCTGTTTAAGTATGGCAACTTTCTTTTTATTTGGCTGCCATTTTATTGTTAGTGATGCATGAAACTTTTATTCGGTTTACATGATATTCTATATTTAAATTTTTTTTATATATTTTTTTTTAATTGTAGACCTTCAAAATTATTCTTATCAAATAAAACTACATATTATTTTAGTTTCTGAACAAAATGTTTCCGAAAGGTATCATAAAAACTTTTGTTTGAACCTTTTTTAAATATACGATAAGAAAGTATTCGAATAAAAAGTTTGTTTACTTTTTATTAACATCACTATTATTATGGTTTGTTTATTTTATTTTTTTTTTATATTTTTGAACAATAATTTGTTGTTTTAAACAAAAAAAACATCTAGTTGCAATAATTTACTAAATAATTCAAGAGAATATCTGCATTTGCCCCTGAACATATTCATTTAAATTTTTTTTAAATAATTACAAATATAACTATAATAAAAAAAATTAGTAAAATGTATTTAACATGTGCGTTGTAATAAATAAAACATTTTTGTCATTATTTTTCAACATATTTCACAAAAATAATATCATAAAATGCAAACACCTTTCAAAATGTAATTTTATTTTTGGTTTAAAGAAGGGCAAATCCAGCAATAAATTTTCTTACTTTATGAATGGTTTATAAAAGGTTCAATAGACTTTTTTTTCGTTTATGAATACACCTTTAGCAATTTTTGCTTAAAAACGGTCAATTAATCATCAATAAGTTTTTATGAACACGGCTGTTAATCTATATATATAAAAATGAAAAATGTTTGTATGTGTGTTTGTTTGTTTGTTTGTTTGTTTGTTTGTTTGTTTGTTTGTTTGTTGGCTTATAGACTCCTAAACTACTGAACCGATTTTCCTGAAATTTTTACAGATACATCACGTGAGCCCTAAAAATAAAATAGGCTACTTATTTTTTCGATAGGGGCAGGGGAATTGGTATCCCCCATAGGATGCCAATATTAATTATCGCATATATTAAGATCCGCTCTACGCATTATGCAGAACTTTTGGTAGTAAGATCTTCTGAGCCCCAAAATTAAAATAAAATAGCAGCGGGGGAAGTGGAATCCCCCATAGGACGCCAATGTTTAACATCGCATATCTAAAGAACTGTAATAGTGAGAATGTTCAAACTTTCTAGAAGTCACTCTTATGGTATACAACACTTTTGAAAATAACAATAAAGCGGGTAGGCGCAGGGGGGGAAATACCTCCCATAGGATGCATATATTAAATATCGTTCAACTGAAGAATTATTAAAGGGAGAGTCTTCAAAAGTGGTTAAAGCTATTATTATAGTAAACTATAAATTTCAATATACAAATGGGCGGGGTAGACGGGGCAGGAGCAGTACCCCTCATATATAGAAATATTAATAAGAGCCACTGCACGCATTTTGTTGAACTTTTGGTAGTAGGATCTTCTGAGCCCCAAAATTAAAACAAAATAGCGGCGGGGGTAGTGGTACCCACCATAGGACGCCAATGTTTAATATCGCATATCTCAAGAACTGTTATAGTGAGAATGTTCAAACTTTATGGAAGTCACTCTTATGGTATACTTCACTTTTGAAAATAAAAATAAAGCGAGTAGGTGCATAGGGGGAACACCTCCCATAGGATGCATATATTAAATATCGCTCAGCAGAAGAACTATTAAAGGGAGAGTCTTCAAACATGGTTACAGCTACTACTATGGTAAACTATAAATTTCAATATAAAAATGGGCGGGGTAGACAGAGGAGGAGCAGTACCCCTCATAGATAGCAATATTAATAAGAGCCGCTGCAAGCAATTTGTTGAACTTTTGGTAGTAGGATGTTCTGAGCCCCAAAATTTAAACACAATAGCAGCGGGGGAAGTGTTACCCCCCATAGGACGCCAATGTTTAATATCGGATATCTTAAAAACTATTAAAGTTAGAATGTTCAAACTTTGTAGAAGTCACACTTATGGTATACTACACTTTTGAAAATAAAAATAAAGCGGGAAGGCGCAGGGGGGAAATACCTTCCATAGGATGCATATATTAAATATCTCTCAACTCAAGAACTATTAAAGGGAGAGTCTTCAAACGTGGTTAAAGCTACTATTATGGCAAACTTTAAATTTCAATACAGAAATAGACAGAGGAGGAGCAGTACCCCTCATAGATAGAAATATAATTTAGAGCCGCTGCACTCTTTTTATTAAACTTTTTGTAGTATGATCTTCTGAACCCCAAAATTGAAATAAAATAGTAGCGGGGAAATGTTACCCCCCATAGGACGCCAATGTTTAATATCACATATCTTAAGAACTGTTATAGTAAGAATGTTCAAACTTAGTAGAAGTCACTCCTATGGTATACTACACTTTTGAAAATAAAAATAAAGCGGGAAGGCGCAGGGGGGAAAACCTTCCATAGGATGCATATATTAAATATCTCTCAACTGAAGAAGTGGTTTAAGCAGTGTAGCGAAGCGCACCGGGTTAAGCTAGTTTCTAAATAAAAATAAGGCAAATATTTACGTATTTTTAGGCAATATATTCAATATAAGGTTATATTTTGAAAATTCCCTACATTTGCCTTAAAATAAAAAATCTGTCCTTTTTTCCCTTCGCTTGAAATTTTCCGGAAAAATCCCTACAAAAGGGGAAAATTCCCTACTATTGGCATCACTGTTTCCATCAATTGCGTTACTATAACGCATAGCATAATATTTGGATTAAGCCTTTGTGATTTGACTATTTACTTCTATTCTTCCTCTTCAAAATTCTTCTGTGAGCTCAGGGGCCAGATTCTGGCAGTCGTGATCGAGTACTTTCTCTATTCATAAGCAAATTAATATCTTATTATTTCAGTCAACACTGAACGAATCGGAATTATTTTTTCGTTATTGTAAAGCATACATTTGACTTTCACAATACTGAAAAAATAATTTCGATTCGTTCAGTATCTACTGAAATAAAATTGCTTTCGAATCGAAAAAGTACTCGATCACGAATGCCAGAATTAGGCCCCAGGAGTCTTAAATCGTTTCCAACACGATTATGCTCTATCTCTTTTTTAAAATTAAAAGTTTAATAGACACATCAAACCAAGGTCTAGCACTTTTCTTTGTTATTTTTGTTTTTATGGGGACGACCTTGGTGTATATACGAAGAAGATTCGTTTCCACAAAGCTCAGCTGGTCATTAATAGACGGCATGTAAAATATAGAATCCCAGTCATTATTATGAAAAATGTCTGCCAAAAATTGATAATTAATATTTTTAAAATTACGATAAGAAAAAGTTTCGACTTTATGTTTTAAATGAAAGTCATAAGTTATGCAAATTAAATCATGTCTAGAAAAGCATGATGCCAACAGTTGATCATATAACAGCACTTTGGGCACATCATTAACAAAGAAGAGATCAAGTAGAGTACACGTAGTGCTTGTGAAATGAGTAGGTAAGCTACAATTAACAGATGAAAGACCAAACTGCAACACTGAATCAGACAGATCAGTGGTTTCAAATAAATCTGAGTTGAAATCACCAGCAATTATTAAATCAGTACAAGTCTCAGAAACGCAAATATTATCAATTGAAGAGTTTTCGAAAAAACGTCTAAGTTCGTCATTTTTATTGTTAAGGCTTTGTGCGTTAAGATAACATATTTTGACACCTTCAATTTGGTTGGCTAAGATACGAACCATGTTAACAATACCATCATTGGAACTGGCAGTTAAACTATGCAAATTTTGAGACATCATAAACGAATAAAGAAAACTTGAAACTAACAGAAACGCAAAATATCGTGAAAAAAGAGATTTTAAACAATAATTAAGTTATAAAATAATAAAAATCTATACAATACAAAAATGACAATATATAATGTTATTAGAGGAACAATTAACAGTTGACACATACTATTCATAAAAAAGCTGGTTTATTTGCTCCGGAAATACAATCAGCATCGGTTCATCAGATGTTAAAATGTTGTTTTTTTTTTAAGAATAGGTATGTATTATTAAACAGACTTTAAGGCCCTAGTTGTGTAAAACGCAAGGCAACACCAAAAATTACATTGAAAGCACAAACAATGTCAAAGATATTTCATAATTTTGTTGTTGCTTTCCACAGAAATTCGTGTTGCGCTTAAAAATGTTCAACGCCACAAAATGTGCAGCGTTTAAAATGTAAAAATTGAACACAAGTTTATGTAGATAGCAACATTTAAATTACAAAATATTTTTGATTTTGTTTTTGCTTTCAATGTAATTTACAAAATATTTTTTTTGAGGAATTTAGATCAAAAGACTTTTTAATTTATCCAAAATATTGTGGCACCTGCTAATATTATATACACACTGGCAATTTTATTCTTCAATATCAGTTATTGAACATTAATATTGCAAATGTGTTTATTAACTTCAGAAGTATTAACAATAATTTCCAGTTAGTTTGCAACTTTTGAATCTTTGGAAGTTTTTGTTTTTACTAATGGGTACTTTACACTATCACACAAGTCTTACGTATTTTGGGAAGAGGACCACCCTTTCATAATAAGTTATTATTGTTTTTTGATACTAGTCAAACAACAATTAGATCAGAGAAGCATTTTAGTCAAAATACTTAAGACGTGTGTGATAGTGTAAAACGGCCTTAAATACCTAAAATGTTTGCTAAATTTTATCGCTATCTAATAAACAATTAGGCTTCCAACGAAGCAGGTTTGTTAGGGAGAAGCATAGAAGCTCCGATTACCATATTGCATACGGAAGACATGCATTTTATATGGCGAGTTTCCACTTTGAGCAATTTATTTTTGACAAAGGAAGCGCTTTGTTCAGCGCATATAAAAATTAGTAAATGTAACGATAAGCTTTACACACTGAATTTTTTGTTGATACCGTAAGTCTTTAACATGCTCACTTACAAACAGCTTGGTAGTTAGGGAACGTAGTGGCTCTTTAAATGTTTTTTTAAATTTGTTAAGAATTTGTTCACTTACCTTACTGCATCTCTGTATGCCTTCTTGCGTATCGCATAAATGTGAAATAATTCTTTATTTTGCAAATGGTTAGTCCAATTGGAATTAAACTTCAGGTAGAACTTAGAGGGCTTGTATTCGATTTTAAGTCTTGGATTTGTCTATAGACATATCAGAAAGGCCGCAATCAGAAATATTTAAAACGATCGCTAATTTTAAATTTAAGCCCGATTTTAACATTTTTGTTATCAATAAAGTTTATAGTCGAGTTATATAAAGAAGGAAGTGGCATACATAGTTTATCTCTTGCTATTTGCCATTAGAAGACACAAATTTATTAAGATTTTTAAAAAAAAAAGGCTAATAACTTACAAATGAAAAAAGGTTTTTTTTGATAAACTTAAGCCTAATTTAAATGTAAAAAACTTTATTTAAAACGTTTTTTTTTATTCATAATATTTCCGAAAAATCGTGGTAAATTTGTGTCTTCCGATTGCAAAATACTAGACCAAGGTAGATCCAAAATAGCAAATTTAAATTTTCAATGTCCGATATTTCATTGATATTTTTTTTAAAATCGGGATTTAATTAATAATTCTTAATTAGTTTTTAATTGTTGTAAAACCTTAGGTTCCCTACTATAGAACCCAAATACAAAAGTAAGACTCGAACGCAAGTTCTTAATTGCCACTTGAAGTTTTATTCCAGTCGAAAAAACCATTTACAAAATACAGAATTACCATTTCCATTTTTTCCATAATATCCCACTGCGAGCCATTGAATTCTCAAATTCGTTTGCTATTTTAACCGCATTCCTTTTTCGGCGTTGCTATCTTGGCAAATTTTGTTTACATGCGTAGTCAAAATTATAAATGCTGCAAGAATAGGGATGATTTTTGTTTGTATTTTCATAATTAACGTTATTCAGATTTTGCGCTGTAATTTGCAATTTTTTAACATTTAAGTATAAAAAAAATTTAAATATATATAGAAATAATTGTAAGAAAACAAATAAAAATATATCAATAACGTTTTAAGCAAAATTTTTTACCTTACTTAACTATTAGAGAAAAGTAGTAAGTAAATAACATAATATTTAAAATCACGACTTCGATTGTTACCATTTTTAAGCAAGAAATAAGTGTTTTTACTGCATCAATATATGTTTATGTTACAAAAAATTTTATTTATATGTGGAATAATTTAAGCACGGGAAAAAATAATCGTAAATCTTGAAATAGTAAAAAAATGTGCAGTTTAAAATGCAGTTATTTATAATAAATACAAAAATTAACAAAAAAAAAAAAAAAAATACATTCATATGCATTAAAGTATGAAAATATGTATGTGTGTGTGAAAGTACAAGTGACACATTATTGTTTACAATAAAGTATTAAAAAATCTCAATTGTATATGCTTTTCAATCACATTTAATTAAATATTATTGTATAACATTCAAGCCAATTTAAAACTGATGGACATTCATACAACTTTATTGTATATAGTACTTTTTGCGAAATTCTGTAAGAAATAAAATAAGTAATGATATTAAAGCCATACAATAGAATAAATTGGGTTAAAATCGTATTTAAGTAAACAATAAAAAAAATATCCGTCAATGATCTGAAAAAAATGTATGGAAGTTTTTCCAACAGTTCAGCAAAAGTTCAATTCGAAAATTTAAGACATGCGGCAATTTCTTTATAAGGAACATCTAAGGAAATACTGTCGGACGAGTTTATTTTATTTATCTCTATATACAAACAATTTACTACATTGAAATAATCTTTTAATTGAACATTTTTAAATTAATTGAATAGTTTTTGAGAAACAGAAATTGAGAATAAGTTCTCTTTATAAGTTATTTTTATTATATTAACTATTTTTATATCCTTCACCGAAGGTAAAAGGGTATAAAACCGTAACAAATAATGCTACCGTAATAGCATTTAATGCGTCACAATTTTATAGCGCTATAAACCACACTGTGAAATTTCGTGAATATAATTTACCATAGGACCCATACAAAGCCTACTCTCGGAAAAGGCCTAATACCGTAAATAATAACGGTGCTGCAATACAATTTGGTACTCTACAGTTTTATAAGACATGAAATCATACTGTTAAATGTCGTGAAGATCGTTCCATAATTTACCATAGGCCCCATATAAAGCCTACTCTCAGAAAAGAGTCTAGTAAGCCTAAAACCGCAAATAATAACGATACTGCAATAAAATTTGTAACGCCACAGTCTTATAAGACTTAATATCACGCTGTGAAATTGTATGTTGATCGGTCAATAATTTACAATAGGCCCCATAAAAGGCCCTAAAACACCTAAAAACGCTAGAAATTATACTACTGCACTAAAATTGTATGTAATTTGGTGAGAATTCCAAAGACTTGTGTTATAGATAAGAAATTGTCGATGTGACAAAAGACTCTTATATCTTTGTTGAATAATCTTCCTTCAACGGTTAAATCTAGCAAAAATCCTACTAAACAAATATATTTAGGCTGCTTAAAGGTAATAATCTTATGTAAAAATATAAGGCATTTTAGATTCAAGAGGTTTTCAAACTTAATTTGAAATATCTGTTACGAGTATTGTTATAAGTTCGTTTGAGTTTCCGTTGATCGTCCCTGTCACAGTTTGCAAAAATTTTACAACGGTATAAGAGGACAGGAATAAGATATGTTTTTGCAAGTTTCATACGTATGGCAAATGGTGTTGAATCTAAAACTGCCCACAAGTTGCGAAGCATATGATAGACTCTACTCGCAACGATATTAATATGGTTTGACCAGGTTAGCCGAGCACTAAAGACAACTTCTAGCTCATAAGCTGTGTTAACAAATACTATTTTATTTCCTTTTATGTTTTCTGCAGGTACTTCAAGTGCTATAGTAGACTTCGATAGCAAAATACATTTAGATATGGATGGGTTGATGGATAGCCCATTGGCATTAGCCCAACAGTCAATTTTATTTAATACATTATTTATAGTGTTTACATAGAAACTTAAGGTTTCGATAAGGGTACTCATGTAGATAGGTTTGAAATTTAGTTTTCTATTCTCTAAAAATTAGCATCTGTGGATGGGTTGTGGATTAGATCAATTACAAGAAGTGAGTACATGTATTTTAATCAATGTCTCCTGATGCAATAAATCTACTAAAAGCCAAATGGGCAGTGCAACAGTTGCTAATTATTACATTTAGTGAAGTGAAGAGTTAATAAAGTACATTAATTCAAAATAAGATGCAGGCAGTAAAGTTTCATTGTCCATGACCAAGTCTTAAAAATAGGAGATACCTAAACATATTGCTCCTTTATTGCAACATAGTCATATCTACAAAAACAAACGATCTTGGCAAAATGCGATTAAAGTTTTAAAAATGTACCGATTTAAAGATATATTTTGCTATAACTTCGGTTCAGTTTGAGATATAATACGAGAAGGTATGAAGGAAAACTTTGCTAAAGTTATTAAATTTTTGAGATATGACTATGATGCAATGAAGGAGCGATATGTTTATTAGGTGATAAACACAAATTTTCAATTTGTATTGGTGTTGGTGTTGTAAGATACTACAACATACAACTTGAAAAACACATTGTCCTAAAGATTGCAAATGGACCTATTGAAATGAAAAGGTTTTGAAGAAGCAGTCCGGTTGACGCTATTTTTGCATCAACCTTGACATACATTTGACCGATATAGACGTTGTTTATAAAAAAGAAAAAAATTTCTTCTGATTGTGAATCCGAAGCATGCTACAACGGTGCACTTTTAACTATTTGTCCAACCTCGGTAAAAAATGAACGACATTTTTCGGAAACATGATAATTAGTGTTAGCTTTGAGTGTGTCAGAAAGTTATTTCCATTAAAAAATGTTATATATTTCTTTAAAGTATTTTATCTATTTTATTAATAAACTGTTTGATTTCATATCTTGAGTACCTCCATTTTTATTTTGTTTTTATTATTGTTTTATGATTTATTCAGAGCATAATAACACTGAATAAAAGCATAGTAATAGGGAATAAAGGTAATAATAATTCACGTTCCTATTTCAATCTTCAATTCATTTTTTAGTATTGCACCATTTCATTTACTTTCTTTGTAAACAAGTTCCCTTACGTTTTTTTTATAAAAGTTTTTTTTTTCATTAATTAATACCAAAATTTACTTTGTGGGATCCCGGGAAATTTAAAAAAATGTCCCGCTTTCCCGGGAATCGAAAAAGTCCGGGGAAAAAACTCTACATGTAGAGCTGCATATCATCAGCGTACATATGGACATTGTTGTTAGTCAAAACATCAGGTAGGTCATTAATGTACATACAGAATAAGAGAGGCCCCAGTACCGAAACTTGTGGAACTCCTCTTCTAATATTCAGTGAATTTGAAACATTATTATTATAAGATACCAATATATTAAATTACAGCCTGTACTTGAAAAATTAAATGGTGTTAGATATCTTAAAAACGCAGAAACTAAATCATCTGAACCAACCGCATTTAATAATACAAATGACAAACATTCCAAAACTTCAAGCTGATTAACGCAACGAAAACTAAAGGCCCAACCAAAATGTGCATAAACTAACTTAAGCTACTGTCAAAAAGAAAAATAAGCCTTTCAAATGCATTTAAAATAACAAAAAGAAAATAAAAAAAACATTGATTCCGTACGGAATGAGCGATTAGTTTCGCACCTTTCTTAATCAAATGACAGTTTTATAAAACTTAACATAAAGTTTCCTTAAGTTCAATATGGGTTTACACATATGATTTACATTTATTTGCTCAGTTGCTTAAGTCACGTTATTCACATTCTGGTTGGGCCTTAAAGGGGTTTTGTATTGAGATAGAGCAAATATTATCATATATGTTACTAGCTGGCGATTGGACATAAATATTTATAAATTGAAATTTTTAATATTTTTAATTAGGCTTAAGTTCATTAAATTTAATTTTCATTAAATTATTTTAATGAAGAAAGGAATTTTACAACATGAAAATTAATTAAAATTGTTATTGATATTGTTTCATTCTTGACCGTGGCCGGGGCTCGAACCGCGGCCGGCAGGTTACCATGACATGTTTCGATCGCAAACACTCGATCTCCTCAGATGGATTTGCCGTTTTACACTCGTAGCCATCGACGACTGCTGACGTCAATAGCCAAACATCAATCCTTAATCCAAATTGTATTTTAACCTTTGGTAGATCGAAGTTTGCTTTTTTAAATGTTTATCCATTTTAATTGATTTTACATGTTTTTCCTTACTTCTGTTTTTTCGTACTTTTGTCAAGAATTTTTCTTGAAGTCCAAAGTACATTTTTTGTTTTTTCATTTTTTTGTCTTTCTATTTCTTGTTGACCTTTTTCAGCACAACTTGAAGGACAAATGAACACATAGAGGTCGTGCCTTAGCTTTAACAATAATTAGTATTAATTAAAAATATTAAAAATTTGGATTAAAAACCATGAATAGTTCAACAAAATAACCACAATACTAATTATTTATAAATTGCTCATTCAGAATGTCAACGTCAGCATCCATATTACATGTTTTGTTGAATTTCTGGCCTATTCCAATTTTGCGAATATCCTTCTATTTGGATTTGTTATCCATTGCTGAAGAAAACATTCTTTGATAATAAGTGCACTTCGCAAGTTAATTGCGCTAACTAACCTCCCTACAAGCAGCTTTATGCTTATCCTTCAGATCATCAGTTTTAAATCTCTTCCATGCAATTTTTAAAAATCGGTCCATAATCAACCTAAGGTGTCGTGTTAAGCTGCCTTCTAAAACCCACTTTAAAACTATAAAACGCTATCATAAATTTCACTACTATATCGAAATTTGTTCTAATTAATTAAGGCCGCTATTACGGTACACAACTCCACTCAGTTGAGTTGTAATTGCTTAATTTATGTATTATGGTTTACAACTGAGTTGAACTAGAAAACACTACAGAATTTTGTGAAGATTAGTCCATAATTTACAATAAAATAAATTACATAAAATAAATTCCCCTCTCGAAAATATTTGTTCAAATTAACTTTTATATGACTAGAAATAAAAGCAATCAGCTTTCTGATTGTCGGTCAATTAATTATAATATGTAGCTCTTAACCACGACGCATTGCAATACTGACGTGCGTTTTTATACACAATAATTAAAAATGTATAGATCTCACATGGGTCTCACGCCAGAATTATTCTAACTGCCAGTAGAGTGTATCAAATATTCGGCACAGCCGAATTTAGCACTCCTACTTGTTAATTTTGTTTTTCGGCAAGATCTAAAGCTTCCAAATAAGATCCAATCATCATAGCAGGGCTGTGAAGTCGTGCAAAAAAGTACTAACTCCGACTCCAAGCGCTAATTTTTTAAGTGCGACTCCGACTCACGACTCCTACTATAATATTCATGCTAAATGTATATGAGACTCACTGATGTTAACATTAATTTTTTTATTACTGTACGGCCTTCTAAAAATTACCGTTTTTGAGCAGAAATTTCCGTACGAAAACATTAATGTGCTGTTTCCAAAGGACCGGCGATTGATTATGTGGTAAAATTTATATGAAAAGCACTCAGTCCATCGCCTGTCATTTGGAAACAGCACATAAGAGCAGTATTCATAAACCATTTATTTAAATTTTAAACGTGTTTTAAGAAAAAATTTGATTAGAAAATTTTTATTTAAAATACATTTTTAAGCAATCTTATTGTATTTTTATGAATATGGCAGTAAAATAATTTTGAATAAAATAGGTACATACATACATACATATATGTATGTGTATTCATTCAACTCAAAATATTTTTTTTTAATACGCTTAGCGTGCATATGTATATGATAAACATTAAAACAAATAATGTTTTGTTTAATTTATTTAATTATAAAATTAAAAAAGTTATCAAAAGTAATTTTTGGGAATACAAAATTTTAATTTAAAAGATTTTGTTATTCGTGCTTAATTCCCAGTTTTTATTCTTGACAAAAACACCTGAAATTCATTGTTGATTGGATAAGATATTCCTATGCGCATTTCACTGGTTGCTTAGGCCAGATCATCAGGAAACTTCATCCATAAAGATTTTAGAAAAACTAAAGATATTAAACCATGTTTTGTTTAAACTTTGATTTTTTTACAAGTAGAACTGTTGCTTATGATTCTTATACGCTTAACAGTTTTATATAACTACTTTTTTCTGGATGTATTAAAGTAAAAAAATAATGACTTGCTTTTGAATGCGTTCATTTTGGGACATCCTTTGTAAAATTCATTGGTTCTTTCAGTAGTATTGTAAGTAGTGCTCTTATGTTTTTCTGATTACTCAACACATCATTTTGTAGGCGAAGTTTTTACTGGGTTTCAAGTGTTTTTATCAAGAATAAAAACTGGGAATTAAGCACGAATAACATAATCTTTTAAATTAAAAAAGTTATGTACTATAATAGTTTTTGAATTGCTACAGTCACAAGAAAAATCAATCCATCCGTACTTAACCAAGGCAAAGTTGTGTCAATAGTACGGTAAGTACAGTTTTTCTTAAATCAAGTACAGAATGCTTGATTCAAAAACGGATTATTCAAGTGCCAAACACTTAACTTTAGCTCCATTTTGGGTTGCCATATTTGAAAATTTAACAAAAAGTACATTGAGGGGGAAAAAACAGTACTTATCAAAATAACAGTACATTTTTTATTTATTGATAACTTTGTGACTTCGTCTTTAAGTCATTACATTTTTATTTAAAATTTATTAATAAGAATCATAAAAGCATTTTAAAACTATGAGAACAAAACGGTGACATAATTTTCAATTCAATAAATCACATATTTTTTAAATATAAGTTAATAACAACTTTAAACACATATAAAAAACTTTGAGAACGTAACAACAAATATTGCATTTGTTTCAAAAGGCAATACAAATGTAGATCTAGTCAAACTATAAATAGTATCTTAAGCTACTAACACAATTTAAACGTCGTTTTTCGAATAATATTAATGTTAGTTTGAATAAACAAATTACTAATGCTACACCATTTTTAACTGTATTTCAGAACTATCTGCACTATATTTTCAAACTGAATTTTGAAAATGATCTAATAAATTTTATAAGTTCATAGTGAATAGAATTTCGAAATTGGTATCTAATTGAATTTCAAAAACTACGCATTGAATTTTAAAATTATCTATAATATAAATGTGTTTTAAAAATGCAATTGATTTTTTAAAATAACAATAATTGAAATTTTTGATATTAATTAGGCTTAAGTTCATCAAATTTAGTTTTCATTAAATTATTTTTAGTGAAGGAAGGAAAAAAAATTAATTCTTTTCATGTTGTAAAAATTCCTTCCCTCACTAAAAATAATTTGATGAGAATTTAAGTTGATGAATTTAAGCCTAATAATTATCAAAAAATTAAAATTTTTTTTTCGACCTTTTTTTTATAATTAAAATAAAAAGTTTTTTCCAGTTCGAGGCCAATTTATTGTAAAAAGAAATGTATATTGTTTATTAAATTATTTGTTCCAATATTTCGATATCCTTCGGATATCATTATCAAGGAATGAGTTACAAATATATTTGCAAGAGACTTATTACTATCTCCACATTTAATATTTCAAATTAAATAATATCAACAAATTTAATTAAAAACCAACAGTTCATTTTAAAATCCCAATTGTTTAATTACAATAATAAATAAAAATTTAAATTGTATTTGACAAATTATCAGTTTTAAAGTAGACTTTTACTTTATCATCCATAGAAATTGTTATTGTACTTAAAATAAAAATTTAACAAAAATTAAATTATAGTTTAAGAAAATAATACTTAGGCTCAACCAAATTTTATTTTAAATATATAATTTTATTTTAAATAAATTTTTTAAGTTTATTTTAAAGACAATTACCATTTGCATGTGCAATAAAGTAAAGTCTACTTTAAAACTGATAGTTTGTCAAAAAAAAATTGATAATTTTCTAAGTTATAAATAATAATCCAAAAGTATTAATTAAATATTATTGTAATTTTAAGAAAAAAATAAAAAAAAATCAATCGAATTTTTCAAATGCATGCATTTAATAATTTTTTAAAAACAATTGATAATTATAAAATTATAAAACACAATTAGAGATCGTGTAGTTACAATATAAAATAATAATTCAGCTTACTAAAAAAAGTAAATAAAAAAATTATAAATAGTTATCCCTGTTTTGTACACATTTTACAATACAATTTATTCCTGTTTCAGTCTTCAAAAAATTATAAAATTCAATACATGTATATCCAAAATTTGTTTTTATAATCAACTCGCTTTCCAAATTTTCTATTAATAGTCTATTTCTCTCTTTTCTCCAAAACGAAAACATTAAACTAAATATTCTTTCCGTACAAGCATTGGAATGTGGAATGGAAAAAATAAAATTGCATATTTTCTCGAAATTCGGAAACGTGACACTATTTTAAAACAGTTTCCATTTTTCGTCAACACGTTTTTGTGTTTCAGTGGTTTTAGAAAAAGTCTTTTATGATAGGAATTCATCGGTATGATATGCAAAAGCAAATCCATATCAATATTTTTAATAGAAAACAATTTGATTACAACAGCAAAATCGTTAAATGATGTGTTGGAATTTAAATTAAAGACACTAATTTTTTCAAACTTATTATTACTTAAATCGCAACGGTCTTCAATGTACTTTACTATCGAATCCAAAACAGCGTCAGCTCGTTTTTAAAACAATGCTACTTCTTGAAGATTATCACAATTACTACACATGCTAAATAGCCATAAAACTCTTAATTTTTTTGTTGTAAAAATTTATCGCGAAGACATTTAATTATTTCAAACATATCGATTACCACCAAGCTGTTTTGTTCTTCTAACTTTTTTATACAGGATGATAAAGCAGTACCTACATTGTGAATAAATCCCAAATAAGCTTCAGCACTGTCCAGTTCAAAAAACTGTTTTAAAACAGTTGGACAATCTTGTGAGAGGAAATAAGTTTTTATTGCTGCATAATTCTTAAAAAGCCTTTCAATAGCTGGAGACAAACTTAGCCAACGTGTCGGTACATGTCGGAGCAATTAACTCCATTCTAAATCACAAAACTCGAATATTTCTTTTAGGTTGGTAGTTTTTTTTTCGAAGAGCTAAATTCATTAAAAATTTTGATAACAATATTTTCGAAATCATATTTTAATAGCTTTAATGAATTTTTAAATGCGTTATTTAGGATATGACACAAACATCCAACACCGATTATATTTGGATTACTTTTTTTAAGTTCCACAAAAACACTTTTTTTACATCCAAAGTTAACGTTTGCATTGTCAGCTCAAAAACTGGTTACATTCTAAGTTTAAGCCTCGTCCGTCTAATTTTGACTTTAAAGAGTTTGCGACATCGATTGACATTTCTGAGTTTGACTCATAAAAGTTGAACAGTTTTGTGTTTACTCCTCTATGCTTTGAAAAATACCTTATTATTATAGGAAAAGTTTTGATATTTCCTTTGTTTGACGCATCGGTTGATATTGAAAAAGGGTGGTTATTATCTAAGTTTTTAATGACTGTTTCGATAGCATACTTAGCCAGTATATTAGTTACAATTTTGGAGCACGTTGTCCTTCCGCATGTAAAACTGGTAGCGACATTTGAATCAGGAAACAATTGCTTGAAGAGCTTACTGCTACAATCTGCCGAAATGAAGCTGTGGCTATTCATCACCGTATGATATGCAAAAGCAGCCTCTGCAATAGCGCTACACTCACGATTACCTTCTGGATTATTATTTTTTTGATTTAAAAAACTGGTAACGGATTTTTGCTGAATGCTAACTAAACTCCTCTTGTGCTTGGCTGATTTCATATGACGCTTAAATTCGCTAATGCCACCATTACCAATTGAGAACGAAATCCCGCAAGCCGACCACATAGCCATCGTTTCTTCCTTGGTTTTCAACAACCAATTGAAATCTGTTACCCAAAAATCTTTAAATTTGTGTTTGCGGCGATATTCAACTATTTTTTTTACTTTTTTAGGCGATTGGCAGTTAATTTCTTCGACCTCGGTAGAACTGTTTGAGTCTGTATACTCACCAGAATCGCATTCCATTTTTAACTAATCAAGAAAAGTACAATGTAAAACAGAAAAATATGTTTTTTTTATTATAAATATCTTACCGTTTAGTTAAGGGATGTGGCCGTCTGTTTATTTTGTATATAAATATTATTTTAATTACACCTGAAAAGAACATGTAAAAACACAAAACTTTCTTTTTTACAAACTTAAGAGCATGGTGAAATTACTAGAAGGTGGCAGCACTAGGATTTGTTGTACAACAATACAACAAAAACAGGCAAATTTGTTTGTGTAAAAAAGTCCATTGTGTCAACAATATGGATTTTCACCATACCAAAATTTTATTGTTATTCAAATAAGTCATTTGAACAAATAGCAATAAAAATTAATAAAAAGTAGAAAAACATAAGCATTAGCTTTAATATTTGTAAAATTAAAAAAAAAAATGGAATTTCCAGCTTTTAAAAAGAATTGGCTATTTTTAGAGATGGAGTAAGCATAAAAAACTTCACATTTTTGGTATAATGCAGATGCAGTTTAAAATTTCTCGCAATGATTGTCTATCAAACTCTATTTTCTCTAGAATGTAAACACAAATAAACAAGATAACCCTTCTACCAAAAAAGACAGTAATGAGCACAATGAAAAATATCTTAATTTGAATCCTGAATGCAAACAGCAAGTGCAGCAATCTTTTTGTCCCAAAAACTGAAAAAGTGACAACCCTTCAGAAAATTTAATATCTACCAGCTCGCCTAAATTTCTCTAACCTCTACTACTATTGACTACATATCAGACACCGTTGTAATAATCCCAGCTAAACGTCCAACACAGTTTTTACCACAACAAAATAATCCAACACTTTTTGATGTTTGAATTTCTCCCATTAAAAGCGTAAATCAAAAACTGGTTTTGGAAATCCTTTCCGTCAAAGTACGCCAAAGACAAGAGGCCATTTTTAAACAAATTTAATGTTATTTAAAGTCTTTTTGTTATTGTGAAATGAAATTGGAACCAAATTGTACCTCATAATGTCTAATAAATAAACTTCTAAATATTTCCCCAGATTACGAACTTATAAAGAAAGCTATAATAACTGTAGCCTAAAATGTCGAAAGGGTAAATGTGGCCGAAAGGGATTCACCCGTCACCTGTCGATAAGGTTCGTTTTCTAAACGTATATCTGTGAACAAAATGCAATGCTTGGTACTAAAGCAACATTTACTGCCTTTAAAAAATCAATACTACAGTTTCGCTTTAAAAGCTTATCAATACGATGGACGTATTGCAGTTTAATTGGAAATTATTTCCATGTTGATAAAACCTTTACCTAAAGAAATAGTCGTCCAACAATATTTCAATAATTTTTTACGTTTTGTTAATGGATTTAAACGGCAACTTATGCAGGAAGCTGCTTTATGTTCCATAATGTTTCCCCTAGGGACGATAAAATAGTTTTTATTTACATGAAGACCATAAAGATGGTTTTAAATCAAATATTTTATTAATTCACTTTTTGAAAAAAATGTACATGTAATATTCATATGTATATACCCGGGTGGCAATTGGCCAAATGAAAATTTTGTGCATATTGTATTCACCTCGGCCTGGCCAGAGCCTACCGTATTATCAAAAAGCATACGCCTTTATTTACTTTTATTTCGAAGAATTATTCTAGTTGACAACAAAATGTTCTTGATATATCCATAAAACTCCAGGCCCTGGAGTTAGTTAGTGTAAGTTTTTGCGACAGCCACAAAAAACCTTACAAAATACAAGTGGTCCCACCCGGGCCCAGGCGGCAGCTTGTGCCACACAAATTGGGTTTCTATTTAAGAGTTAAGAACCATTTTTCATATGCTTTTAATGTTAAAATAAAAATGGTTTTTCTTCTACTGAAATTTTTCAAATTTTGTTAAGAAAATTAACAGTATTTTGACATTACCTAAGAATAAACAAATAATTTTGACATTAAGGAAGTTCACCATGGATTGAGCAAAAAATAATAGATTCCGTAGTGCTGCCACCTTCTAATTATTTCACCATGCTTAAGAGTCTTTGCTTGAAAAGTAAACAAAACAAACTTGTATACAACAAAACGAAGTGGAATAAAAACAGGGCGATTCAAAACAAATTTATACAGAAATATCGTGCACATGAAAAAAAAAATGTTAAAAAAAATATATTCTTTGTACACTCAAAAACTTTTTTATATAAAAAATATGTATATACAAAAAAAAAACCGTACAAAACCAGTACAAATCTAAAAAACAGTACTTTTGCGTACTGTTTTAGGTATTGTGAATAAAACAGTACATTTTACAAAAAACAGTACGTGTACTGTTTAAAACAGTACGAATGGCAACCCTAGCTCCATTTAATCCCTGATCCGTACTTAAATAATCCGAAAACTATAGTGAAATTTATTAGCTCACGGCTATTTGATGTGTAGGTATGTTTAATATTGTTGATTTTTAAACAAACAAAAAGTTTTATATAAAATTAATAATAACTATACAAGCATAATTTCAGCTTTGTTAATTGGACTTATCGCTGTTACGAAAACATTTGCAAAAACATAATGTTCTTAATTTTTTGTTATAAAATTTAGATATTTTTAAATTTAAATAAAAAAACACCTTTCAAACGTTAAAATTATTAAGCATTCATACATATGTAAGCATGTATATGTATACTAAAAATCCGAATTTCTTTAAATTACCTTTTTTTAAATAAAATTACCTTCATACCTTTTGCGGCCCAAAATTACCCTAAAAAAGTGTAACTACCGTACGGAAGGAGGGTATACTAAGTTTGTCATTCCATGTGAAACTTTTTTATTATGCATCTAATACCCCTAGTTTCTTGATTAATTCTAAGTCGATTCAGCCATGTCTGGCTTCTAGTTATCCTAAACAGTTCGGGAGTGAAATCCAGCAAAATCCAATCAGTAGGATCATAGTTATCAATTAAAATGTAGAACCACCACCGTTAGAAATAGACAATTTTGGTTCAAAAACTTACGTAAAAGGTGCCATAAATTACTTCTAAAACCGTAATAAATATTGCTATCATATTTAAATGTGGTTTCGTAAAGATTGGTCCATAATTTACCATAGGCCCATATAAAGCCTACTCCCGGAATACAGTTTAGTACGCATAAAAACGTAATAAATATTGCTATCATAATAAAATTTGGTACGTCACAGTTTTATAAGACACTGCTTTTTATATTACTGTTAAATAATTAAATGAAAAAAAGTATAGTATGTATAAAAAGTATTTTTATATATTTTATTTACAAATATATAAAAATTAAATCTAAAAAGAAAAATTAAATCTAAAATTTTGAATACGCCCTCTCGTATGCTCTTTCTATTAATTAAAGCTCAAATAGACTAAATTTGCCACAATAGCCCATAATTGAGAAATACTCAATTGGTAACCACTTATTACATCAAAAGGTGCAAGATCTTTGACGTGTTTAAGATAGTCGTTATCAAAATCAAACTTTTTTAACAGACCATTAAAAAGTGCAACATAAAACTTTAAAGAATAAACTCCAAGATCTATTACATTAACTTCAGACAACTTATATGAATCTAGTGCTAAAGATATTTCAGAATCTAAAAAAAATTTGGGATCTTTACGAAGAAGTTAATACAACTAAAATAATAAAGGACAGAGAAAATACAAGACCATTTAATAACATGAAAACATCACTTAATATTTGTATCATATATACTGCAAATTTTACATCTCAAAACCTGTAACGAATCATAATATATTTTTTAAGTTAGTTCAAATTGCTAGAAAAAATCATAACACTTTCTGATTCTCGTACAATTGGTTTGAACCGGAACCAAATTTTATACTGACGTCCGTTTTATAAAGATAATAATTTATAGCTCTCATATATTTTAACTGTCAGTGGAGGGTATCGAGATTATAATTTTAAGAGGTTTAGGGTCACACATGTAACCATTGCTAAAAAGGATTTTAGTTACAAAAACAAAGAAATTGTAAAAAAACAAAAAAGCTATTAAATGCTACAAACTATGAAACTTGGAAACCCCAAATGGAAGCAATTGTTTACAAAGCAAGATTGTTGCAGTTTGTACTCCCTCACTTAGCTACTAAAGAACAAACGCCTGTGCATCAAAAAACAATAGATGACCAATGTACATTCGATGATAATAGCAATAGAACCAAACTTATAAGAATGGTGAAATATGTTAAAACAGCTAGTGAAATATGGAATTATCTTCAAGAAACATATGACCGCAAATCAAAAAGGCGCAAAGCCGAAAATTTTCGTAAGTTACTTAGTTTAATAATGTTATCCGTAGAAACGATAACGGATTACTTAATCAAATTGGATATTTGTGTTTCATGTGTATCTGAAATGTATATAAATTGAGCGCTTGTTCAGAGCTAATAATAGCAATAGAACCAAACTTATAAGAATGGTGAAAAATGTCAAAACAGCCCGTGAAATTTGGAATTATCTTCAAATCAACAAGGCGCAAAGCCGAAAATTTTCGTAAGTTACTTCGTTTGATATTTAACTTTAATCTCCGTATTTACTTTTTGAGTTGTATTTTTAAACTTTATTTTGCTAGTTTAAGCGGCCAATGGTGGTGGTTTAAACCTTAACTTAAACTGTCAACATACAAATGTTTGGTTATGTTAAACTGTTGCAAAAAAATGAAACAAAAAATAATTTTTAAAAAATGATATATTGCTAAGCACTTTTATATAATTTTACCTTTCTATATTATTTCTTTAATATATTTTTTCTAATTTCTAATTTCTACCTTGGAAACAAAATTAAATTCAGTAATTTTCTTCTTCTTTGAAAACATCCAGATTGCTTTGATAATTACAATTGCGCTCAGTATGGTAACACTACATGGTTTAAGCCACCAACCAAATATATCAATTTCAATTGATAGTAGATTTACTTAATTTTCAGATTAGATAGTTGTAGAATTAAATTAACTTAAATCTCAAACCCAAAAAGTGGATCTAAGTGAGCAGTATAAATAAGCACGTGCTGCATTTGATACTTCCAATGAATTTCCCTCATACACGACGCAAACACATAACCAGGGTACATTTGTACCCCTTTATAATTTTTAATCATTTTCAGCTTCACAGCAAAAACTATTTGATTTAAAACCCGTTTAATCAAAATCTAACAAATTTATTAAACATTTTTCTATTCTATTTATATACTCTTATACATAGTATCGGGTTTATAGCTAGAAACGTTTAAAGTTGCTAGTGGACACACGGGTACCAGATTATGCGTTCTACAATTAAATATCTTGGGATCAAGATTAATTGAAATTCGAGACAAGTCTGAGAGTGAAAAAAATAAGCAAAGTGGATTAAAGGTAGAGAAGTTGAACACATTTTAAAAATAAAGTTAAAATCCGATGTTTAATTTCCTTATAAGTGCTATAAATGTGGCCGGAAGGGGAATATGTAATCATCCTGCAATAATACTACAATATCCCCATCATAATTTTTTTTCTTTAATTTTTTTTTAATTTCATGGAATGAGAGCAAAAAAAATGATCATGGAATATAAAAACATAAAAATTATAAATCTATATATACAAAAATTCATTTTATAACTCGAGAACCACTCAAACGAGTACATGCGTTGGAAAGGTCTACTTTCACTGATGGTTTGTAAAAAAACTTTCGAAAGTGGCGCTGTTGTCTTGATATTAAAATTTTTTTTATTGATGGTAGATAGCGCTGGGGTCAAGTTATTAACAAAATTCTCCAATATTTAATTTTTTATTTTTATTTAGAAAATCCCGAGCAGCGCCGGGACCAAACAGCTAGTTATATATAAATTTACATTTCAATTGTTTTTATTTTTTCTTTGTCTTGAATTTTATTTAACAATTTCTTTTTCTTTATCATTACTATTTGCAATAACATTTTCATTATTTAAAACTTCAACATTTTGACCTTCAGTTTCATTGTTTAAGATTTCCTTTTCGTTTTTAAAATTATTATCAATATTTACCTTTTGAAATGGATCCGACAGGGTAGTCGGAATTTCTTTTTCTTCAATAAAAGGTTTGTTACAAGAAATAATTTGATAAGCATGTCTTTTCCAAATTTTATTGTTCTCGGTTTTAACTTAATACATTTGTTTGCCAAGCACATTAAGTATAGTACCTTTTATCCAAGAAATTTTTCCCGGTATAGAATAATCTTTGACAATAACATTATCATTTGTTTTAAATAAAGATTTTTTAAAACATATATAATATTTTTTTTTGATTTTCTTGTTTGTTTTTAACAAATTCCTTGACATTTTTCAAATTTTTAGTTTCTAAATTTCTTTTCGGATTAACAAGATCAAGTCTTGTTCTTACTTTTCTTTTATTAAACATTAAATAAACTGGAGAAACGCCTGTACTAGTTTTTACCGTGTTTCGATAGTCAAACTAAAATCTGCATAATACGCTGTTGAATTTAGATAATGATGTTTTACTTAAACTACGTTTTAACGCGTTTTTAATTGTTTTTACTGCGCTTTCCGCCTGACCGTTTGTAGCGGGGGTGCCCTACTGGCGATGTAATTTGCTCAAAACCATTCATTTTTAAAAATAATTTAAATTCGTTTGATACAGACGACGTTCCGTTGCCTGAAACAACACACTTTGGCAAACCAAAACGAGCGAAAAGCTCTCGTAAAACAATAATACCCGCACGACTGGTTGTGTTAGTACCCATGTATATACACTCAACCCATTTGCTGGTACTATCCACTCCTAATAAGCACCAGCGTTTTAAGAACGGACCAAAAAATCAATATGGATTCTCGACCAAACTTCATCAGTCCTTGGCCAGGGAATCAATTCTTGGTGCGGCGGATTTGGACGGGTCATAAGACAAGCTTCACAAGACTTAACAACTTCCTCCAAATCCTTTCCCTGATTTTGCCACCAACAACTCTCACGCGACATAGCTTTCATTTTAATAATACCCATATGGGAAGCGTGCAAAAAGTTCACAACATCGGCTGTTAGTTTTTCGGTATTACGACTCGATATCAAAAAAATACACAATTTGACTCTTCTGATAACTCATTTTTGTTAAAAAAAAATGGTAACAATTCAGAATCGGTCCACTTTTCAGGCCACCCAGTTCAATAAATTTTTTAACTTTTTGCAGGTCCTCATCTTTTAACGTTTCCTGACCTATTGTTGCAAAATCCAAAAATTTATTCTCACCATTGAGTGTTTGTAAATAGTGTACATAGACATTGTCTAGAAAATCTCCTAAAGAAAAGTTAGATTCTATAGGGTACCTAGAAAAGTAATCCGCAATATTCCCTTTTGATTTTATGTGACAGATGTCCAATTGGTAACCTGATAAAGTTAAAGCAATACGTTGTTATCGACTTGAAGCCATTAATGGTATTCCACTTTTAGGATTGAAGATATGTTGTAACGGTTTATTGTCTGTCACTAATGTGAAATGATGACCATATAAATAATGGTGAAATTTTTTCACACCAAACCAAATAGCTGCTGCTTCTCGATCTAACTGTGAATACCTTTTTCCGTATCTTTTAAAGATTTTAAAGCAAATCCTATTGGCCGCTCCAAACCATTTTCATCGGTTTGAGAAAACACGGCCCCAACCCCTACTGGGCTGGCATCTTCCGTTAATTTTGTCTTTAATTTATAAACAGCTGATGAAAAATCATTGTTCCAAACAAATTCTGTATCTGCTCTTAAAAGCATGTGTAACGGGTGCAACAGTGTTGACACATCTGGTTAAAATCGTCTATAAAAGTTAACGACACCTAAAAAGGCTTGAAGTTCCTTTACATTAGTTGGATAAGGAATGTTAGTAATTTTACTAACTTTCTCTGGGTTCATGTGTAAGCCGTTTCTGTCAATCACATGACCTAAATATTTAATTCTTTAACACAAACTTCACATTTGTCCGGTGACAATTTAAAACCGGCATTATTCAAAATATTATGAACTCTTTCGAGTCTCTCAAAATGTACTTTTTCATAGACCTGTTTAAAGAGGATCCATAATTCTCTGGAAGATTGAAGGCGCCGAGGCCTACCCATAAATCAACCTTGTATATTAAAAAGGACCTTTTTATGTTGAAATAGTAGTGTACTTACGAGATTCTTTATCGAATTCAATTTGTTGGTAAGCCATACTCAAATCTAATTTAGTGAATTCTTCCCCACCATGTAACTTTGCAAAAGTATCCTCAATTCGAGGTAGAGGATATTTTTTAATGTATAAATGTGGTGACCTTAAAATCGCCACAAATTCGAATACTTCCATTTTTCTTCACGATCGGAACGATAGGTGTCCCCCATTCACAATAATCCACAGGTTATAAAAATTTAACTTCACTAAACTATCGATTTCGCTTTCAACTTTTTTCCTAATTGCTGAAGGCAATGGCCTCGGTCGGAAAAATTTTGGTACGACTTCCCCTTTAACTTTTAACACCGTTTGACTTTTTCTAAAAAGTTCTAAGCCTCCATCAAAAAGGTTCTTGCATTTTTGACTATTTTCTCAGACTTTTCCCTTGTTACCTGATTTGCATAATTCCGCTTACAAACCTGAATTTCAAACGTTTTATAAACCTCCACGTCACACGTTCCAATCGGAATTATGTTAGCACCATTATGACCTTCAACAACATATCAACCTTCTTAAGTTTATAGTTCATAAAGAAAGATTTATAAGTGCTATCAAAAATTATGTTATTTTCCGACCCCGTATCCAATTCCATTTCAAAAGGTTTATTTTTTACAAAAGTTTCAATTTTAATAGGAACATCGTTTTTACTAGTAATAACAGCTTACATCACTGTTTTCAATAAAATTAAAATTTTTAGACTTACATACTTTTTTTAAATGAAGTACTTGTTTGCATTGGTTGCACTTACATATAATTTTTAAATTTATAACTTTCACTTTTGTGATTTTTGTATCCACATACTCCGCACTGTTGTTCTTTTTTGTTTTAACCTTTTTGTTTTTTTTATAAAATTTAGATTTTCTTCCTTCACGTCGTATTGGTGCTTTACATATTCCGCGTTGTTGGCAATTTCAACAACCTTTTCGAATTTGCAAAACACCGACTCTAAAAATATTTTATCACGGGCTGGACCCTTTTCCAACCCCATCACAAATTTGTCTTTAATTACAATATCTAAAGATGACCCAAACTCACATACACAGCCAAAGATCTCACACGCACTGCCCATTCATTTATTGTCCCTGTGGGTAACTTTGCTGCCTTATAAAATTTGTAACGTTCTGCAAAACCAGAAGTCGCAGGCTTAAAATGCGTGCTCATCACTGTCATGCATCTTTGAAATGTAGTTACAGAATCTTCAAGTTTTATTGGACTCATCAAATTTTGAAGTAACATAAACGACGTTTCACATAATGAAGTGAGTAAGATGGCTTTCTTTTTCTCATCTCATCTCAGCTTGTATGTCATTATTCAGAAAAAATTGCTCTAATTGGTTCTGAAACACTGACCAATTTTTTTGAGTGTGTCAAAGTATGGCACTTTACCCAAAATAGCTGCACACATGTCTTTTTAATAATTTTAATTATTAATTTCAAAAGATTTTGTTATTCGTGCTTAATTCCCAGTTTTTATTATTGATAAAAACACTTGAAATTTATTGTTGATGGGATAAGCTATTCCTATGCGCATTTCACTGGTTGCTTAGGCCAGATCATCAGGAAACTTCATCCATAACGTTTTAGAAAAACTAAAGATATTAAACCAAATAAAACTGTTAAGCGTATAAGACTTATAGCAACAGTTCTACTTGTTACAATATCAAAGCTTAAACAAAACACATCAACAATAAACAGGCAGTGCACGGCCTAAAAAAACACTTAATTGTCAACATCTTTTGTAAAGTTGTTGTTGTTGTTTTTATTTTGTTTTTCTTAACCTACTTACAACTACAATTAATGTTGAGAGAATTTCAACTAATTGTAGTGGGAAATGTAAGATGAGATAAACCCACTGTTTATTGTTGATGTGTTTTGTTTAAGCTTTGATATTGTAACAAGTAGAACTGTTGCTATAAGTCTTATACGCTTAACAGTTTTATTTGGTTTAATATCTTTAGTTTTTCTAAAACGTTATGGATGAAGTTTCCTGATGATCTGGCCTAAGCAACCAGTGAAATGCGCATAGGAATAGCTTATCCCATCAACAATAAATTTCAAGTGTTTTTATCAATAATAAAAACTGGGAATTAAGCACGAATAACAAAATCTTTTGAAATTAAAATTTTGTATTCCCAAAAATTGAAATTATTTTTTGATAATAAACAGGCAGTGCACGGCCTAAAAAAACACTTAATTGTCAACATCTTTTGTAAAGTTGTTGTTGTTGTTTTTATTTTGTGTTTCTTAACCTACTTACAACTACAATTAATGTTGAGAGAATTTCAACTAATTGTAGTGGGAAATGTAAGATGAGATAAACCCACTGTTTATTGTTGATGTGTTTTGTTTAAGCTTTGATATTGTAACAAGTAGAACTGTTGCTATAAGTCTTATACGCTTAACAGTTTTATTTGGTTTAATATCTTTAGTTTTTCTAAAACGTTATGGATGAAGTTTCCTGATGATCTGGCCTAAGCAACCAGTGAAATGCGCATAGGAATAGCTTATCCCATCAACAATAAATTTCAAGTGTTTTTATCAATAATAAAAACTGGGAATTAAGCACGAATAACAAAATCTTTTGAAATTAAAATTTTGTATTCCCAAAAATTGAAATTATTTTTTGATAAATTGAAATTATTTTTTAATTATTATTATTTTTAATTTGTTTATCCTCGTCGCCACTGTAATGAACTCTTCTTTAAATTAAATACACGTTTTAATGGTTTTAATATTTATTTAATAAATAGTTCATTATTTTAACTTATTTTAATGTGTAAACGTCAAAGTACAATTTGTGAGTGAGTTTGTTTCGTATAACAAATGTTTTAAGAAACTACATAAGAAGAAGTAAAATACAAAATAACTAACGGAAAATATGCTGGAAACTCTTAAATGGCTTAATATAAAACAAAGACTTGAATTTAACACACTCATACTTATCCAAAATATGAAAATGGGAAGCGAGCCGCAATATCTGGTAGATCAACTTAATTATGTAGGGGATATGCAACCCTTTCAATTAAGAAATGCTGGGAATTTTAGGTTTCCACAGGCAACAACCACTGCAACACAAAGGTCACTATTTTATAAAGGTCTACATATGTAAAACAACCTTCCAACTTACATAAAAGAAGAAGAAAACAATAATATTTTTAGAAGAATAATAAAATCTTTTATAAAAAATAATAACTTCGAGAGGTTTTGATAACAATAAATATTTATATTCAAATTAAATTAAGTAGAATATTGTAAAGTATTTAAATACTACTAATTTAAAAAAAAAAAAAATATTTCCAATACTTAGTTGTTGCTTAAAAAACCAGTAAGTGAGAGCAACCAAAACAGTAGTTTTAAAGAATGCAATTACTTTAAAACATAATAACTTTAAAGAATGTAATCATCCTGCAATAATACTACAATATTAAAGGAACCCAGCGGTAAATATTGAAAGGACCGAAAGTGGCAGGAGCCAAATTTAAGAATTTTATTAAACCTCCATATTTGTATGGTTGAAATTCTTAATTTGGTTGGTGCAGAGCCAAGGATGCCCCTAGATGGATCAAATGTATGACTCCCCCACTTTATTTTTCATCTCAATCATTTATTTCTAACATACCTTCCCGCTATCTCCATTCCTTAAGGGGGCTCCCATACAAAATGTTCAATGCAGACTAGAAATATATTGAAAAAGAAAAAACCCCATAAATGCCCAGGAGTCGCCCCTAGTGGGATATAATGTATGACCGACCTCAATTAATTTTTTGTCCTTAACATTTTCTCGAGCCATACTTGCCTCTTATCTCCACTTCCTAGGGGGCTCCTATACAAATATTGCGTTTTATAAAATTCTTAAATTAATTAAAAAAGGCTTTTGTGAAGGTTAGGTTCCATTGGCAGCCGTGATCAAGCACAGCTCACGTGGGTCCATTAATTAGTTCCCGTTGTGTTACCATGTCACACCGTCTCCCATGGGTCCTAAGTTATCTGGCTGCAAGTATTACTAAGCAGCCATCCGGTCGATTCAGTAAAGGAGTGGATCCTGTTTACATCAACATCAGAGAGACAAGTTTTGCCCCCAAGGGCTCTTCGACCAAACATTTCGAGTCTTAGATCTCCGAATGCCGGGCAATTACAGAGAATATGTTCCGTTGACTCCTCCTCCTCCTCCTCCTCTCCGCAACTTCTACATAAGTCATTGTAAGAAAGCCCCAGCCTCTGGGCGTGCATTCCGATGGGCCAGTAGCCAGTTATAACCGCAATCAGGTTTCTAAGATGATGTCTGGACAGCTGTGTGCCAGATTTTTCTGGTTTCCCCACAGGTAGTTTCATCGTGCCACCTCTGACTGGCGATAATATGAAACTTGTGCGCTATAAGTTGCTTACTCCTTGGGAGTGAAGCACCCACATTATATGTTGAACCGTCTCGATTCAAGGTTCCCTGTGTCCGGGGACCCAGTTAAGGGTGACCAGTGAATGTCTCGCTATCTCCTCCAGAGACATCCGGCATTCTCGGACAATTCTCGATGTGATGAACACATTCTCCAGGGATCTTATGGCCGCCTTGCTATCGATAATAATGGAATATCCCTTCCAGATATTTCACCACCTGATGCGCCTCGCAGCTGTATGGATGGCCATTATCTCGGCCTGGATGACACTGCAGTGGTCCGGCAGCCTCATAGGAATGCTCCAGTTTAGCTGCTCGGAGTATATGCCAGAACCGACACCACACAGTGTTTTAGACCCGCCCGTGAAAATTTGAATCGCATTCGCGGGAATTTGTAGGTCATCATAGTCGACCACGTTATCCAAAATGCTTACCGTGAAGCCAGGATCAAAGATTGGCTCGGGTGTGACATCCATGTGCCAATTAATTTCATTCAGAATATTAGCATGTCCGATATTGTAATCCCTCCATGCTCCGGTGGCCCTTAGTCTTACCGCCGCGGTCGCAGCTAGCCTTTTCGCTAAAATGTCTGGTGGTAACCAGTTTAAAATCGTAAACAGTGCCTTAGAGGGGGTTGTTCTAATGGCACCTGTTACCGCTATCGCCACCATTCTCATTGTACGTTCAAACCTAGTTTGATGACTCTTCACCCTGAGCGCCGGCCACCAAACAGCCGCCCCGTAGAATAGAATGGGTTTAATGACACATTCGTATATACATTCCTCGGGTTAATTCCCCAGTTAAGGCCAATGGCCCCTTTGCAGCAATATAATGCAGTTGCCGCCTTATTAGTCCTGGAAATGGTGTTCATCCTCCAGTTCAGTTTGCTGTCCAATATTAGCCCAAGATACTTGGCGCTGTCAGACAGTTCCAGTGAGACCCCCTTTATCCTCGGGGTATTAAATTCTAGAATTTTGTATCTCCTTGTGAAAAGTACCAGTTCCGTTTTGGCAGGATTTACATCCAGTCCACATCCCTGGCACCAATGCAGACTCCATTAGTTCAGACAATAGTCTCGGATCTTTACCCAGAGCCACAACTGCAACGTCATCCGCATATGCAACCGTTCTGCAGCACGTCCTTTCCATGGCCCTGAGTAGGGTATTCATATTCAGATTCCAAAGTAATGGTGAGAGTACACCACCTTGCGGGGTGCCCATAGTCGCAACCTTGGAGATGTTCGAGGCGCCCAAGTTGGATTCGATACGCCTGAAGTGCAGGATACTGCTGACAAATTGAGTGATCACCGGGTCGATTTCCAAATGTCTCATTGCGTTAATAACGGATTCAGGTCTAACGTTGTTGAAAGCGACCTCAATATCCAGGAATGCAACTAAAGTAAATTCCTTGTAGTGCAGGGATCTCTCTATGTGGCCCACCAATGAGTGGAGCGCAGTTTCCGTGGACCTTCCCTTCGTGTAGGCGTGCTGAGCCAGTGACAAGGAATTGCGTCCTAACGATGATCTAATATGAATATCCAAAATCCTCTCCAGTGTTTTCAGTAGAAAGGAGGATAGACTAATTGGTCTTAAGTCTTTAGCTATAGTGTGAGATGTCTTCCCACTCTTGGGGATGAAGACGATCTTATATGTTGTCCAAGTTGATGGGACATGTGAGAGACTCAGGCAGGCTCTAAATATTGCCAAGAGCCATGGCATCAATATTCCTAGGTTCTTTTGTAGGTCCGCTGAGATAATGCCATCCGGGCCTGGAGATTTAAAGGGATGGAAGCTTTTGACATGGAAGCCCATTCCACACGATGTCGAGTTATCGGAATATTGGAGATATCCCGATTGCCACTACATGTTACCTCCCTAGGTAACACCCCTGTCGATTCTTTTACAGGATTCGTTTGTTGCCTCAATTAAGACACCAGTCAATGACTCCACTGCGGAGTCGAGCATGGACACACTGTCTATGAGAACCGGGCACATAGGCAGCTTGTCTCCGAGTACACTCGCATAGATAGACCAATTGGTCCTTCTTCTATTCGTGTAGGGTTTAGCTGAATCAACTCTAAAGGAAAAATTGAAATCAATATACATGTGATCAGAGAAGGAACAATCCTTTGACACGTTCCACTCGCTGATCATATCCGAGAACTCATCACTAATAAGGCTTTTGTGAATAAAATCCCAATTAGTAGCATAGCTATATTTTCCAATCTTTTATGAGTTTTTAAAAAAACAAAAATTTCGAAATTTTGATTAATTTAAAAAAAAAAAAAATTATGTTTCTAAAACGCATAATAGAAAAAAGTTTTTCTTTTCTTTCTTTATTGCGGAATTTCGGTTTTTTTTAGTTTGTTCAATAAGCTAAAGCTTTTTTGAGTTACGCGAACATATGTTGTTGAACCTCCTCCATTTTCGAAGTAACGGTATATCTCGAAAACCAGTACTAACCTAAAAAACGGCTAGCACCACTGGATTCAGCGTAGCCGAATTAGGATGTAACTTTTGTCAAGCTAATAGGGCCTAAACTTGCTTCAATGTAAATAAAATTAAATTCTTAATTACAATATTTTGTTCCCGACTTTTCGTTGATTGTTTGTCGTCTTCTTCAGGGCATTTTCTATTTAAAAATTATAAGACAATATGGAATTTAATAACATTAAAAAGTTTTACATGTACCAATGAGCTTACAAATATAAAACATAATTTTAATATTTAAACACATATTTATTTTAACTTTAAATATATCACAGTGTTGTATTCTTAAGTAATTCAGTTGTGTATCTCTTCCCTTCTTTGTTTTCTATATCTAGAATTTTAACATCATCGAACTTAATTGTGTGACCAGTATGCAGGAAGTGTTGTGCTTGTGCTGTTGCCTCTTTTCTCCGCATTATGTCCATCTTGTGTTCTCCCATTTTTGTCTCCAGTGTACGTATGTTGTTCCTATATAAATTAGCTTGAGTAGTATGTTTAGGATGGTTCTAGTCCACTTTTTTCATACAAATTTGGGGATCATGCCTAGATGGGGGTATGCATACATTTCTAATAAGAAGTGGTATAAATATATTGTTATTGAATCCCTACAAAATATGATTCATGCCTGTATTTGAGTAAGTAATTATTATTGTATAAGAAAAATAGTTTTAAGTTATCCGTCTGTCCTTCTGGATGGCTGGCTTGAAAATAAAATAATTTGTGTTTGCATCGTTAAAATTTTTTTTTTGTATGTAACAAATGAGAATAAGTTAAAACCGTGTTTCCATCCCTGTGATGAAACTTTTTTTGTAATATTAAATTTCGAATGTGGGATGATGCCTACGCTACAGTCGGCATTTAAATTCATCGATTGGTACGCTACACTGAGCCGTGTATATGTGTATATTGTTGTGACTTTATCGCGTTGTGGTTTGCGGTTTGTGATTTCCAAGCTCCTCCACTTTTATTGTCTGTGTATGTGTGTGTGTATGTGTAAAGGTGGTTGTCGTGGCTGTGTGTGTGTCAATGTGACTGGCGTGGCTGAGGTGCGATACACCCATGTCGGATGGTATATTTTTTTGTAATATGAAACATTTTTATTTTTCGAATGAATTCTACATATGTACGTGATAAATTTAAAATTAATAAAGCTTTTTATTTGAATTGGTCCTCATCTCAAAATTCTTGGAAAAACAAAGAAATTTGAGTATTAGTTGAGCAGGTGTGTAGGTGTTTAGAATTCTTGGGAAAACAAGGAAACCGCTGATGATGCGGTTTTTGATAATGCAAGAATTTAAACTTAGAAAAAATAAATATTTTAAAAAATCTGCTAATTGTTCCTTTCCATAAGTGTCTTTTTTTGTAATATGAAACCTTTTTATTTTTCGAATGAATTCTACATTTGTACGTGATAAATTTATTTAACGTTTGTATGAAAATATGATTTTATAAAAAAGAAACTATGTTTATGAATTAGAAAATAAAACAAATAGTTTGATCAGTGTTGCCAAAACTTGGTGACCAAAAATGGCTAAACTTACGGGGAAAAATGGCTAAAAATGGGCTAAAAAATGGCTAAAAGTTAAAAAAAGCACACATTAAAATTCAATAACTACACAGAAATAATACATTTAAAGTTCCTTACGATGAAATTGTAAGTTCAGATCAATTTGTTGAATAAGAATAAACGTAAATTAAAATTTTGATAGATATTAAAAATTAAATCATCGATAAATTTGATGTCGTTATTGTTCATCTCGTGCCTATTAGTTTTTAATGATTTGAAAGTAAATCATAATCCCGACAACATTTACCCAACCTTTTTAAGTCCAGATCTACAATTAAAAACAAGTTAAAAAGTATTGTCGGTCAACCCCGACTATACGATACCTTACACCACATTAGAACCTATGTACAAAATTTTGTCAAATAATCTCCAAAATTGCGAACTGTACTTTGCGCACAAGGTTTACATGGACAGCCAGCCGGACAAACATCGTGAATCGACTCAGAAAGTAATTCTGAGTCAATCGGTATACGTAAAGGTGGTCTTAGGACCAATATTTAAAGGTGTTACAAACATCAGCACAAACGCATGAGGGTACCAACCACTGTTGTGGTGTTGGTATAAATATTTTGTTGTTATGTTTAAAATATTTACCTAAATCGAATAAACGGTTGCTAAATGTAACTTATTTCTTAAATTACTTTTAACGATGTTTACTTGGCTAAATACCCTCTCTACTTCGGCATTAGACCATGGGAGTGAGAGCAACTTTAAAGTCAATTCTAAAATTTCTAAAAAAAATTTGTTGCCGCCTGCATCTCTTAATTGAAATACTTGCAACCAGAAAGATGCACTGATGTTTGTGTTGATATATTTTATAAATTTAATATTGGAATACTGTTCATTTACTTTGAAAGATGTCATCTCATCATCTTTTTTAGCGATTTTCAGCATTTATAAAAGTTTTGATTTAAATTAAAGGCATTTTAATTGTTAAAAATGTTTATTTTACTTTTATAAATTTTTATAATAAAATAAAAATTATTCTTTTAAAATAAAAACGGCAAAAAAAATTTTATGGCTAAACAAGTTCAAAAATGGCTAAAAAAATGGCTAATGGCTAAACTCATTTTTTAATGGCTAAACAGGGTGAAAAATTGCTAAATCTAGCCACTAAATGTCTAAATTGGCAACACTGAGTTTGATAGATGTACAGTATTGTTCGAAACCTAAGCAACTTGTCTTGATAAAGTATTTAACGCTTTATATTATTATTATAATTATTTTGAAGATATTTCAGATTGGATATTAAAAAAGTTTACTCGAATTGGCTTGGCAAAATGGAAAACTATTCTATTTAGCGAAAATACTAAATTGAACTTGTTAAATTAAGATGGAGAATACCAATCAAAAAACCATAGGGAATGAAAAACATGTAATGGAAACATCCACCTTATTGTAAAGGCACACAAAACCATGGAAGTGGAAATGTAATGGTGTGAACCCATTTTTCTAAGAGTGGAGTTAGCACTTTTGTTAAAAAATACATACAAAAATGGACCGTTTTGTTTCTAGGGACTTTTTAGCCAACTACGTTCTTCAATGGGCCAAATAGGAAATGCCACTTTTATGGGTGTTTCAATTTGACAATGACCAAAAACTTTTGCCTGGTAATAGGATTCGAGTCTTGGATTGGCCAATGCAATCACCAAACTAAAATCCCATAGAGAACATTTTCGACATTCTGAAGCGCCGGTGCAAGTTTATCGTCTCAAAAATTAGCAGGAGCTGTTGGATTGCTTAAAATTAGTGTGGGAATCAATGTCATCAACAATTTCAACAAATATTATTGATTCTATGTCAAAACGATGTGCGGAGGTCATAAGAAAGAAAGGCTTTTATACGAAGTACTGAAAGTTGCTTACATTAAATATACTTAAAAATAAAATGTAAGACTTTTATTATAATTTTACGAAAAGTTGCTTAGGTTTCGAACAATACTGTATATGTAAATGTTTACATTTTATAAAAAGACAATTTTTACATTTAGATAAATTATTTATTATTATAATATTCCATGATTTCTTTAACTTCTTTTATGACAGATTCTTTTGTTTTCTTAAAGCGGGAACAGGACAAAGTATCAGGACCACACGTATTATTTTCATCTGACCAAACATAGTTATTGAAATGTTCACCAAATCGATTAGTTATTGTTTGCAATTTATTTCCATTCTCCAGATATTGTTTTTTATGCATATCCAAAACTTGATTGCTTACACCAAGATCAATAGAATTGATCTTAGTTTTGAAGCGTTAAATTAATACTTAGGTGTTGAGCTTCCTCCAAATTTATTTATAAAACTCATGTTTTTAATAAATTATATTAGCCTCTCTAAGTTCCTCAATAATTGAAATTATCTCGTTTTATGATTATTATGACCAGCACTTTCCGATGAAAGGAGTAAACGTTATCTGTTGACTAATTCATTGGGATCATCCCTATATATATAGTTTGGTTTACGTTTTAATACTAATTTTAAGGATAATCTACTTCCTTTAGTAAGAATATTGCTCTTTGTATTGAATAATTTTTTTAAAATACGTTTATACCTTAATGCTTTAGCTACAACAACATAAAATGCAGACACACAAAGAACATATAAGAAAATATCTGTCAAATCAATCTCACTATCAGTACCAACGTGTGGTAAAACATACGCTGGTACTTACTGCCACCTAGCGACACATATATTTATCAGTGTGTTGGGCAAATGGCCGTATGTTGCTTTTAAGAGATATGGTAACACACGGCAATACATATATATTAATTCAGATAATTTTATATATATAATGTAATTGATTTAAAAAGAGTCTATTTTTGGACACTTTTTAAACCCCCTCTTGTGAAAGGGGCTTGCAAAAATTTTAAAAAATTTTTTTTTTTTTGTTGGTAAGAGACCAAACTTTAATATAAACGCCACATACATTAAGTTTTTTACATTTATCTGTGATTTATATTTCCTCAAAGTTAAGAAATGATAAACGTGTGTTCAAACACACGACGCACAGTGGCGCCCGTAAAGCAAACGAGGTTGCAAAAATCAAAATTTTCATGAGCGCCGACGAAGTTTTGAATAAACCCATGTTATAGGAAACTTTTCAACGATTTCAAATATGCCACTCTTAATAATATCACATTTTTAGTTTAGAAGATATAACCGTTCAAAGTTGACCGACTTTCGGTTTTCAAAAAAACACACAATTTTTAGTCAATTTGTTGCGATTTCAGGTGTAATATCACGAAAAATAGGTAACGAATCGCCTTATTTTTTATTTGTATTGATTGATGTATTTATATAATGTATAATGATAAAAAAAATTAACTGTTTGCTTTGTGTTTCTCCTGGTAAATCACTATTTAAAAACTATCCGTTTTTTCACTATTTTTCAACTTTGACGGAAAATAAAAAAAATCTATATTTTTCTTTATTTGCCATATTTGCAAAACCAGTTCTTTGATTATTTCTTTACATAATTCAAAAGGTTTTATCTGCCCGTACGTGCCCGTTTGGCTTCTCGAGATAAAAAAGTTTAAAAAGACATGGTTGCAGAAATTGTATGGCATTCATCCCTTATATGTTTTGACTGACAGTAGTTTGATCTAATAGTTTGAAAAAAACTACTCATTGAAATTAGCAGGTACGTACCTCACTTAAACAATACTTTGGCGTACAAATGGTCAAGAACAATATTGACTTATGGTCCCTACAGGTAGGCACAAATCTTATTTGGACACGTGCATAATATCAAAATTGCATTATTCAGCCTAAACCCATATGTATGCAGGGGACAGGTAAATTTTTAGGCGTGGTAGCATAAGCCTATATATTGCAAAATAAGCATAATGCCTGGATTAGTCTACGACTGAAAGTTGGCGCAACAATTACTGAAACCATTAAACAATTTAAGTACTGAAAACATGGCGTTGAACAATTTAAAATTATTTGAACTGTTTAGAAAGTCAACCACACCAAAGTTTTTCACGGAAGCTGCTTTAGAAGAACTTGATAGCTTATACGGAAATATTGCAAAAAGAGTCAGAAGAACTTTGGTAATTTAAACGATTCTACAAATGAGGAGAATTAGGAATATTGAATGTCACCATTGCACTCAAGGATAAGGTGTATGGAATTCTTGCTAAAACTGGCGTATATCCTACCACAAGAGGAGGAAAAATTCGATGAAAATACATCAATAAAGGATAAGGAAAAGATCAGAAAGAAGCAAATACAGGATGCTTTTTTTACACAAGTTGAACTAAAAGTAGACTGTCCCAAGCACGGATAGGGTAACTCAAACGATGGAAACACTTCTAGGAGATTTTTTGAAAATGATGAGGCAGTAACTAGAATCACTGGAATTGACAATCAAATCGTGAAAAGATTGGGAACGATCTTAGATGTTTTAAACTGCAAAGAAAATGTCAATTCTACAAAATATGGAGAATATGCGTCGAAAACTGCATCTCTTTTAGCAGAAATGTATTCACAGAAGAAGTTGACCCCGACCGTCCATAAAATATTGGCGCATGGCAAAGATATAATTGAGTACCAGTCTTTGCCAATTGGAGAGCTTTCTGAAGAAGCACAGGAGTCTCTTAACAAATTTTATAAAAAATATAGATTGCAGAACACATTTAAAGCATCAAGGATAAGGCAAAATGAGGACCTCTTCAACATGTTGGCAGCATCTTCCGATCCACTTATTTCTTCCCTGCGGCATGTGAAGTCACGAATAGATTTAGAAAATAATTATAGTTTAGAAATGGTTAGGTTTTTAGATATACCTTCTCTTCCGAATTGTGATGAATATTTTACAGAAAATTGAAAAAATAAATTTAAAAAAAAATATTATTTTTTTTTAATTTGTTGGGTAATAATTTAAAACATAAAACCCTAAAGAAAAAAAAATAAAAATATTTTTTTTTTAGTTACCATAAAATTGATTTTTCTACTAATTTTTACTTTGATAACCCATAAGTAGGCCCCTACAAAGCGTAGCATCCTTTCCAAACGCTCATTTCATAGGTTGAACAGTTATCTATCATATGCTGTTTAAACTGTTCAATTATCTTATTCGGTTAAAAAGACGAAAAAACTCAAATGGCGCCACTGTGCGACGGTTAGAAATTGGTTAAATAATAAAATTACCCAAAATTAAAGAAAAATTTCGTTTATAATACATAATTAAAAAACGTAAATAAAAAGGTTTTTAAATAAAAATTCGTATGATTAACAACATTTTTTTCAACTTTTTAATTTTACTTAAGATATTTTGTCAAAATGTCACAGAATATTAACATATACAGCACTTTTATCTAGTTTTTATTGCGTCTGAGGATCTAGTTTTGGAGTTGTGGACCTTAAAATATTTTAAATAATTTCAAAAGATTTTGTTATTCGTGCTTAATTCCCAGTTTTTATTATTGATAAAAACACTTGAAATTTATTGTTGATGGGATAAGCTATTCCTATGCGCATTTCACTGGTTGCTTAGGCCAGATCATCAGGAAACTTCATCCATAAAGATTTTAGAAAAACTAAAGATATTAAACCAAATTAAACTGTAAAGCGTATAAGACTTATAGCAACAGTTCTACTTGTAACAATATCAAAGTTTAAACAAAACACATCAACAATAAACAGTGGGTTTATCTCATCTTACATTCCCCACTACAATTAGTTGAAATTCTCTCAACATTAACTGTAGTTGTAAGTAGGTTAAGAAAAACAAAATAAAAAACAAACAACAACTTACAAGAGATGTTGTCAATTAAGTGTTTTTTTAGGCGGTGCACTTGCCTGTTTATTATCAAAAAGTAATTTCAATTTTGGGAATACAAAATTTTAATTTCAAAAGATTTTGTTATTCGTGCTTAATTCCCAGTTTTTATTATTGATAAAAACACTTGAAATTTATTGTTGATGGGATAAGCTATTCCTATGCGCATTTCACTGGTTGCTTAGGCCAGATCATCAGGAAACTTCATCCATAAAGATTTTAGAAAAACTAAAGATATTAAACCAAATTAAACTGTAAAGCGTATAAGACTTATAGCAACAGTTCTACTTGTAACAATATCAAAGTTTAAACAAAACACATCAACAATAAACAGTGGGTTTATCTCATCTTACATTCCCCACTACAATTAGTTGAAATTCTCTCAACATTAACTGTAGTTGTAAGTAGGTTAAGAAAAACAAAATAAAAACAAACAACAACTTACAAGAGATGTTGTCAATTAAGTGTTTTTTTAGGCGGTGCACTTGCCTGTTTATTATCAAAAAGTAATTTCAATTTTGGGAATACAAAATTTTAATTTCAAAAGATTTTGTTATTCGTGCTTAATTCCCAGTTTTTATTATTGATAAAAACACTTGAAATTTATTGTTGATGGGATAAGCTATTCCTATGCGCATTTCACTGGTTGCTTAGGCCAGATCATCAGGAAACTTCATCCATAAAGATTTTAGAAAAACTAAAGATATTAAACCAAATTAAACTGTAAAGCGTATAAGACTTATAGCAACAGTTCTACTTGTAACAATATCAAAGTTTAAACAAAACACATCAACAATAAACAGTGGGTTTATCTCATCTTACATTCCCCACTACAATTAGTTGAAATTCTCTCAACATTAACTGTAGTTGTAAGTAGGTTAAGAAAAACAAAATAAAAACAAACAACAACTTACAAGAGATGTTGTCAATTAAGTGTTTTTTTAGGCGGTGCACTTGCCTGTTTATTATCAAAAAGTAATTTCAATTTTGGGAATACAAAATTTTAATTTCAAAAGATTTTGTTATTCGTGCTTAATTCCCAGTTTTTATTATTGATAAAAACACTTGAAATTTATTGTTAATGGGATAAGCTATTCCTATGCGCATTTCACTGGTTGCTTAGGCCAGATCATCAGGAAACTTCATCCATAAAGATTTTAGAAAAACTAAAGATATTAAACCAAATTAAACTGTAAAGCGTATAAGACTTATAGCAACAGTTCTACTTGTAACAATATCAAAGTTTAAACAAAACACATCAACAATAAACAGTGGGTTTATCTCATCTTACATTCCCCACTACAATTAGTTGAAATTCTCTCAACATTAACTGTAGTTGTAAGTAGGTTAAGAAAAACAAAATAAAAACAAACAACAACTTACAAGAGATGTTGTCAATTAAGTGTTTTTTTAGGCGGTGCACTTGCCTGTTTATTATCAAAAAGTAATTTCAATTTTGGGAATACAAAATTTTAATTTCAAAAGATTTTGTTATTCGTGCTTAATTCCCAGTTTTTATTATTGATAAAAACACTTGAAATTTATTGTTGATGGGATAAGCTATTCCTATGCGCATTTCACTGGTTGCTTAGGCCAGATCATCAGGAAACTTCATCCATAAAGATTTTAGAAAAACTAAAGATATTAAACCAAATTAAACTGTAAAGCGTATAAGACTTATAGCAACAGTTCTACTTGTAACAATATCAAAGTTTAAACAAAACACATCAACAATAAACAGTGGGTTTATCTCATCTTACATTCCCCACTACAATTAGTTGAAATTCTCTCAACATTAACTGTAGTTGTAAGTAGGTTAAGAAAAACAAAATAAAAACAAACAACAACTTACAAGAGATGTTGTCAATTAAGTGTTTTTTTAGGCGGTGCACTTGCCTGTTTATTATCAAAAAGTAATTTCAATTTTGGGAATACAAAATTTTAATTTCAAAAGATTTTGTTATTCGTGCTTAATTCCCAGTTTTTATTATTGATAAAAACACTTGAAATTTATTGTTGATGGGATAAGCTATTCCTATGCGCATTTCACTGGTTGCTTAGGCCAGATCATCAGGAAACTTCATCCATAAAGATTTTAGAAAAACTAAAGATATTAAACCAAATTAAACTGTAAAGCGTATAAGACTTATAGCAACAGTTCTACTTGTAACAATATCAAAGTTTAAACAAAACACATCAACAATAAACAGTGGGTTTATCTCATCTTACATTCCCCACTACAATTAGTTGAAATTCTCTCAACATTAACTGTAGTTGTAAGTAGGTTAAGAAAAACAAAATAAAAACAAACAACAACTTACAAGAGATGTTGTCAATTAAGTGTTTTTTTAGGCGGTGCACTTGCCTGTTTATTATCAAAAAGTAATTTCAATTTTGGGAATACAAAATTTTAATTTCAAAAGATTTTGTTATTCGTGCTTAATTCCCAGTTTTTATTATTGATAAAAACACTTGAAATTTATTGTTGATGGGATAAGCTATTCCTATGCGCATTTCACTGGTTGCTTAGGCCAGATCATCAGGAAACTTCATCCATAAAGATTTTAGAAAAACTAAAGATATTAAACCAAATTAAACTGTAAAGCGTATAAGACTTATAGCAACAGTTCTACTTGTAACAATATCAAAGTTTAAACAAAACACATCAACAATAAACAGTGGGTTTATCTCATCTTACATTCCCCACTACAATTAGTTGAAATTCTCTCAACATTAACTGGGAATTAAGCACGAATAACAAAATCTTTTGAAATTAAAATTTTGTATTCCCAAAATTGAAATTACTTTTTGATAATAAACAGGCAAGTGCACCGCCTAAAAAAACACTTAATTGACAACATCTCTTGTAAGTTGTTGTTTGTTTTTATTTTGTTTTTCTTAACCTACTTACAACTACAGTTAATGTTGAGAGAATTTCAACTAATTGTAGTGGGGAATGTAAGATGAGATAAACCCACTGTTTATTGTTGATGTGTTTTGTTTAAACTTTGATATTGTTACAAGTAGAACTGTTGCTATAAGTCTTATACGCTTTACAGTTTAATTTGGTTTAATATCTTTAGTTTTTCTAAAATCTTTATGGATGAAGTTTCCTGATGATCTGGCCTAAGCAACCAGTGAAATGCGCATAGGAATAGCTTATCCCATCAACAATAAATTTCAAGTGTTTTTATCAATAATAAGAACTGGGAATTAAGCACGAATAACAAAATCTTTTGAAATTAAAATTTTGTATTCCCAAAATTGAAATTACTTTTTGATAATAAACAGGCAAGTGCACCGCCTAAAAAAACACTTAATTGACAACATCTCTTGTAAGTTGTTGTTTGTTTTTATTTTGTTTTTCTTAACCTACTTACAACTACAGTTAATGTTGAGAGAATTTCAACTAATTGTAGTGGGGAATGTAAGATGAGATAAACCCACTGTTTATTGTTGATGTGTTTTGTTTAAACTTTGATATTGTTACAAGTAGAACTGTTGCTATAAGTCTTATACGCTTTACAGTTTAATTTGGTTTAATATCTTTAGTTTTTCTAAAATCTTTATGGATGAAGTTTCCTGATGATCTGGCCTAAGCAACCAGTGAAATGCGCATAGGAATAGCTTATCCCATCAACAATAAATTTCAAGTGTTTTTATCAATAATAAAAACTGGGAATTAAGCACGAATAACAAAATCTTTTGAAATTAAAATTTTGTATTCCCAAAATTGAAATTACTTTTTGATAATAAACAGGCAAGTGCACCGCCTAAAAAAACACTTAATTGACAACATCTCTTGTAAGTTGTTGTTTGTTTTTATTTTGTTTTTCTTAACCTACTTACAACTACAGTTAATGTTGAGAGAATTTCAACTAATTGTAGTGGGGAATGTAAGATGAGATAAACCCACTGTTTATTGTTGATGTGTTTTGTTTAAACTTTGATATTGTTACAAGTAGAACTGTTGCTATAAGTCTTATACGCTTTACAGTTTAATTTGGTTTAATATCTTTAGTTTTTCTAAAATCTTTATGGATGAAGTTTCCTGATGATCTGGCCTAAGCAACCAGTGAAATGCGCATAGGAATAGCTTATCCCATCAACAATAAATTTCAAGTGTTTTTATCAATAATAAAAACTGGGAATTAAGCACGAATAACAAAATCTTTTGAAATTAAAATTTTGTATTCCCAAAATTGAAATTACTTTTTGATAATAAACAGGCAAGTGCACCGCTTAAAAAAACACTTAATTGACAACATCTCTTGTAAGTTGTTGTTTGTTTTTATTTTGTTTTTCTTAACCTACTTACAACTACAGTTAATGTTGAGAGAATTTCAACTAATTGTAGTGGGGAATGTAAGATGAGATAAACCCACTGTTTATTGTTGATGTGTTTTGTTTAAACTTTGATATTGTTACAAGTAGAACTGTTGCTATAAGTCTTATACGCTTTACAGCTTAATTTGGTTTAATATCTTTAGTTTTTCTAAAATCTTTATGGATGAAGTTTCCTGATGATCTGGCCTAAGCAACCAGTGAAATGCGCATAGGAATAGCTTATCCCATCAACAATAAATTTCAAGTGTTTTTATCAATAATAAAAACTGGGAATTAAGCACGAATAACAAAATCTTTTGAAATTAAAATTTTGTATTCCCAAAATTGAAATCACTTTTTGATAATAAACAGGCAAGTGCACCGCCTAAAAAAACACTTAATTGACAACATCTCTTGTAAGTTGTTGTTTGTTTTTATTTTGTTTTTCTTAACCTACTTACAACTACAGTTAATGTTGAGAGAATTTCAACTAATTGTAGTGGGGAATGTAAGATGAGATAAACCCACTGTTTATTGTTGATGTGTTTTGTTTAAACTTTGATATTGTTACAAGTAGAACTGTTGCTATAAGTCTTATACGCTTTACAGTTTAATTTGGTTTAATATCTTTAGTTTTTCTAAAATCTTTATGGATGAAGTTTCCTGATGATCTGGCCTAAGCAACCAGTGAAATGCGCATAGGAATAGCTTATCCCATCAACAATAAATTTCAAGTGTTTTTATCAATAATAAAAACTGGGAATTAAGCACGAATAACAAAATCTTTTGAAATTAAAATTTTGTATTCCCAAAATTGAAATTACTTTTTGATAATAAACAGGCAAGTGCACCGCCTAAAAAAACACTTAATTGACAACATCTCTTGTAAGTTGTTGTTTGTTTTTATTTTGTTTTTCTTAACCTACTTACAACTACAGTTAATGTTGAGAGAATTTCAACTAATTGTAGTGGGGAATGTAAGATGAGATAAACCCACTGTTTATTGTTGATGTGTTTTGTTTAAACTTTGATATTGTTACAAGTAGAACTGTTGCTATAAGTCTTATACGCTTTACAGTTTAATTTGGTTTAATATCTTTAGTTTTTCTAAAATCTTTATGGATGAAGTTTCCTGATGATCTGGCCTAAGCAACCAGTGAAATGCGCATAGGAATAGCTTATCCCATCAACAATAAATTTCAAGTGTTTTTATCAATAATAAAAACTGGGAATTAAGCACGAATAACAAAATCTTTTGAAATTAAAATTTTGTATTCCCAAAATTGAAATTACTTTTTGATAATAAACAGGCAAGTGCACCGCCTAAAAAAACACTTAATTGACAACATCTCTTGTAAGTTGTTGTTTGTTTTTATTTTGTTTTTCTTAACCTACTTACAACTACAGTTAATGTTGAGAGAATTTCAACTAATTGTAGTGGGGAATGTAAGATGAGATAAACCCACTGTTTATTGTTGATGTGTTTTGTTTAAACTTTGATATTGTTACAAGTAGAACTGTTGCTATAAGTCTTATACGCTTTACAGTTTAATTTGGTTTAATATCTTTAGTTTTTCTAAAATCTTTATGGATGAAGTTTCCTGATGATCTGGCCTAAGCAACCAGTGAAATGCGCATAGGAATAGCTTATCCCATCAACAATAAATTTCAAGTGTTTTTATCAATAATAAAAACTGGGAATTAAGCACGAATAACAAAATCTTTTGAAATTAAAATTTTGTATTCCCAAAATTGAAATTACTTTTTGATAATAAACAGGCAAGTGCACCGCCTAAAAAAACACTTAATTGACAACATCTCTTGTAAGTTGTTGTTTGTTTTTATTTTGTTTTTCTTAACCTACTTACAACTACAGTTAATGTTGAGAGAATTTCAACTAATTGTAGTGGGGAATGTAAGATGAGATAAACCCACTGTTTATTGTTGATGTGTTTTGTTTAAACTTTGATATTGTTACAAGTAGAACTGTTGCTATAAGTCTTATACGCTTTACAGTTTAATTTGGTTTAATATCTTTAGTTTTTCTAAAATCTTTATGGATGAAGTTTCCTGATGATCTGGCCTAAGCAACCAGTGAAATGCGCATAGGAATAGCTTATCCCATCAACAATAAATTTCAAGTGTTTTTATCAATAATAAAAACTAGGAATTAAGCACGAATAACAAAATCTTTTGAAATTAAAATTTTGTATTCCCAAAATTGCAATTACTTTTTTATTTTAAATAATTATTAAAATCTCTTTAAATAAAACGTGATATAACCAATATGTAAATAAGTAAAAAGTGAAACAACATTTTTTACTGTAAACTTAATTTAATTTCCTAAAGATGATACCCTAAGGTTAGCGAAATATTAGGAAAAATAAAAAAATATAATTTATTTTTTTAAAAAAGATCTCAAGCTTAAACAATTCAAAATAATTATTAAAAAAGAAAGGTCAAATAAAACTAAATAATATATGTATATATTTAATATAATTAGGTTAAGGAGAATATTCGGAACTATGCGGTGATTTTTTTTTCTATTTGCATGAACATGGTATAACATTTTTCACTATTTGTTTTAATCCGTCTCTTTGTATATTAATAAATTTAGTGTGGTCCTCTTTTGTTATCATGTTTTTAATTCATATATTTAAGTGATAAAGTGTACTTTTAATTATTTAATTAGTCTGTGAAATTTCTAAGTTAAAAATTTTCTTGTGGAAATTGTGTTCTATTGTTCTTAGTTTTCTTTTTATTGTTGTACATTTAAAAAGATTTGCAACCTGTTCAGTCGTGTTCCTTGTATGGTTTCCGTAGCTTCTGCATGATAAAATAAATTTTAGCCTTTGTTGTTGTTGTGTTAAGGCCTAGTTACTCTTACGTAAGCGTATACGTTGCGGATCAGCTGTTCCGTTTTCCTGTCCAAGCTTATGTGCAAATAGGTATTCACACGTAAACGTAATGTGGCGTTGCGGATGAACCTGATAAAATTAAAATTTCTCTCCGTTTTTAAGTATCAGCTGTTAAGAATTTTATTTTGGTTTTCAAGCAGTGTTGTCAATAAAACTTATTAACTAGCGGTTTACTTTTAAATTTTATTAATGAGATTCTCATCAAAACATTAATTTAAATTTGGTGTCACAGAAACCAATGTAATTGGGCAGCTTACAGCTCTTGTTTTTTTTTTTATTAGAAAAAAATATTGTTGTTAAAAGCTTAATTTCTTATTTTATTTTTTTCAACAGTTAGATTATTTCCATAGATGGAAGTAAATCAAATTGATAAATAGTTAAAATAGTATTTTTGGCATGTTTCCGGCAGCGGGATGCTGCTTATTTGCAGAATCCTTTTTCTCACATTTTCTAAGGTCATTTTATTTATTTGTAAGTTTAAACAACAAATATTTTTGTATTATTAATAAATTCGCTTTATATATTTACAAAATAATAAAATTACATAAATATAAACAACAAATGCAAGTTATACAACGATGGCATTTATTTCATATGCACATTTGTATATTTTTTGTATTTTCACTTCTTATTTTCTTTTCTATAATTTTCATTTATTAAAATCACAAGTTTTAACAATATTTTAACGCAAAATTCATAATTTACAAAATTATTAAACAAAAATTGAATTTAAAGCTGTAAACACATGAGCCAAAACAGCTGATTCGATTATCGGTTTTATTATAAAATAAATATTTGCATACATTTTAGACAATGCAAATAGAAAAAAATCACCGCATAGTTCCGAATATTCGCCTTAACCTAATTATATTAAATATATATATTATTTAGATTTATTTGACCTTTCTTTTTTAATAATTATTTTGAATATTTCGCTAACCTTAGGGTATCATCTTTAGGAAATTAAATTAAGTTTACAGTAAAAAATTTTGTTTCAGTTTTTACTTATTCACATATTGGTTATATCAAGTTTTATTTAAAGAGATAATAATAATTACTTAAAATATTTTAAGGTCCACAACTAGATCCTCAGGCGCAATAAAAACTGGATAAAAGTGCTGTATATGTTAATATACTGTGACATTTTGACAAAATATCTGAAGTAAAATTTAAAAAGTTGACAAAAATGTTGTTAATCATACGAATTTTTATTTAAAAACCTTTTTATTTACGATTTTTAATTATGTATTATAAACGAAATTTTTCTTTAATTTTGGTTAATTTTATTATTTAACCAATTTCTAACCGTCGTGTGTTTGAACACACGTTTATCATTTCTTAACTTTGAGGAAATATAAATCACAGATAAATGTAAAAAACTTATGGCGATTTCTTTTCTGAGAAAAATGTTGCATTAATGTTACATGTTCTACATTTTGTGTTCGTTTGTACAAAAAATACAACTGTGGGAAAAATTTTCAAGTTCTTTTGTGAAAATGTTGATGAAAAACATGCAAAACATGTTACATGTTTTACCCTTACTTTTACAACTTTGGTACTTACTACTTTGTTTGTACTATTTGGTTTGTCATAATATTTTAAAAGTTTTGTCAAAAGAATTCTACATCTAAATATTCTTCGACGGCATACTCCATTTTGAATTTAATCGTTTTTTTTATTTTGGTGGAAAATTCTATGTATTTACTAGCTTAACCCGGTGCGCTTCGCTACACTGCTTAAACCACTTCTTCAGTTGAGAGATATTTAATATATGCATCCTATGGAAGGTTTTCCCCCCTGCGCCTTCCCGCTTTATTTTTATTTTCAAAAGTGTAGTATACCATAGGAGTGACTTCTACTAAGTTTGAACATTCTTACTATAACAGTTCTTAAGATATGTGATATTAAACATTGGCGTCCTATGGGGGGTAACATTTCCCCGCTGCTATTTTATTTCAATTTTGGGGTTCAGAAGATCATACTACAAAAAGTTTAATAAAAAGAGTGCAGCGGCTCTAAATTATATTTCTATCTATGAGGGGTTCTGCTCCTCCTCTGTCCATTTCTATATTGAAATTTAAAGTTTGCCATAATAGTAGCTTTAACCACGTTTGAAGACTCTCCCTTTAATAGTTCTTGAGTTGAGAGATATTTAATATATGCATCCTATGGAAGGTATTTCCCCCCTGCGCCTTCCCGCTTTATTTTTATTTTCAAAATTGTAGTTTACCATAAGTGTGACTTCTACAAAGTTTGAACATTCTAACTTTAATAGTTTTTAAGATATCCGATATTAAACATTGGCGTCCTATGGGGGGTAACACTTCCCCCGCTGCTATTGTGTTTAAATTTTGGGGCTCAGAACATCCTACTACCAAAAGTTCAACAAATTGCTTGCAGCGGCTCTTATTAATATTGCTATCTATGAGGGGTACTGCTCCTCCTCTGACTACCCCGCCCATTTTTATATTGAAATTTATAGTTTACCATAGTAGTAGCTGTAACCATGTTTGAAGACTCTCCCTTTAATAGTTCTTCAGTTGAGCGATATTTAATATATGCATCCTATGGGAGGTATTTCCCCCCCTGCGCCTACCCGCTTTATTTTTATTTTCAAAAGTGAAGTATACCATAAGAGTGACTTCCACAAAGTTTGAACATTCTCACTATAACAGTTCTTAAGATATGCGATATTTAACATTGGCGTCCTATGGTGGGTACCACTACCCCCGCCGCTATTTTGTTTTAATTTTGGGGCTCAGAAGATCCTACTACCAAAAGTTCAACAAAATGCGTGCAGTGGCTCTTATTAATATTTCTATATATGAGGGGTACTGCTCCTCCCCCGTCTACCCCGCCCATTTGTATATTGAAATTTATAGTTTACTATAATAATAGCTTTAACCACTTTTGAAGACTCTCCCTTTAATAATTCTTCAGTTGAGCGATATTTAATATATGCATCCTATGGGAGGTATTTCCCCCCCTGCGCCTACCCGCTTTATTGTTATTTTCAAAAGTGTTGTATACCATAAGAGTGACTTCTAGAAAGTTTGAACATTCTCACTATTACAGTTCTTTAGATATGCGATGTTAAACATTGGCGTCCTATGGGGGATTCCACTTCCCCCGCTGCTATTTTATTTTAATTTTGGGGCTCAGAAGATCTTACTACCAAAAGTTCTGCATAATGCGTGCAGCGGATCTTAATATATGCGATAATTAATATTGGCATCCTATGGGGGATACCAATTCCCCTGCCCCTATCGAAAAAATAAGTAGCCTATTTTATTTTTAGGGCTCACGTGATGTATCTGTAAAAATTTCAGGAAAATCGGTTCAGTAGTTTAGGAGTCTATAAGCCAACAAACAAACAAACAAACAAACAAACAAACAAACAAACAAACAAACAAACAAACAAACAAACAAACAAACAAACAAACAAACAAACAAACAAACAAACAAACAAACAAACAAACAAACAAACAAACAAACAAACAAACAAACAAACAAACAAACAAACAAACAAACAAACAAACAAACAAACAAACAAACAAACAAACAAACAAACCCACATACAAACATTTTTCATTTTTATATATATAGATTATCGTTTTAAATTTGTTCAAGCAATAAGTGATGTCAATGTCTGTTTCCAAACCGTAAAGTTAGAGTGCAGCAAATAGTCGAATAGTTTTAAAAATCGCTAATGAACTACATTAATAATAAAAGTGTAATAGTTGTAAATAAAGGCAGCTAATTCTGTTCGATTGAAGTTGTACAACATGTAACACTTCGAGTGATTATAGGTAACATGAAAAAGTGTTACATGCATATACTGTAGCATTTTTTTCTCAGAATAGAAATCGCCATTAATGTATGTGGCGTTTATATTAAAGTTTGGTCTCTTACCAACAAAAAAAAAATATTTTTGAAAATTTTTGCAAGCCCCTTTCACAAGAGGGTGTTTAAAACGTGTCCAAAAATAGACTCTTTGTAAATTGAATTAATATATATGTATTTTCGTGTGTTACCATATCTCCTAAAAGCTACCTAAGGCCATTTTTCCAACACACTGATAAATATATGTGTCGCTAGGTGGCAGTAAATACCAGCGTGTGTTTTACCACACGTTGGTACTGATAGTGATGGGTGGCGTGGATTTACATGGCAAAAAGTGATATTAGCCGTTCTAAGTCTTATGCATGGGTAGCGTTGTAGTCAATTCGTGGAAACTGCATTTCTTCATAGTAGCTTCGCAAAACGCGAATCCTATCTCACAGTTTTCGTCGGAGGATGCAATAGACGGAATCGATCCTTCGTCTACAGAGGATTCAGACACTAATTGTAAGCAACAAAACTTTTCGAGGGAAGACAGCTTGCACGTTCCTTTGAAATGCATCAGTCATTGCCTTTGCATTGTGTGTACACTAAATGTCACCATATTTTAGTGTGAGAAGTGCAACGTACAATTGTTCCACAAAGACAAACAATTTTATTTATAAAACAGCAACGTAAGCATAAAATACTTACGTTGCTTGCCTTAAGTTAAATTTAATTTAAGATTCATTCAGTAAATAAAACTACAAAAACGTAAGTTTCCGTTTGTTTTATTTAGCATGTTAATTGGTGAAGTCGAAACAAAATAACCATATATTCTAAAGAATATTTTTGGACTCCCTAAAACTAAGTGAAAAAAGTAGTAAATAGTTTTTAACAAGAAGTTGAATCAATTAAATATTAACAATGAACTAATAAAAATTTATAAAGTGTCAAAGAAGTAAGGAATGAGAAAATTTTACCAAAACAGAAAACTTCAGGAAGTGATTAACGAAGGAAAAATTAAAGCATTAAATCAAAAATTATACGAATTAGAAGCAGTTTTACGCCAGCAAGAGCAAAGAATTGCACAACAAAATCAGCAGCTCGAAGCGGCAGCAAGCCGTCAACAACAGCAACAAGAACACCAAATAAATTTACAACAACAACAGCAATTGCATGTTATTCAACAACAACAGCAGCCCGAGGGACTTTGTTTGAATCCTGAACACATTATTAATGAGTTTAGAAGAATAAAACCCTTGGACGAACGCCATAATGTAAGACAGTTTATATTGTCCGTGGAGTCGACAATGGCGCTAGCAATTGGCAACAAACCTCTACTCTCTTATGGTTTGCGGATTATCGTCAATAAAAAGCTTGAAGGGAATGCCGGTTAAATGGTAGGAGAACTAGATGATGGCGCAACCTGGCAGCAAATTAAACAAAAGTTATTGAACGGTCTCCAGCCAAGGAAGACCTATGCCGAAATCTTCAATTTTTGCAGAAACGTCAAAGTAAGTGATTTGGACGAATATTTTAAAGAGCCAAATTTGAAATAAATGAAATGTATCAGCTAGATTTAAGAAGACATTCAGTATATAACCCCGCTAGTGTCGACAGAGACCTAGTAGATTTACTTTTGGAAAAGATAGATGGAACCGTTAGAATACATATAAGAGAAAGTGACACACTGCAAGATACAATCGCAAAATATACTAGATTAAAACTGCTCACAGACAGAAGAACAATAGATTATAGACATCGAAAAATTACTGACAAAAGGATTCGAACTGACCTTGCGAAGAATAATTTTCAGACTGAAATTGGTCAAGTTTACCAAAAAGATACAAAACCGAAGATGTACATGAATTTTAGGGGTAATTCTAACAGAGATATTAATACTGATCATAAACAGGACAGTGGAAATGCTGAAGAACAGATAAATAGAAAGCAGCCTTATTCTGGACAGACATATCTGCGGAACTGGTACCCATAGTTTAACCAGAATAGTAATTTTAGAAGGTATAATTTTCAGAAACAGAACAGGGATAACTTTCAGAACAATCGATTAAATGAAGGGTCTTCGAATAGAACTAGAAACTCTCACATGAGTGAAATGTCATGGAAACCGAAAATATTCAACGTGATGAAAATTTTATCGTGGAAGCCCAAATTCACACTTGCCCATAGTAAAACTTACTATTGGATGTAGCAAAACAAGTTGTCTGCTTGACACAGGCTCTACTGTAAGCATTGTGAGCGCTAGAGCACTACAAAATTTTCAAATTTTTTAAAAAATAAATTGTATTTTAGAACTCTTAATGGAATTACAGAAATAGATAGGCAGATAATAACCCCATTTCCAGACGAATTTTCAACAATTGGTAACATAACTTGGATGGTTTATGACTTAATTAGGTTAAAAAGGTATAACGATAAAATCGGACAAGATGTTTTGCGACAAATGGGAGTAAAACTAAATTTTGACGTAGGCTTTATGGAAGTTAACAACAGGAAAATATTTTTTAACATTTACCCATTTGATATAGATAATGTATGTGCTTTACAGACAACACCAAATAAAATTTATGATCTTTTGAGGAATTGAAAATTAAATGAAGAAGAAAACAACAAAATTTTGAAATTGCTAAAACAATAAACAAACTACTTTATCAAGATGGTGACAATTTAACTTTTATTCATAAAATTATGCATGAAATAGTCACAAAAACTGACAGGCCAATATACTCTAAGGTTTACAGGTACCCAAAGGTACATGAACAGGAAATTTAGACACAGATCCAAGAGATGTTGAGGCAGGGTATAATAACCGAAAGCTCCGCTCCATATAACAGCCCACTTTGGATCGTTCCTGAAAAGGAAGATAATTCCGAGACCAAAAAGTGGCGCATTGTTATAAACTATAGAAGCCTAAACGATAACACCATCACTGACAAGTTCCCATTTCCCAATATAGAAAATATATTGGACAAGCTGGGGAGAGCTCAGTACTTCTCAACGACAGACTAAGCCAAAGGTTTTTACCAAATTATGGTAGAACCCAAGCACAGATACAAAACTGCTTTTTCAACCCCTTTTGGGCACTACGAGTTTGTCAGAATGCCATTCGGACTTAAGAATGCACCTGCCACATTCCAAAGGCTCATGAAGTCAGTATTGAGGGAACACATCAATAGAATATGTGTGGTGTACATGGACGAAGTTCTAGTTTTCAGTACATCATTGCAAGAACATATGGATACTTTGAATACAATTTTTGCTGCTCTTGAAAAAGCAAATCTTAAGATACTGAATATTAAAGACCCTAACTACATAATATCATTCAAAAAATTAAAGCAATTAATCACTCAACATCCCATTTTGTTGATTTCCAGACTTTAATAAAAAGTTTGGGTTAACTACCGATGCTAGCAATTTTGCTTTGGGTGCAGTCCTCTCTCAAGAAGGGCAACCTATATGTTATGCATCGAGAACTTTAAACAAACATGAGCAAAACTACTCAGCCATAGAAAAAGAACTCTTAGCAGTGGTCTGGACCGTCAAATATTTAAGACCTTATTTATACGGCAGGGAATTTGACTTGCCACTTAAGTGGTTACAAATAAAAAATTCTGCAAGTGATATTAATCCCAGATTGCAGAGGTGAATTCTTCAGCTGGGAGAATACGATGCTAAGATTGATTATATTAAAGGCAGCGAAAATAAAATCGCTGACTTTTTAAGTCGTATTGATGTCGACATAAACGAAATTAAAAATATTGAAGATCAGAATGACTTCGAAAACTGTAACGACTCAACAGCAGCGACAATACACTCACAACAAGAAGATCTAAACGATCATATTCCTATATTGGACACTGTTGTGAACCGATTTAAGACTCGGTTAATCTTGACAAACAACAAAACTAAAGAAGTAGATAAGGTACACGGAAACTCAAACGATTTACGTAATAATAATCTGGAGGATATACTGAAGCAACATATTAGTAGGGGAAGAGTAGGAATTTGTGCTGACTTAAATGACCATGAATACAACATTTTACAAAAAAAAAATAATTGAGCTGTTAGCGCTGCTTTCAAAGCCACTTCCATTTTATCAGTGATGCCACAATAGTAATATAATTTATTGCCACTTTACTAGTGATGACACTTAAAGAATCGAAAAATGTAAAAGGGTACAAAATGAGATAGTAACATTCTGTAAAGATGTTGAAAAATTTTGATTTTTAGCCCTATGTATTTCTTATGGGAAAATTCCAACATCTTCGAAAATAGATATTAAATGTTTAATGTTGACTAGTGTGAAAAGGTTATTACATTGCTCACATCTAACATCTACCATCAAACAAAAATGTCACCATTTTTGAAAAAAAAAATTTTTCAAAAAGTAATTTCAATTTTTGGGAATACAAAATTTTAATTTCAAAAGATTTTGTTATTCGTGCTTAATTCCCAGTTTTTATTACTGATAAAAACACTTGAAATTTATTGTTGATGGGATAAGCTATTCCTATGCGCATTTCACTGGTTGCTTAGGCCAGATCATCAGGAAACTTCATCCATAACGTTTTAGAAAAACTAAAGATATTAAACCAAATAAAACTGTTAAGCGTATAAGACTTATAGCAACAGTTCTACTTGTAATAATATCAAAGCTTAAACAAAACACATCAACAATAAACGGTGGGTTTATCTCATCTTACATTCCCCACTACAATTAGTTGAAATTCTCTCAACATTAATTGTAGTTGTAAGTAGGTTAAGAAAAACAAAATAAAAACAACAACAACAACTTTACAAAAGATGTTGACAATTAAGTGTTTTTTTAGGCCGTGCACTGCCTGTTTATTATCAAAAAGTAATTTCAATTTTTGGGAATACAAAATTTTAATTTCAAAAGATTTTGTTATTCGTGCTTAATTCCCAGTTTTTATTACTGATAAAAACACTTGAAATTTATTGTTGATGGGATAAGCTATTCCTATGCGCATTTCACTGGTTGCTTAGGCCAGATCATCAGGAAACTTCATCCATAACGTTTTAGAAAAACTAAAGATATTAAACCAAATAAAACTGTTAAGCGTATAAGACTTATAGCAACAGTTCTACTTGTAATAATATCAAAGCTTAAACAAAACACATCAACAATAAACAGTGGGTTTATCTCATCTTACATTCCCCACTACAATTAGTTGAAATTCTCTCAACATTAGAGAATTATCCCATCTTATCCCATCAACAATAAATTTCAAGTGTTTTTATCAGTAATAAAAACTGGGAATTAAGCACGAATAACAAAATCTTTTGAAAAAAAAAAAAATTTTTTTAAAATAAAAAATGTGTTTTTCTCACAAAAGTGCCAAAATTTTAAAAGAAAACCAAAAAAATGTATTTGAAGTTCAATTTGTTTAAAAATATAAAAAATACTTAACAAAAAAACATTGCCATAAAAGATAAAACTTGACAAATGGTAACGCTGCTTTCATACCAAACTTCTTTTTGTCAGTGATGCCACAATAATAATAGAACTTATTGCCACTTTTCAAGTGATGACACTAAAATAATCGAAAGATGTAGAATGAAATAAAATGAGATAAGAACATCTTTTAAAGATGTTGAATGATGTTGGATTTTATTATGGAAAGATGTTAACATCTTCACAAATTAATGGTAGATGTTTGATGTTGATCAGTGTAAAAAGGATATAAGCATGTTGGAAGAAAACATTAAAACAGTAGATTTAAGTAATAGACAAATACTTTTGCAAAAAGTACAAGAGATACACGAAAAGATTCTGACAATAAAGCCAAAACATTAAAGAGAAAAGAGAGGTTTTATTAATTTCATAGGCACAACACAAAAATGGCTGTACGCAACAATGGACGATAATGACGGGACGGAAATTCTGGAGCAAATCTCCGTTACCGAAGAGAATAACAGAAATATCATAAAAACGGTAAACAAACAGATTATTATAAATGACTCATTTAACAAATCAATTATTAGTTTAAAAAATTCGATCGAACAAGATAGAATTAATATCGAATCTGCTCTAGAACAAGTCAGAAAAAGTAATAACGAAATTGTAAAATAATATCTATACTTGGATCAATTGTCAAAGTTAAATTTTTTGGAGGATAAAATAGAGAAATTACAAGATGATATTGCATCAGCAAAAAATAACCTCATTCATCCTAGTATATTTACAAAAATAGAAATCGAAAACTTCGCTATAAGTTAGAGCACCATAAAATCGGAGTGATGACGCAAAGGGACAATTCTTTAATAATAGAATGCTTACAGCAGTACCAAATGGAAATTATATGGAAATTGATGAATTTGACGAAAATGTAATCGAAATAAATCAATAGAAAGTTAAGTTTATTTAGAAACTACTTAATAAATTACTAATCAGATCTTTAAAAACAAAAAACACATAATTCATGAAAAATTGTATTTCCCACCAACGCAAATTATTAACGTAACCAAAACTAACCTAGAATTTGACGCCATTATTTTAGAACATACAAATAATATTAACAGCCAGGCCCACGACGTCACACGTTAACGTACGCATTGAAAATTACATTTAAAACAATAACAAATTTTAGAAATTGATTTTGTTTTAAATGTAATTTCCTATGCAAACGTTAACGTGTGACATTGTGGGCCTGGCTGTAAGGAAATAAATGAATTGAAAGTCCATAGTAAAATCACATATGTGTTAAGTTTTACACTAATTTTTTTGCCATTATCGCACTTATATTGTTTTATATCGTTATAAAAAAGAAAAAAATTGCTATAAGTAAAACCCAAGTTATAACGGTTCCAAACGTATCAAAGAGTCCTTCAGACATTGAAGATATCCTAAGTAAATACAAGCCAAAATAAATAAAAAAAAATTTAAATAAAATAAAAACTTAAGCATATCAAAACCAATTAAATTAATGATAAATTGTAATAATCGTACTAAAAATATGTCTCATACAATATGTAATGAAATCCAGGAGAATTTCTAACAAGGGGTGGAGGAGTTACATCCAGACCACCCCAGATAACAATACCTGCTGGCAAAGTGTAGAGAAAACTAGAAGTTTTAAGTTACATTTTATTTTTTATTCCCACACTTTGCCAGACAGCAATGCAAGCAAGAGGCGGTTTTTTCCCAACTTCGTCTGGTAACCCTATATATAAACAGAAGCCATCTTTTTACAGGGCATTATCAAAACTCTCGATTTATACGGGGCGTAGAGTGCAATGCCTTATGACATTTAAGGGTGAATTTTTTTAGAATAAAACACGCTGCCCTCTTAGAGAGCAAAGCATTTTTAGGAACGAACACCAAATTGCATTTTTTTAAATAAAATGTGACATTTTTTGTAGAAAAGAAAACACCATTAATTGATTCAAAAATTGTTAATGCTGATTAAACATAATTGATTTAAAAAATATTTCTATAAATAAAATATTGCTTGATAACAACTTCAGTCGTACTCAAGTACTCGAACTAAATAAAACGTATTTTTATTTAACTGGCGCCCAACTCGGTTAAAGCTCTCAAGCAGTGTTGTAGAACCTAAACGAATTAAAATCAGTGCTCTAAATAAGTGAAAAAGTGTTAAGATCCTGAAGGAAAAAAACACAACACGCGTATAAGTGTAAACTGTAGAACCGTAGTAAAAATTGAACCGGAGAAATTCTAATTTACCAGCGTGGATAAATAGATAATTAACTAAAATAGAAACTAAGAAAAAACTAAACAGTCTTAAATAACATTTTTTTTTTTTATTTATCGAAAGTGAACAGTTTCAAATAAGAAATTTTTTAAAAAAATAAATGTTCTAAAAAAAAAAAGATTTTTTTTTTTAAAAATAAATTAAAAGCGAACAGTTTTAAATAAAAAATTTTTAAAAGTAGAAAAGTCTACTAAATAATTAACAGTTTCTAAGAAATATAAAAGAGACAATCAAATAAATATTTAGAACCTTAAGTGTGCAGTTAAAACACCAATAAGCTAAGAACTGAATTTAAAAAAAAAAAAAAGAAGAAACTATTAAGGAAAATTGCAAATCTTGAAAGAAACTAAACAACAATCTAAGCAACAATAGAAGCAATAACAACAACAAGTCAACAAAAGTATCCACATCAACCCAAGCGACAACAAAACCAACAAAAGTATCCAAATCAACCCAACCAACAACAAAACAACAAGATGATGCAGCAACTCCTTATAGTAATGTAAGTTAAGTGAAATTTTTATGAAGTGCATTATTATTAGAAAATAAAATAAAAAAAGTAAATCTGTAAGTTAAGTTAGGATTATCGTGACAAACAATTTTTAAGAGAAAAAAACACGCGAATTTAGAATAAATTTAAAAAATTTTTAGGCAAACACAAAAATTTTCATTAGCCTTAAGTCTAGAACAAGTCGTAAGAAATACCAAGTGCAGACCTTCCGAATAAATGATATAGGGAAGAGAAAAAAAAAACCTAAACTTTAGTTCAAAATAAAAGTTCTATATCAGCTCTGAGTGTGAAAAAAGTTTCCCAAACTTATGTCCGACTCTAGTTACGATACAGACGGATCCACGACAGAAAACTTTGACTGGATAACATCCTCAGGAGATTCAGGAGTAGAATACGATAGTAAACGAACAGTGACAAGACAAAGGGTACCTTTAAGTAGAGAACGAAGACATTTTTATTATAATTTACGCCAAGAAAGATTAAACAATCAAAATGGCTAATCTAAACAACCTCATTCGACCTCCAGTTCTAAATTCCAACCAAGCTCCTGGAAACCAGGTTGTAACTGCCGAAATTGAAGCACAGATCGTTAATTTAGTTAGAAGAGCTTATGAGGAAGAACGACAGGCCAGAAATAGAGAAGTGATATTAGTAGACCAGGGAATAGACACACAGAACAACAACAATCTAACGGATCTCGACAAAATTCCAGACATAGTAAAATGCCTTAGAGATTTTTCTGGGAACCCGACAGAGTTCGGATCTTGGAAAAAAAGCGTAGAAAGGGTCCTTAAGATTTATGACTCACTCAAGGGAACGCCTAAATACTTCGGAATATTGAACGTTGTAAGAAACAAAATTACGGGCAACGCGGATATTGCGTTGGAGTCCTATAACACTCCACTTAACTGGGACTGCATAATAAAATGCCTTACTACACATTACGCAGACAAGAGGGACTTGGGAACGCTGGAATACCAAATGTCTTCCATGACTCAGGGTAACAATTCGGTATAGGACTTTTACAAAGAAATTTACGCCCATCTGTCTCTAATATTAAATAAAATCGCATGTATGGAGGAAAGTGAGACCGCCATTCATTTATTAACCAAAACGTACCGCAACAAGGCACTGGACACCTTTGTAAGAGGACTTAGAGGCGACTTGCCAAGACTTTTAGGAATAAGAGAACCGTCTAACTTACACGAAACTTTACACTTATGTTTAAAATTAGAAAATCAACAACTTAGGACACAGTATGCAATCAATACTACCAGGACACCCCCAAATTCGCAACGCAAACCTAATAACCATAACCATAATCAGAACCAAGCTTTCTACCCTCAATTATCTCATTTGCCCCATACGTTATCAAATAAACTTTCCTCATCAAAACAATGTGCGTTCGCAAACACCGCAATTCAGTCAAAGATTAAACCCACAAGCAACGCCCATGAATACTAATAGATATTTCAACCCACAGACGACTCAAAATCAACAGTTAATATTTAGAAACAATTACCAAGCGCCACCAAGAGCTACGCAACAAAAACCCCCAGTTCCAATGGAGGTAGACTCGTCCTTAAGATCAAGAATGGTCAATTACATGAATAGGCTAGCCCCAAATAATGAAAGGTTTTCAGGCGTAAGACCACTTCCACCATCGGCACAAGTACATCATCCAGCAAAGTTACAAAGAGTTAATAACATTGAGGCAAGTAATACGGAAACAAATTTAAACGATGAACTAACAAACGACGGTTTAGAGCTGCAACAAATAAATGAACCAGACGAAGAACTGACTGAATACATCGAACAGTATTTTGGACAGGAAGATAATGAACTAGTAAATTAATTTTCAGATATACATTTTTTAGGCTAACCTATTCTACTCTACCATATTTTGAGTGCAAGACAGCTGACGGACAAATTCTTAAATTTTTAATAGACGCAGGATCCAACAAAAACTACATTCAGGATTCTCTCATAAAAAACCCAATAAAAAATGAAACTTCTTTTCTAGCTAACTCTGTTGGCGGAAAAATTCCAATAACACACCATACGCTCGTTAACTTATTCGGTATTCAATCAGAAAAACTAAAATTCTTTATATTACCTAATTTAAAATCGTTTCATGCCATACTTGGCAACGACAGCCTAAAAAAACTTAACGCTATAATTTTTACTTCAAAAAATCTCATGTTAATTAAAAATTCAATAAGGATCCGCATAAAACAACAGCTATCTCAATCAGTAAATGCCGTAGACATCAGAACAGACCACTTATCAGACAATCAGAGACATAAGCTAGAATTAATCTGTCAGAAATATCCAAATCTTTTCTCAGACCCGGACGAAAAGTTAACCTTTATCACTACTGTAAAGGCCGAGATAAGGACAACTACTGATACACCAATTTATTCAAGACATTATCCTTACCCGATGGCAATGAAAGACGCCATTGAGGAACATATCCAAAAACACCTCGATCATAATATAATCCGACCCTCTAAATCCCCATATAATGCTCCAGTCTGGGTTGTCCCAAAAAAAATTAATGCTTCAGGAATAAAAGAAAGTAGAATGGTTATAGACTTTAGAAAACTCAATGAAGTCACCATTCCGGACAGATATCCGATACCGGAAATTAATGAAGTCCTTGCCCAACTTGGTAGTAACAAATTGTTTTCCGTTATCGACTTAAAGAGCGGTTTCCACCAAATTCCCCTTAACGAAGAGGATATGGAAAAAACTGCATTCTCAGCTAATAATGCGAAATACGAATTTACTCGATTACTAAGGGAACATATAGGAAAAATTTGTTATGTCTATATAGATGACATCATAATTTTTGGTGCAAACGAACAAACTCATCTTGACAATTTAGACATAATTTTCGACACACTTCAAAAAGCTAATGTGAAAGTCCAACTCAACAAATGCGAGTTTTTAAAAAAAGAAGTCGAATATCTTGGCTTTATTATCTCCACAGAAGGTATAAAAACCAATCCCACCAAAGTTAAAGCTATTCAAACATTAAAACCCCCAACTAATATAAAGGAGTTAAGATCGTTCTTAGGAATGTCAGGATTTTATAGGCGTTTCATCAAGGATTATGCGAAAATCGCAAAACCCCTTACCTCACTTTTAAGAGGGGAGGAGGGACGCATGTCCAAAAAAGCGTCATCAAAAATTCCTATAAATTTAAATAACGATGCCCTAGAGGCTTTTAATAAAATAAAACGCACTCTGTCATCAGAGGACGTTATGCTTTCCTTTCCTAACTTTGACCGGGAATTCCATCTGACAACTGATGCCTCAAATTACGCGATCGGCGCTGTTTTAGAGCAAGACGGAAAACCTATCACATTTATTTCAAGGACACTTAATAAGTGCGAAGAGCATTACGCTACTAACGAAAAGGAAATGCTTGCCATAATTTGGGCCCTAAAATCTTTAAGAAACTACCTGTATGGAGCGTCTACGGTGAAGATTTTTACAGACCATCAACCCCTTACCTACGCACTCAGTAGCAAAAATACGAATAGCAAACTCAAACGTTGGAAGGCCATCATAGAAGAGTATAATTACGTACTGAAATACAAACCTGGAAGCAATAATATCGTAGCCGATGCACTCTCTAGACCAACACAAATCAACTCCCTGACACCTACTCAGCATAGCGATGAAAGTTCATACCATAACTTAATACCTTTCTCGGACACCCCCATTAATGTGTTCAAAAACCAACTAATAATTTCGATTGGCGACCCAGCATATAAATTTAAAATAGTATTCCCAACTTATCACAGACACACCATAACCGACACAGACTTCACAAAAGATAAATAAAAATTACTACTAAAGAAATATTTGAACCCGTCAGTGACAAACGCTATCAGTACAGAAGATCATATTTTAGGACAAATTCAAGACATCTACGCCAAACATTTCGGACAATATAAGCTCAGGTATACCAGGATAATGGTAAAGAACTTGATATCTGAAACAGAACAGCAGACAGAAATACTAAACGAACATAGAAGAGCACACCAACATGCGAAAGAAAACAAAACCCAACTTTTACAAAAATTCTATTTCCCGCAAATGCAGGCAAAAATATCTAAAATAATCAAACAATGCAAAATTTGTCGAGAAAATAAATACGAAAGACATCCAAGCAAGGCAGTCTTAAAGCATACTGCATTACCAGATTATCCAGGACAATTTATTCATCTCGACCTATACCATACAAATAACAGAGTTATTCTGACCGCAATAGATAAATTTTCAAAATACGCTCAGGCTAAAATTATTAAATCAAGGGCAACTGAGGACATCAAAGCACCTCTACGGGAATTACTGATTTCTTTCGGAACACCCGAAAACATAGTAATAGATAATGAGAAATCTTTAAATTCCTCTGTCATTACTTTTATGCTAGAAGATCAGTTAGGAATAAAAATTTACCGCACTCCTCCGTATACTAGCACAGTAAACGGCCAGGTAGAGCGTTTCCATTCCACCTTGACAGAAATAATGAGATGCCACAATGCCGAAAAAATTTACAGCTCCTTTGAAGACCTTTTACAAAATTCTATCAATAAATATAACTATTCCATACACTCTACTATAAATAAAAAACCTATAGATGCATTTTTCGGAAGAACTTGTACCGACCCCTCCCAACAAAAAAAGGACAGACTTTCCATCACCAATAAGATATTAGAGAAACAAACCAAGGACCTAAAGACACATAACAAAAACAGAACGGAAATTAGAACTTATATGCCAGGAGAAGCCATTTTTGTAAAAGGCAATAAAAGATTAGGTAATAAACTAACTCCGAGGTATAAACAGGAAACGGTTAAAGAAGACAAGGGAGGAACTGTTTTAACCGAGTCGAAAAGAATTGTTCATAAAGACTTAATAAGGAACTAATTCATGCCGTTTTTACAGGTTGGCGATCGCTTCAACCAGCCCGGAGACACAAATACTAGGTTATTCGAACTCTCAGGTAATAGCTACAGAAATAGGCCAATCAAAATTGATAATTGGAGACTTTAAGATACTGCACGTTATTAAGCTGAACCAATACAATGAATTACTAACAAAGCTAGAAGAAACTGTCCGAAGAGATATTAGCAGGAAAGATAACAACTTCAACTTTTTACTGTACGGAATAAACCAACAAAGGAAAGCCTTGAATGGACTGAAACCTAGACGGACGGCAAGATCCATAAATATTTTAGGTACTGCTTTGAAATGGATCGCTGGGACACCTGATCACGACGACTTTCAGATTCTGTCAGACTACTCAAAAAATATAATAAGAAACAATAATAATCAAATGATCATTAATAGAGCAGTTAAAGAAAGACTACAGATTATCACCAACAGAACTAATTCAATACTTAATACTATTAAAACTACAAATGACTTAAAAATCGAGCTGATTAGAGATAGCGAACCGAAACTTAAAATTATTAGCGAAGAACTAAGAAACATTAACTATGCCATCCAGTGGGCTAAGGGAGGAATCATTAATTCCTTTATCCTTTCCGACCTAGAATTGACGGCCGTTAAGGAATTTTTGACAAATCAGAGTCTACCCTATCTGAACATTATAGAGGCACTCGAGTTCGGTGAAGTCAAGATAAGCTCTAGTGAAGCAGAACTTATCTTTATATTAAATCTACCTAAAACGGAAGATGTTATTTGTAAAAGGTTATTTGCAAGGCCTGTAAGAAAAGGAAAACGTGCAATTAATTTAAGAAGCGAACATTTTATTATATGCGACAAATCTATATTAGAGGTGAAAAGTCGCTGCAAGGAAATTAACGAAGTATTACTTTGTAGACGAGAAAATGTTCGAAATATCACAGACACGAAATGCTTGCCTAACCTGTTATCAGGAATACCTTCGTTTTGTCCCATGACAAACTACCATCATCTACCAATCATAGAGGAAATTATGGCGGGCCTATTACTCTTAAATGGGTATTCGGGACAATAATGATAGAAAATGAACAACTCACCCTCAATGGAACATTTTTAGTAAAGTTCCATAATACTTCCATTTCCATCGGGGATGCAGAGTACTTTAATAAATATAGAACTATGGCTAGACCCCTGCCAGCTATCGTGCAATCTTCTAACGAAATGACTTCATATGAAGAGATATTATCCCTAGAGAAACTTAAAGATTTACATCTTAACAATATAGAGCAAATTCGCGAGTTGACACATAAGAATCAGTTCGCAACATTTTCCAGCCTCACCCTTCTCGGAATATTTATTATGGGGTTCATATGGTTCATAATCAAAAGATTTTTTCCTAGGAGGAAAAGCATAAAAATAGAGACAGTATTAGTCCAGGCCAAGGAGTGTCAAGATATTGGTTCTTCCAACATGGAAGTTGGAATTTAAAGGGGGAGGAGTTAACTCTCAAAACATTTTTCATATGAACACCCTTACTTTTAATCCGTCTGGTGGTGAACACCATTAATAGTTATTATTTTTACACGCTTTGCCGATGTTGCACTTTTACCTACACGCGCCAATTGCATTGGTTCTTTTTACGGTTTGTTCGACTTCCTTTCCCATTGTTATGTGACCCAACTAAAATAAGTTTCCCAACTGTTAAAATTAATGAGAATTATTTCTGTAATCGCTGACGACATGTCTGCAGTTTTGTAAACATAATTAATCTGAAAATTGTTTTTTATAAATGCTGATTTAACATAATTTATTTTAAAATTGTTTTATTATTAATTTCTGTAAATGTCGACTAAACATAATTGATTCAAAAATTGTAAATGATTAAACATAATTGATTTAAAAAATATTTCTATAAATAAAATATTGCTTGATTACAACTTCAGTCGTAGTCAAGTACTCGAACTAAATAAAACGTATTTTTATTTAACTTGTACAAGTACACACAGACACTCCAACACCATATGACACGTTTACGTATTTTTAGTAACTACCAACATTTCAAGTCGACTGCAACGTTTACGTATCCGCAACATGTACGTGCAGTATTATTTTAATGTTCTACATGTCTCATTGTCATATTTAAGTGCTGTGTGTTTAAAAATCCCTTCATGAAATGGAAAACGCTCTAGTAAAAAGTTGTCAAAAGCCTCAAGTACAAGTTCGTATGAACAGGTATATAACAGTGCTTAAGCGGGGTCGCAGCCCTACCTCTTCAGCTGTTGCTTCGGCCTCAAAAGTACAATCTTTTGATAGAATAAACTCACAAAATCGTTTTGTAATTCTGGAGGATGAATCCTCAGTAGCACCAAACGTGCCCCGGTAGGCTAGCTGGTATTGAGCTAGTCTATCAGCGTCGGTGTTGTGGGTTCGATTCCCGCCAGAGACTCTGGTTTCTTTCCTGCAGACAAGCGCAGAGCTTCGCGGGATTAGCTAAGGGAATGAAAAAAAGTAGTCCAATCCTTCCCCGATATATCTAAGGGAGCAAAACTCAAATGAGCTAATAAGGAGTTTGATCTCGGTGAAAGGTGAAAATTCGTTTCACGTAGCTGCAATCAAGCGTGGCACTATAAACGAGACAAAAATACAAGTAAATCATGAGAATGATTTTCGTAAAATTATAAACAAATTTTAAGCACTTAAAAAAAGCTTTTATACATACCAACTGAAGAGCAGTAAAGGTCTTCAGGTAGTGATTAAGGGGATTGACTCATGTGTAAGCCCGGAAGAAATAAGATTATTACTAAAAGAGAAAGGCTTCAAAATAAAGAATGTGGTAAATATTAAAGATAGGGAAAAAATTCCCCAACCACTATTTCGAGTGGAGTTAGAGCCCGGCACAGAAAAATCACGATAGAGAGGCCGCACAAAAAAAATGGACCCGTTCAGTGCTTAAACTGCCAAGAATTTGGTCATACTAAGGCAAACTGCTACTTACCCCCTGTATGTGGTGAACTACATGGTACAGTTCTTTGCGATAAGTCTAAAACCGACCCCAACGTAAAAAAAATGTAGCAACTGTGGCGGTAATCACACTGTCAATTATAGAGGATGCCCTGTATATACTATCATCAAGCAATTGGCTGGACCGAAATCTAATCCCCCATCAAATAAAGGTAACAAATCAAGTAAACACTAAAGCCATGTAGGCTCCGCAGCCTAGTAATAACAGAACCTCTTATGCCAACGTCCCAAAATAAAACCATTTGCCAATGCAAGGTGCCTCGCCAATTAATGATGAAACTCCAGCTTCTAACTTAAATCGTCTAGAAAAAACCATGGAAACATTACTGCAAACAGTTATTGCAAGCTATAATTAACAAGCCATAAACTGTTTTAAAATTTGTTTTTGGAACGCAAACGGCATCCGCCAACATAAAACTGAATTAGAATACTTTCTCAAAAATAAGCAAATTGATGTCATGATGGTTTCTGAAACTCATTTGACCTCAAGACCAGTGTTGCCAGTGAAATTTCGAGAAAGATACATTTTAGTTTCCAAAAGATACACTTTTTCCCAAAAAGATACGTTTTGAAAAAAATTTTAAAATCCATTTTTAACGTGAAATATTTATTAAGATAATATTTTTATTTCATATTTAAATGCATATTGTAAAGAAAATGATTTCGTATAAATTAATTTTTATATTTATTTAAGTCATAAATATTAGGTACATATGTAATTTTTATACAGTAATACAGTAAGCAAACTTTAAAATTAATTACATGTAATTATCTTTGAGTGTTATCAAACCAAATTAATTTTTTAAGAATAAATATACGAGTTAAGGCGTTTATACCACAGAATACTAACAGAACTGTAAAAAGTGACGTGTGAATAAGGCCCAAATCAGTTGCGAGGGCAGCTTTCGAAGAAAAAGACAGAAAGCTTTTTTTGGTTCAACGTTCATATAAATTTCCTGAAAATAAAAAAGATGTTTATATTTCCTCAGAACAACTTCGCACTAGTAGTAATCATCGATTTAGGTGGATCGTATGTTGCAACCCTTTAATGTTTTCTTTCACCATTATTAAAGCTGCTATCAAGGCGAATTCACTAGAAGGTGGGGTCAAGTCAACATATGGTGTTTTTTTTTCGGTGGTCGACTTGTCAAAGTGTGTATGCAAACTAATTTTTTATGTAAGCTAAATTTTTTACCAGCAATATTTTTGACAACCCGACCACAGAAGCAGTGTTGTTGTATACTTGACCTAACCTTTTAGCCAATGCGCCTTTGCTGCTATTGTATTAGTATTGAGTCGGTTACGATGATCAGTCTTAATAAGTTTTAGTTGGCTAAAAATTTCAGGATTATACATAATACCTGACGAAAAATGTATCTTTCGTATCCTAACGGCAACACTGCTCAAGACATACGTTTAAAATCAATGCTTATATACTATATGATACCAAGGACCCTCGAGATAGAGCTTGTGGAGGTTCTGCCATTTTAATAAAAACCCGAATCAAACAGCACCTAATGTGTGATCAATCGTGAAGATTATCTCCAAGCAACGAACATATGTGTTAAAGAGCTAAATCGAAAAATTGTAATTTCATCCTTATACTCACCACCTAGATTTGCAGTATCAGAGAGCCAATATTATAAATATTAAAAGTCATTGGGGCCCTGTTTCCCGGCCGCGAGCGATTATAACGCTAAACATACCTTCTGGGGGCACGACTTATAACACCCAAGGGTCGTGTTTTGTTTATACAATCTTTTAAATTGATTTAAATGTGGTCGCGAGCGGACAACCAACATATTGACCTGCTGATCCGCAAAAAGTTCCAGATGTCATCGATTTTGGCGTGGTTAAACACATCCCCACATAAACGATTCATGTTGAAGTTCCTTAGATTTATCTTCCGACCACACACCTACAATTGTTACTATAATGAACACCAATAGAGTTGTATCTCCGACTGGTTACTTAGCGACGTCTGCTACACAAATTAATTGGTTAAAATATAAAAAATATCTCAGTACCCATTGCGCAGAAAATATTACGCTTAGAACACCGGAGAATGTGAATCTCTCTATTGTTAGTTTTGACAGTTATCTTAAGCTATCTGTTCAACATTCCAGCGTTACCCCCAAAAAAATCGAAAATAATAAAATATATTCTACAGATGTCGAGCGGCTCTTGACAGAAAAAGGGAGAGTTCGAAGAGAGTGACAGCTCTACAGACCCCCCAATCTAACAATTTATTAAAAGAGTGAACAAAAAGGCTAAGAAAGTTACTGCTGACTCAGAAAACGGCTCAGAAAACGGAACTTGTTGCAACTCCACAATCAGACTACTCATTATGGCGTGCAGCTAGAAACCTAAAAAGGCCAGTTATATCTAAGCCACAATTTAGAAACTTGAATGGTAGTTGGGCAAGGAACGATATTGTAAAAAAAATCTGTTTGTTAGTCACTTGAAAAATGTATTTACCCCCAAATATATCTTACGATATAGCAGTCGAGTTACCGCCTGTATATGTCCGAGAAGCTATCCCCCTAAGATTTGAGATAAGAGAAATAGAAAAGGCTATTTGTGAATTAAACACCAAGAAGACACCTGGTATTGATAAGATCAGTAACATAATGCTTTTGGAGCTACCTCTCATAGCTAAGAAAATTATTTTTTATATTTTTAATGCTATTTTACGATTTGAATACAGCCCTCTAGAATGGAAGGCCTCCTTAGTTACGATGATACCAAAGCCAGGAAAATATCACACAAAAGTTGAGTCATATAGGCCTCTCAGCTTATTATCTAATATATCAAAGCTGTTTGAGAAGCTCTTAGCGTCAAAATTAACCCCAATTTTAAATGACAATGGGTTTCAGAAGAGAACATAGCACAATTAAACAAACCCATCGGATAGTAAACGCCATAAGAAAAGCCTTTGAAGAAAGAAAATACTGCTCCGCTCTCTTCATCGATGTTTCTCAAGCTTTGGATAAAGTCTGGCATGTAGGCTTGTTACATAAATTGAAGCTAAACCTAACGGTAAACACATACACGCTGTTAGAAAGCTACTTGGTCGGTCGAAAGTTAATTATTAAAGAAGGTGATGTTTTAAGTTCTCCTCAGCCAACTGAAGTTGGAGTACCTCAGGGAAGCATCCTGGGCCCACCTTTTTACATTGTATATACCTCGCACCTGCCAACAAACAACTACACCCAAACTTCAACTTTTACTGATGATACAGCTTTTCTAAGCGTACACGAGAACAATCGTGAAGCATCTCGATACCTGCAGGATTATTTATTTCGACTAGAACTGTGGTTAAAACAATGGAGAATAAAGGTCAATGAGCAAAAATGCGTACATATAACATTCACCTTGCGTCGGGAAACATGCCCCCCTATTAAAATCAATAATCAACTAGTGCCTCAACAATCGCATGTCAAATATCTCGGTGTTTATCTAGATCGGCTTTTAACATGGGAATTTCATATAGAAGCAAAATTAACTCAAATGAAACTAAGAGTCATTCAAAATAACTGGCTTATTAGAAGAAATTCTGTCCTTAGTCTCGATTGCAAACAACTACTTTTCAACTCTATTTTAAAGCCAATCTGGTGCTACGGTATTCAACTATGGGGCACTGGCTCGGCCTCAAACATCGAAAAAATTCAAAGGTGCCAAAATAAACTTCTTCGAATAATCACAGCCGCTCCCTGGTATGTTAAAAACTCAAATATCCACAAGGATCTCAATGTGCCACTGGTAAGAACTATTATTACGAAGTATGCGGTTAAATATTTAAAAAGGCTAGAGGTGCACCCAAATCTACTAGCTCGAAATATTTTAAATGATAGCGGCCACACTTGCTTAAGGAGAAGAGACACTGCAGCACTTACCCATTAAGATGAGCGATAACTACTATATATGTGAACAGAACCCGTGATGAAGAAAATGTTTGTCTGGCACTGGTAGGAAATAAATAAAGTATTAGGATACGATTTAATTAATTATTGTTAGTTCATATTTAATATATGATAAATAATGAAAAAAAACATCCAAGGTCCTGAGTGAATGAAAATCTGCAAGGGTGATATTTTTGGTTTCGTTCTTTAACTGATACTTTTTTTAATTTCCATCAGCATTGGACCTAGAAATATAGAACTTCTTTTGTTCCCCCATCTATCTTTTAAACCAATAAACTTAGAAATAAAGATTATATCACATTCGATGCTTATCTAAAAAATACAAATGTGGTACTTTTTCGCAACTCGAACCTTTAATGGCTGAAAATCGTTACTATTTTTGGTACTTTTTTTACAAAACATTTTTCTCCATGTATTGACATATACGTATTAAATTAGGACCTCCCACTTCAATGGAAAGTTCATAGAATTCTAAGAAATATAACCAATAGGGCAAAATAGAACACTTTGTGAATTGCCTTTTAATATTCTTAGACATTTTTTACAACTAGTATTAATATAATTACTTGTAGCTCCTAAATCTATAAAAATATTTATTGATCTAAATGTTTTTCTTCAATTGTGTTGTAGACATGGCAGACCTTTAACTCTTCTAAAAAACGTTGCCATTTTCATGTTCATCCTCACTATGTTGAGTTTGGGTTGATTGGAGATCTTCCTCTCTTGTTTGGTGAAATCTTTTGGACTTGTTGAAATTGAAGTTTTGAGATGAAGGGTTCCTATCCCTCTTCATAGGTTGTTGGTTTCTGGATCAAAATGGATTATGAAGTGGTGTAATATCTGCCTTAGGTTTATTATTGCATCTGTTTGTTGTTGGAATTTAGTTGGTCTCATAAATTGTGTTGAATTGTCCACTTCCATTGGTTCAGCGTTATTTCTTTGTAGTGGAGGATATTTGACTTGTCTTTGCTCTTTTACTTGATATGCTGGTCACAGCTGTTGATAATTTATTTGATGGTGGGACGTAGTTTATCTCTCATGTCGGTGAGCTGTTATGCTTTCGAAATGCGAGTCCTGATTGTAATGATTAGTGATGCAGGCTATTGCGTAGGCTTCTCCAAGGCTTTGGGGCTTGTTTGAGTATAGAATACCCCTGGTGTAGTTGCTGCAAAGTCCCATGATAAATACACGGATAGCATCGTTATTTGCGTCAGATAATATTCCTGGCCTCATCATCTCTTCCGTTGTTTCTTATTTTTGTTGAGTCAATGTTAGAGCTGGATGAATCTCATCATGGAATTCGGTAAGAGTCTTATTTCCTTGTTTAATTTTTGACATACCGTCTTTTAATAAATATAATGGACGTTTGTCAGAGTATGTTAAATCTAATCGGTTTATTATTGCATAAAAATTGAGCTTTGTCCCATTCACTGGTAGAACTCTTGATGCGGCTCCGATAATTTTTGCTCGGATTATACATACACAGTTATAATATTCGGCACTATTTATAAAATGCTTGATGTTTTCCATTTGAGTCCATACCTGATTTCTTCATGGATTGTACTCGCTTTTTATGCCACTGAATGTCGGCAGACATTTGAAAATTTCAGTGTTTATTTGACTGGCACGTTGTATTTGGCCGAAGCGCTGGCATGGTAGGTACTTTTGCTACTTGGGATGGTGTTTGGTTATTCACCGTCTCCATGTTTTCAAGTCTTGTAAATGTATTGTGAGGGCATCGATGTGCGCCTTAAGTGTGGCTGCTTTATTCATCTCAATAATCTCTGTTATTGTTCGGGATGAGTTAAAAATGTTTTGCCATTTTGCACGGCAATACAGAGTGTATTCTCTTACGTTCACTTAATTATTTTATATACAATTTTATAACTGCAATTTTTATTTTAAAATTTTTCTATTCTGAAACTTTTATTTATTACTAAATTTTCAGAAGAAAAATTTTTAGTTATTCCGATTTTTTAGGAACTTTTTTATTTATCCTTCTTCGAATCGTAGAATTTGTTTGGCAAGGAACGCAAGATTATTTCGCTTGCATCCCGGTTGAGCTCCCAGGTGAATCCTTTCGTAAGGACTGAGTAAAAAATATTTATATATTTTACTTCGTCACACGGAATTGTGAGTACTTTATTTAATAGTAATATTCTTAAGACTTAAGTTACATATGCCACTTAACAACTATTTTGGAAATTCTAAATATGTTTGTCTAGACAGTTTTTAAGAATCGCTTTGTCCTTGTAATTATCATGTGTATCTTTAAGTTATTCCCTTCTTGTTATCAGAACCATTATACCAAGTTCACACGGACAGCAATATTCGTGTTTCGCGGCTCTTATTCCTGTTTCGCGCCCTAAACATGATTGAAACGACTTGTTTCCCTTACAAAATTTTGAGAGCGAAACAGGTCGTTTCATTTTGAAACAGGCTGCGAAACAGGAAAAATGTTCTATCATTTCCAATTTTGATAACATTTATCGTTAGTTTATCTGAACTAGCTCTCAAAAAAAATCAAAACAAAGAAAAAAATTGATGTTTAATAAAATAAAGTGATAATTATAACCTAATAATATTAATAAAAGTATTAAATATTATATTTTCAATTTTTTTTTACTTTAAAAAAAAATCACACTAACAACACAAAAAAATGTCAAAATGAAACAAGAATGAATCGTATGAACGGCATGTTTGGCAAACTAGTTTCAGAGAGCGAAACGAGTGGTTTATATCGTCGTATGAACATAGCATTAGTTGTTTGGGTAAACAACTAGTAATGAGTTTATTTAACGTGACCATACGTACTCTTTTTTAGAGGACAATCATCTATTTTAACTGGCTGTCATCTATAAAATTTAGGGATGGGCAAATTGAAAAATTATATCGATATATATCGAATCGATATTTTTAAGAGTATCGATATTTATTATTTAAAAAATATCGATATATCGAACGTTTTTTGGTGAAACTATTACCAAATTAAAAAATTTATTATACCTTTATACATACATACATATTTATGAACAAACATAATATATGTAATTACATTAATAAGAAAATTAATAAGAACAAAAAATTCAATCAAAACAAAAAATTCCATTATAACAAAAACAAAAGGGAAGAATACAAGAAAACCATATGGAAGTACCAACTTACCTTAAAATTTGAATTGCACCCCAAAAGTACCAACTTTAACTAGAAATGTGTTCGATTGTTTAGTTAAACCAGTAATCATCAGATATGGACATCAGGAGCACTCTCTGTTTTATGTGCTCTCCTGTAAATCTGCTTCTTGTATCCGGCACTGCTTCTTATAAATGCCAATCATTTTAGGTCTTCATATTAGTTTAAAAAACATATGATGCATGCAGTGATGCCAATTCTTAAAATAAGACCCCATATATGATGGGGGCCAGGTTATTATACATTTATGTCACATATGGTCCGGAATTGTTTGCTATTAAAATTCAGCAAGATCGGTCCACAAATGGCTGAGATATGAGTAAAAACCACGACTGCCTCAAATTTGTTCCTTTAAAGGTCCAATTTGGCGTGACATTATCATACCAACACTGTATTACCAAAATGACATAAGCATGCCATACAAACCAATTCAATTTTGGTTTCTACGGTCATACAGTGGCTATGGTAATACAGTGTTGGTAATGTGTTTTTTTTGTTGTTTTTTTATACCCTTCACTACAAGTGGTGAATGTGTTTAATTTTACGCATACACATACACATTATTGCATTTACATGATATGCCGCTCAAATAAAGAAACAAACTCATAGACTCAATATATATTTAAATGTAACGCTTCTTCAGTAAAAGCATTCGTAGCCGAGTTGTTAAGTTCTCTCCTGAGACTGATGATATTGCCAGTTCGAATCCCAAAAAGAATTTTTTTCATTTTTTAATTAAATTTTTTTGTGTTCTAAAAAACGATTTTAAGATTATAAAACGAATTTTAAACATCAACTTTGGCAAAAGAGGAAACGGGCTTAGGTACATATGTATATAAATTTGTTGTTTTTTTGGCTCAACAAATATTTATTTATAGTTTTCTAAAGAACGTTATTTCTGTATATAACTTTTTGTTCTTATCTCATCATGGTGAAGGGTATATAAGATTTGGCATAGCCGAATATAGCACTCTTACTTGTTTTTAACTAATTTTACTTAGTAAAAGTAAATTTTTATATATCGTCGGCTTTATATGCAAACCTTCTAAATCCCTTTCAACAAATTTTACAGGAAAAACTTCTTATTTTTCCTAATTGCTGCTTGAGAGGAAAACCAAAAATATAGTTGATTTGACATACTTCAAGACTCAAATTGAAGAACAACTACATGCTTGTCCACGAGGCATATCTTTCTCTACCACACATCAAAATCTCAATTTACTTAAAAAGTGGATTTAGCAGGTTTGCATATATAAATATGGGAATGTAAATTTGATTTTAAAATATGTAAAAAATCTTGAAGTCAAATAAATTCTATGTCCTCTATTTTGATTTTCAAAATCGAGTCGCCTTAGTTTATTGTTTTATTTAGGTTAAAGCAATAAATGAGTTTTATCGTGGAAGCTGACCTTGGGTTTAACTATCGTTTTAACGTGTTTAATTATGTCGTCGTGGTTGCTGATCTTAGATGGTAGATGTTAACTAGAGACAAATACCCACTTCCTCGAATGGACGGTTTATTTCATGCAGCGAGAGGAACTTCATTTATGTCAACGATTAATTTAAAATCTGGATATTGGCAGATCAAAGTAGTTGAAAACATCGTTACTACGTACACCTTTTCGAATATTTGTATTTAATAGAATGCCTGGACGCACCTGAACTTTTCAAAGATTGGTAGATAGATATCGTTCTGGACTGCCACAACTTACCATTTTAGTAGATCTTGATGATAACGTAATAAAATATGGAGTGGCACATAAGCAGTAATAAAAAATTTATATCAGGTATTAAAAATTCAAAGTTAATATTCAATTGTTAAAATACACAACTTAAACTTATTTTACAAAAAGATATCTAGCCATATCGATGGGCTTTTCCATATTTTGAGGCACACTACGGATAGCCACTTGAATCACCTTTGTGTACATTTTCTATAACATCCGTTTAATTTGAGTGAAAAAACAGTCTAGGTTTCTTGGTTCCTAATCCTATTTATAAAAATTTATTTTCAAATTCGCCTAAAAAGTTTGAATCGGTGTCCATTCATGACGCCCTACGAATGAAGTTAAAATCAAATTAGAGAACGAACAGCGTCCATCACAAATGCATGAAGCCACTATAAATACAACAAACACAACCAAACGTTCAGTATTAGCTTTAACAAATGATGGAGTAGATTTAAAGGATTCGCTATCTAGTAAAAATTCAGATGACTCCATAGTTGTTGTTCCTGGCAAACAACCCCCTATTGTGTTGATTAATTCTGATATTGAGGATGCATTAACGACAGCTGCTGTTACTAATAAACAAACTGCTACGGAACAAAAGAAAAATAACGATTCGACTGATAATGGAATTCGTGAAAAACATACAAAAATTAAATGTGAAAAAGTAAGTTTGGATAGTGAAAAAATTTCAGAGGCTACAACAGCAGAAGCTGTTTTCAAAGCCCCCGTATCTTTGCCATTGCCAATAACTTCAGCTCGGAATGAAACTACAACTATGGAAGAAACGTCATTGGCCAGCAACATGTTATCGTCTACAACAAATACAACCGTATCAGTTCCCACAAAGAAAAGTCGCAAAAAGAAGGATATTGTGCATAAACCCATTAAAGTTGAACGTTTTAGTGATCTGGATCTTAAACCTTTACCAATATCTTCACGTACTCGACATGGAAGTTTAAGTAAAACTGAAAGTAACAAAGCTTTACCATCTGAACAAAACAAACGACCAGCGTCAATTTACGAAGACGCAGTTGAAACGCCACTGTCTCGTAATTCCAAAGAAATCAATAAAGATAATGCGACTAACGGTGTGGTTAATGAGACGGTTAATCTTGGTCCGGTTGCTGATGCCACTATGAATTTGGGATCCGTTGCAGGAGAAGCAACATTTTGCACTAATCCAGCACAAACAACATTTCAAGTTGCAAACGGTCAAACCACATTCGTTATGGATTCAAACCCTAATGCCACAGTAACTTTGAATAAACATTCTGGAGCTGATGCCCTAGGCGATGCTACATTTGACATTCAACAAGTTTCGAATTCAGGAAGATATAAAGAAGACGATGTTGTTGGTCAGCGTTCGTTTGAAACTGCTAAAGACTCATCAATGCCTGATGATGGTAGTAGTCTCTTGACCGAAGATGAACAGGAAAAACCAGTAGTGGCAAAATCAAAAGTGTCATCAGCAGCTACGAAATCTAAAGGAGCAGCTAAAACTTCCACTTTAGCCAAGACTGGCTATAAAATGCCAGCGCGTACTAATGCATTATTCAATCCTTTGGCTCAAAGTCCAGTAAAGATGCGTGTTGAAGCCTTTGAAAATGCAGCAGCTGCAGCAAATGAACCGTCTAAACGTCCTCTGCGCAGCAAAAAAGAAAATTTTACACCAACTTCTGTTACAACACCGAATATTGGTAAGTTATCAGCTCCAGCTTTGGGACGTTTTCTTACGCCTACACAAGGTTCCAATGTTGCCACTGTTAATAGCGCCTTTGCTAAGAAGGCAACAACAAGTGCTTCAAAGGCTATGCCAATGCCCAAATCTGCTTGTGCATCAAGTTTGCAACGTAGTAACTCAACAGCTTCGACGAAAGCTCTGCAGCGAGAAAATAGCGCGGATGATTTTCGTAAAGGTCTTCACAATCTTGCAGAGGAACGTAAAAAGCAACGAGAACAAAAGCATTTCTTAGCTGCTCAGCAGCGAGAAGCCAAGGAACGAGAGCGCGCTGAACGTATGGCTAAACTGGCTAAGGAGAGAGAAGAAAAACGCCTATTGAAAAAGCAACAAGAACAGGAACAAAAGAAACGAGAACTAGAAGAAATTCAGCGAAAATTACGCCAACAACAAGAGGATGAGATTGCCAGGTCTAAGGCGGCTAAAGAACGTGAAATTCTATTGCAAATGAAGCAGCAGCAACAACTGGCTAAACAAAAAATGATGCCACCGCCCCCAAAAAACATCTCAAAATATACATTTGAAATGTTGCATGAAGACGATTCAACCGATGATGAGGATAAAGTGTCTTACAAACGTCCACCTCCACCATCATGGAGTCGAAGTCATAATCGTGGTCCAAACATGTTGAAACAGGAATATACACCATCGGCGTACATTGATAGTTTCTTCTCTGTACAACCAATGACACCGGATCTTAAAATAATCTTTCCTAACATAGATGCCCGACACTTAAAACGGAACTCGAGTGTTTTGTGGTCTACACCTCCACGCTACTCGGAGTTGCCTAAATATTAGGTTTCATCTAAAAATATTTAAAATTAATTGCTGTTTTGTATTTAATATACATTTATAAATGATTTTTTGGTTGAAAACATAGTACATATAATTACCATATTATACCATGGTTGAAAATAATTTTTATTTTAAATTTTTCGGATACTTTATTGAGTAATTGTTTTGCATCAATCGTCATAACTTTTTTTTGTAACTACATATCGTTCTTGTTCAACAATATGTACTATATTAACTTAAAATTTCAAAATTTTCAGTATAAGCAAAAGAATTTTAATATAAAACATATGAGCGTCCATTCTAAAGAAGCTCCCATCATCCATGATACGATACATGGCCAGCCTGCAGTAAAAAAATTTGTAACAAAGCCCGTATTAGATGTTCGATGATAACTGACTCTTTTCTGAGACTGCTGAAACGGGTTTCTTTGCATATTTGACTACTCTAATATGTGCTACGTACTTCTTATTTTTAACTTTTCATTTATTTGCCCACGCATTATAAGATTTTGAAGTATATCCGGCAATTTCTACTTTCAACATAGCTCGAGTTTGGTTGCATTATATCAAAAATTTGTACCCGATCGTCGTTTTCTATTAAACTTTCAAAAGCTTTTACTGTCTTATAAACAAAACATTTTTCAATTTGGATTGCAGAAAAGTGACGAAAAAATTCCAATATTCTTTAATGAGGATTATTTTCACAAAATTTACAAATCAACTTACGACCTTCTTATTCGTGTTACGATATTTTTTCTACTTATTATCAATTTATTGAACTGATCTCTAGCCAAATAGTTATAGGGATAGTGCCATTACTTTTTCCATATTTTGTTTTTATTTTACATTTTGTTTTATTTTTGCACTAATAGTTGGAAATCAGTCCATATTTCATTCCGCATACGTTATTATTATTTGTTCTGATAGTTTCAAAAATCATATCAATGATCTTGAAAAAACATCCGAAAGAATAAAATCATTTAAAATTCAATTAAACAGAGAAAAATCTAATTTTAAACTATTTCGAAACCCTTATCCAATTTAACAAAGTAAAATATAAGATGGAAATCTAGTGATGAAGAAAGTGTTCATTTTGAAAAATTATAAAGTCTTTTGGTGCCTACACCAATATTGCAGCAAACACCTTTTTCCTTAAAACAGATGCTCGCAGCTATGCGCTTGGAGCTGTTTTACTTCAGGAGGAGAAAGAAGAAGAAACTCCGGTTGAATATGCTAGCAAACTTTTACTTCCGGCGGATAGAAATTATTCAACAACAGAACAAGAAGCACTAGCCGTCGCACACAGGTTCATATTATGAAAAGGCGGCCAACATTTTTTCTATGTTCTCCGTTTGAAATATTATTTTATTTATATGAAAGTAAATGCTAGCAAACCTTGGGTGCCAAAAATTTCAACTATTTCGTTGAGAACAGGGTGGTCCAAAATGGACTTTCTTAGTATTTGGCTATAGTTATGAATTTCTTAGTCAATTCTTAAAGTTGAAATGCTCATAACTTTTTTGTTTTCAAGATTTTTTGACAGAAAAAGTTTTAGTATTATAAGTAGTGTAGAACTGTTTATTTTTTTTATATGTCAAAATTTCCCGGAAATCTCCTTATTTAAAGGGCATAAGTCATTCCCGTTAGAATGCGTCTCTTGTAGTCCGGATTCTAACTTACATTTCTATACCCCATTGTATATGCATCTGGATAATTTCTGCACTTTCTGTGTCCCAAGGTATGATATTCGGTTCAAATAATAAGCCCTACAAGGAAACACTACTGAAATAAAAGAAGGTGAATCTACAAGAATTTTCGACGATACAGCAGTTCCGGCCACATAAATTAACTAGCAAGTCAGGTTATCAATTAATTTGGAAAAGAAAGGCCACATACAGCGTTTCCGTTGGATATTTTCAAAAAGTACCAAAAAAAAGGGGTATTCACAAAAAAATTGGCACCAAAGAGGGGATTTAAGAAAAAAAAGGGGTCACTTCTTTTAAGATCAGAATAAGTACACCAAATAAGGTTTTTCCACGTATTTTGTTCAATTTATTTAAAATTTCAAACAACATTTTATAAATGCTAAAAAAAATTTCATGTGCTAGAGCAATATATTACCCGAAATAAGGCGGTTATGCTAATACATTTTGTTATAACTTGAGATCGATTTGACCGATTTTGTCAAAACAATAACAGATGATTATTAATAAAATTTACTTTGAGTTATCCAAATACACTTTTTTTATATTTTCAACTGTTTCGAAATTATGTATTTAAAAATTAGTAGCGATACATTTTTTGTAAAATTAGTAAAATTTTTTTTTCAAAAATTCATACAAAAATGATAAGGATAGAAATTTGAAATTTTCTCTGAAAGCCACTATATTACGAATAAAATACGGCATATATCATATTATTGTAGGCATGACTTATATTTCGCCCGAAATAACAAACAAAAGTTTTGTACAGTTTTCCTTCTTCGCGTGCGTGCTCGTTGAATGCAGACGTGTTTTTTTTAACTCGGCTTACGGTTTTTTTTTTAACATAAATAAGTGTATATTTATGATATAATAATATTATTTTTTTTTTAATAATATAAGATCAGCGAATGAATAGACGCTTTAAAATAATTTTTAATAAGTGAACATAAAATTTTTAATACAAATATTAAAAATTACAATTAACAAAAATATATGTATGTACACACATACATATACGTACATACATTTTAAGCAAAAACATTTCTTGTTTTCTTTATTCTTTTTTTTTATTCTCGGGGTTTTTAAACAACAAATAAAAAGAAGAGCACAATTAAACAAACAGTAATATATAAAAAAAAAACTCTTATGAATGCATATAATGCAAAAACAATAAAACATAACGAAAGAAATGCGTATGTTACATTGAGTGTTGACGAAACAAACGTAGGAAAAAGAATCGATGATAGCAATTATTTAACGGCTAAACCTATTACTCGAACGCGTTCTCTCTCACCCTCTTTGTTTAAAAATACGGTCGATCGTAATACAATAACAAATTTATTAACTGCAAGCGTTGCCACAGAGCAAAAAAAAAACTTTAATAAGTGATGAAACGGTTAACCCAAAAACAGCCGCTATGGACAACTCAATAACTCAAGTAAAAACTTCTCAAAAGCCTACAGTACAAGTTGGTATGGACAGGTACATAACAGTGCTTAAACGGGGACGCAGCCCTACCTCTGCAGCAGTTGCTTCGGCCTCAAAAGTACCATCTTTTGATAAAATAAATTCTCAAAATCGTTTTGCAATTCTGGAGGATGAATCCTCTGAAGCACAAAACGTCATAAAATCGTCCAAGCCTCCCCCGATATATCTGAGGGAGCGAAATTCTAATGAGCTCATAAAGAGTTTGATATCGGTTATTGGTGAAAATTCGTTTTACGTAGCTGCTATCAAGCGTGGTAGTATAAACGAAACAAAAATACAAATCAATCATGAGAATGATTTTCGAAAAATTGTAAGCAACTTTGAGGCACTCAAAAAAAATTTTTATACATACCAACTGAAAAGCAGTAAAGGCCTTCAGGTAGTGATTAAGGGTATTGACTCATGTGTGGACCCAGAAGAGGTAAAAACATTCCTTGAAGAAAAAGGCTTCAAGGTAAAACATGTATTAAACATTAAAAATAGAGAAAAAATTCCCCAACCACTTTTTCGAGTGGAGTTTGAACCCGGCGACGTTAAACTTAAAAAAAATGAAACGCATCCCATCTATAACTTAAAATACATTCTGTACAGAAAAGTAACTATAGAGGAGCCGCACAAAAGAGGTGGTCCCGTTCAATGTCTGAACTGCCAAGAATTTGGCCATACTAAGGCATACTGCTACTTACCCCCTGTTTGCGTAGTATGTGGCGAATTACATGGTACAGTTCTTTGCGACAAGTCTAAAACCGACCCCAACGTAAAAAAATGCAGCAACTGTGGTGGCAATCACACTGCCAATTATAGAGGATGCCCTGTATATACTATCGTCAAGCAGTCGGTTGGACCGAAAACTAATCCCCCTCAGGTAACAAATCAAGTAAACAGTAATGACCATCAGGCCCCCCAGCCTAGTAGTAACATAATTTCTTATGCTAACGTCTTAAAATCAAACAATATACCAATGCAAGGCCCTTCGACAAGTAATGACGAAACTCCAGTTTCTAATCTTAGTCGGCTAGAAAAAACAATGGAAACATTAGTGCAAACAGTAAATAATTTTACAAACACAATGGGTAATATGTTACAGGAAATTCTAAGAATGCAATCGATGTTATTGCAAGCTGTACTTAACAAGCCATGAACTGTTTAAAAATTTGTTTTTGGAACGCAAACGGCATCCGCCAACATAAAAATGAACTAGAATACTTTCTCAAAAATAATCAAATTGATGTTATGATGGTTTCTGAAACTCATCTGACCTCAAGAAATACGTTTAAAATCAATGGTTATATACTATATGATACCAAGGACCCTCGAGATAGAGCTTGTGGAGGTTCTGCCATTTTGATAAAAACCCGAGTCAAACACTACTTAATGTGTGATCATCGTGAGGATTATCTGCAAGCAACAAATATTCGTGTTGAAGAGCTTAATCGAAACATAGTAATTTCATCTTTATACTCTCCACCTAGATTTTCAATATCAGAAAGCCAATATTGTGAATATTATAAATCCCTAGGACCCTGTTTCCTGGCCGCTGGCGATTATAACGCTAAACATACCTTCTGGGGGTCACGACTTATAACACCAAAGGGTCGTGTTTTGTTTAATACAATCTCTAAAATGAATTTAAATGTTGTCGCGAGCGGACAACCAACATATTGGCCTGCTGATCCACAAAAAATTCCAGATGTCATCGATTTCGGCGTGGTTAAAAACATCCCCACAGAAACGATTCACGTTGAAGCCTCATTAGAATTATCCTCTGATCACACACCTACAATTGTTACTATAACAAACACCAATAGAATTGTATCTCCCTCTAGTTACATAGCGACGTCAGCTACACAAATAAATTGGCTAAAATATAAAAAATATCTCAGTACTCATTGCACAGAAAATATTCCGCTTAGCACACCGGAGAATGTGGATCTTTCTATTGCCAATTTTGACAGTTATATTAAACTAGCGGTTCAACATTCCTGCAATACCCGCAAAAAAACTTATAATAATAATATATATTCTACAGATGTCGAGCGCCTCTTGAATGAAAAAAGGAGAGTGAGAAGGGAGTGGCAATTGCACAGATCCCCCCAACTTAAGAACTTATTAAAAGAGTGCACAAAAAAGCTAAGAAAATTACTGCAGTCCCGGAAAACGGCTTCCGTGGAAAAATATCTTAAGGACCTGGATGCAACACCACAATCAGAATACTCATTATGGCGTGCAGCCAGAAATCTAAAAAGGCCAGTTATCATGAAACCACCATTAAGAAACCTGAATGGAAGTTGGGCAAGAAATGATAATGAGAAAGGAAACCTGTTTGTAAATCATTTGAAAAACGTATTTACCCCAAACATATCTGACGACATAGCGGACGAGTTACCACCTGTTGCTGCTAGAGCAGCTGTTCCCCTAAGATTTGAGATGAGAGAAATCGAAAAGGCTATTTGTAACTTAAACCCCAAGAAAGCCCCTGGTTTTGATAAGATAAGCAACAAAATGCTTTTGGAGCTACCTCGCATAGCAAAGAAAATTATTCTTTATATTTTTAATGCTATTTTACGCCTTGAATACTACCCTCAAGAATGGAAGGTCTCCTTAGTAAAGATGATACCAAAGCCAGGAAAAGATCACACAAAAGTTGAGTCATATAGGCCTATTAGCTTATTGTCTAATATATCAAAGCTATTTGAGAAGCTCTTAGCGTCAAAATTAACCCCAATTCTAAATGATAATGGGTGTATACCTAACCATCAATTCGGCTTCAGAAGAGAACATAGCACAATTGAACAAACCCATCGAATAGTAAACGCCATAAGAAAAGCCTTTGAAGAAAGAAAATATTGCTCCGCTCTCTTCATCGATGTTTCTCAAGCTTTTGATAAAGTCTGGCATGTAGGCTTGTTACATAAATTGAAGCTAAACCTACCGGTTAACACACACAAGCTGCTAGAAAGCTACTTGGTCGGTCGAAAATTTATTATTAAAGAAGGTGATTTTTTAAGTTCTCCTCAGCCAATTGAAGCTGGAGTGCCTCAGGGAAGCATCCTGGGCCCACTTTTTTACCTTATATATACCTCGGACATGCCAACAAATAATTACACCCTAACCTCAACTTTTGCTGATGATACAGCTTTTCTAAGCGTACACGAGAACAGTCGAGAAGCATCTCGATACCTGCAGGATCATATATTTCAACTAGAACTGTGGTTAAAACAATGGAGAATAAAGGTCAATGAGCAAAAATGCGTACATATAACATTCACCTTGCGTCGGGAAACTTGCCCCCCTATTAAAATCAATAATCAACTAGTGCCTCAACAATCGCATGTCAAATATCTCGGTATTCATCTAGATCGTCGTTTAACATGGAAATGCCATATAGAAGCAAAATTAACCCAAATGAAACTAACAGCAATTCAAATTAACTGGCTTATTGGAAGAAATTCTGTTCTTAGTCTCGATTGCAAACTACTACTTTACAACTCTATTTTAAAGCCAATATGGTGCTACGGTATTCAACTTTGGGGCACTGCCTCGGCTTCAAATATCGAAAAAATTCAAAGGCGCCAAAATAAACTTCTTCGAATAATCACAGCTGCCCCTTGGTATGTTAAAAACTCAAATATCCACAAGGATCTCAATGTGCCACTGGTAAGGACTATTATTACGAAGTATGCGGTAAAATATTTAAAAAGGCTAGAGTTGCACCCTAATCCACTAGCTCGAAATATTTTAAATGATAGTGGCCACACTCGCTTAAGAAGAAGAGACACTGCAGCACTTACCCATTAAGATGAGCGATAGACACCTACATATGTGAACAGAACCCGTATGAAGAAAATTTTTGTCTGGCACTGGCAGGACATAAAATAAATTATTAGGATAAGATTTGATTAATTATTGTTAGTTCATATTTAATATATGAAGATTCAATAAATAAATAATGAAAAAAAAAAAAAAAAAAAAAAAAAAAAAAAGTTTTACAAAAAAAATCAAATTTTGCGATTTACTGCGCATTTTTCTTAAAAAAATCTTAAGAAAACTAAATTTGGCGAATTTTACCAATTTTGCTGTATAATTGGCAACGATAAAAAATGGTATACGAATTAAAACAAGTGGCACTTTCCAAGTGCACTTGCCTGCAAATATGTACATGTTTACGTAATTTATTCGCAATTAATACATAAGCTAACCACGCAATATAAGCAAAAAGGTTGCTTACATATATATGTATATAACTTTCTTTAAGGCTGGGATTTTAATAAAACAGAAAGTAAAAAAACTTTTCTCTACTTTCAGTAAAAGTAGCAAAAAAGTGGCAAGAATTCCAAAAAGTATCACATTTAGGTGCATTTTGTAAAAGTAGCAAAATAGTATTCAAGCAGTCGAAAAAGTGGCAAATTGCTTCTTTAGTAGCACCAACGGTAACGGTGGCAACATAAAGGCTCAGTTAGCCGGGAGTAAGAGTAACTTAACCTTACCGAAAAAAGTAAGGCCAATCTATTTCTTACAGATTGTGAACGGATGCTGCAAAACGAATAGGCGACATAAATAATATAACACGTTAGATTTCTGAGTAATTTCAAGTTTAAAGGTTAAACATTAGTAAATAGCCGCAACATAAGCTACGTAGCTTAATTTAGGTTTTTGGTAAGTTTTCGGTTTCGATTTTAAGGCATTAAAACCGCTGTTTCGATTTCGGTTAATACCAAACAGCAGTCCCTAGTTTAATTACCTGAAAATTGCAACTTAATTTAAAAAATGGAAGTAGCAGGTAAATGGTAAAAAAAAACTTGCACGCAGTTATATTTTACGTGAAAATAAGCTACATGCTACCTGTTAATATATTGCCGGTATGTTATCCATTCAAACCTGTGTAAACAGGGTATTTTTATGTTTCAAAGTAATGCTAATAAAAGAATACATTTTTATTTAAAAAAGTGTTTTTCATGTTTCAAAGAAGTGGTAATAAAAGATTATTTTAAAAAACTTCTATCAAGAGTTTAAAAAGGCATTCATTCATATTTTTTCTTCATTATTGTTTAAACATAAAGCTCTCGCTGATATAGATATATCTTCAATAGAAAGATGAAAAAGATTTTGAGTTACACATAATGAATAATCCATTCTTTAAATTATGCAACGAACAAGAAATCAAAATTAATAAGATAAAAATCATAAATTTTTCAATTAAGTTAAGAAAACGGTACATCAAATGTTCTAAAAACAAGAACATAAGAAGTCGATATCCGTCAAAGAAACTGAAAAAGTGGGTCGACCAGCAAAACCAATTGACAATTGTAGTGAAAGATCACGAAGACGCAAGCTTGCAAATATCAATGACCGTTAATGAACATTACGTTGAAAAACAGAACATATCATGGGATTTAAAGCTTTCCATGATACGACATGCAATGAGTACGTCTAAATGTGAAAGCACAGGTTATACAGCTGCATATTTAACATTTGGGCGTGAGTAAAGAAGTCCTTTTAAAGCACATCACGATCTTAAATCAATAATTATATCTGAAAATTGTATACCACAAATTACATCACATTTAATAAATCTTGCAGATACTTTACAGAAAGCTCGAGAGGAGGAAGCAAAAGTACAAGGCAAAAACAAAAAATACATCAACTTAAAACGAAGACACCCCCAAGATTTTCAAGTTGAAGACAGAGTTTTTGTTGCAACCCATGTTTTAAGCGATGCCGATAGGAATATCACTTCCAATTTTGTACCTCGTCGGGATGTACCATACATAATTACAAACAAAAGAGGGTCATGTTTTGCAGTTGCCAATGAAGACAGTCCCGATAAACCACTTGGAGTGCAGCATGTATCCGATTTTACATAATATCACGGATCCTGAAATGCACATATATATCCTATTAGAAGAAGAGGTCGTCAAAAATTTGTCACACTAACCCCTACACAAGAAGTGACGAATTCAACCAACCTGTCAACAAACATGCAACAGCCGAAAACTCTAATAAAAGGATTCTCAGGCCAAGACTTAGCAAGGCAGCGCAATAAAATCCACCAACATCATCAAGGCGATTTCTGATGCTGAGGGGAAGGCTGTAAAAGAGTATTTTATTTAATTTTATTACTATGTATTATTATTATTATGGTTTATTAATATGATATTTCACATTAGTACTATTTTATTATCCTTTTTATTTTAATAGAATTTTGTTTCATTTAATTTTATTTGTTTACCTTATTTTAAGTCACATTGTAATTGAAATTTGACTATTTTGTTTTTATATATGTATATGTACCTTGTTTTGTAACTGAGTTTAATTGGCATTATTAACGTCTTATTTTAAACATTGAGTGATCTTGTTTATTTATTGCTGTTATTTTCATTATTATGCAAAATTAAGAAAACCTTAACTATGCCGTTTTAATAACTCTATATATATATATATTATAACTCATTTTCAATATTTAAATTATTCCTTTTATTAATTTCCAATATGTAAGTTGACATATAAAAAACCACACATGAATAAAATCGATCTTCTTTTGCAGTTTGACTACCGAATAAACAACTTTAAAAATATAAAAATACAAGCCGCCTTTCTTTTTTGCCTATCCAAAAATAGTTTATCCTTGCTGGCGAATAGGACAATTTTTGTGTGTTGAAGCCTCAAGTTTATATATAAAAAGTTAGATATAAGGAACTGTGGTCAGTAAGGACATTATTGTCTGACTTTGATCCTTTCTAAAGAGACTTAGTCTAAGTTCATACGGCTAATGTCTTATTGACACGATTCTTCCTTTTTCTTCTTTGAACATGAATTGGCGTTCAAATGATTCATGTCATGTTGACGACATGTTTTTTTATTTTGTATAGTCGTGCGTATGCATGTGTGCTTTTTTGATATTGAAAACAAAAACAAAATTAAACAAAGAATGAAAAAGCAAAGCGTACTGACAGTACATGCATCTGTGTACTCGTTTCTTTTCCTCTCGTCCTCTCGCCTATAAAGTAGCAATCATGGTATTAAAACATGAGCCGTATGAACACAGACTTATTCTCTACATGTAGAGTTATTTCTGGTATTAAAAACTCCAAATAAGAAAAAATTCAATATTGAAGTGAAATTAGTTATAGCGTTTTATAGGTTTCAAGTGGTTTTAAGAAGGCTGCTTCATATGGTACATAAGGTAAATGATGTACTATTACAAAATTAAATGGTGTTATTTCCGGCCATATGAAGTTAAATTGGACCAAATTTTACCACAATATCTATATCTGATATGGTTAGGGAGATCGAACGGTTATTATTTGACTGGTATTAACCGGTTTTTTTAGTTTTCCTCAAGCCGGTTATTTTTAAATGTCAATTTTTCAAATATTGGATAAACCGTTTTTTTAGTATAATAAAACGGTTTTTGTAATAAAGTGCAATTTATATACGTTTTCCTTACTTTTTTTTTTGTTAATATACCATTAATATAACTATTTTTCTTATTGTAATATTGGGCTTCCTTAAACTGTTCTTGTTAAAAAAAAAGTGAAACCAACTCAAAATACTACAAAAAATGTATCAGTTATAAAAGTAAATGGTGATTTTTGGGAGAGTGTTCTAAATATTAAATACTAGCTGACTCGACAGACGTTGTCTTGTCCAAATTTCATCGAATTTGCTTGCGATCGTTTTGTGCATTATTAAAAAGCTATTTTAAAAGTAAAACAGAAAAAAAATTATTTTTGAGTGCTCATTTCTATGTATAAAACATTTTTATTTATATTTTGGTTATGTTTTGTTTACATTTGAAATCACAATGAATCTCAAGATGTTTCATAAACATTTCCATGCAACATCAATATTTAAGCAACCAATCAAAACAAACAAATCTTTTTCTCCAATTGGTTTGCTGTGACATTACCGTTTCGTTCATTGCAATGCTTTATGATACTCTTCAATATTCTAATACTATGTTTCCACTATGAGCAAAACAACTTGTTTTGGGCAAAACGTGTCAAAGTGTTTCCATTATGTAAAACTGGTTTTGGTTTTCGAATTTTCGAAATCAATTTGATATTTATGTTGTTAACAAACATAAAAGCAAAAAAAAAAAAATATGTTTGAGAAAAAATATTTTTCTTTAACATGAAATTTCCTTTTTTGTTTTTTAATACACAGATGTTCCTATATGAACGTATATAAAAGCATATATTTTACTACCTTTTTATTATATTATTTTTACGCTGCAAACAAATAAATCAGCTGGAGATTTGCATAAACCTATTTAATAAGTCTTGATATTTTGGTAAATAATTCACTTTTTTCGAAACTGTCAACCACAATAATGGATAACCCAGAGTTGTGTTCATAATTTTCGACAAGTTTTGGAGCAAAAGGAGTTTTTGTTTGAGTTTTTCGAACATGAAAAATGTATGGGAAAGCAAGTAGAAAAACACTTGCTTTGCTGCAAAACTAGTTTTGTGGCCCAAAACCTGTAAGTGAAATCGTACTATAAATTGATTCACGTTGATCTTACCTTTTAGCCATTTGTCACTTTAAAAGTCACCGTTTTTTCGTAGGTAGATCTGTAAATTTGTTTGAGATAAAACGGATTAACTTATTTTAATTCATTAAACAATAGCGATAAACCTACAACGGAATCACAATTGAAAAACACCGTTAAAATAAACTCACTTTTTTGGAAAAACTTTAATATTTTTTCAATGTAATCACAATTCAACTTTCCTAAATTTCCCGTCACTACGTAACCAATTAGCTTGATTCTCAATTTGACAATAACCAGTCAAAGAACATTTGCACACGCGGCGAAATAAATTTGAGTGTACATAAAATAACGGCAGTTTTACAAAGATCGCAAATCAACACAGAAGCAAGAACAAATGAGTTTTTCTATTCCGAGAGCATATAAAAAAACAAAATCAATCAAATATGTCGTTGCTTATGTCGGTCATAGTCGGGGTAGCATGAAAAAATTATGATTTCTGTAAATTGCCCGAACAATAAGAAACAAGTTAGGGCCATAAAATACAGAATTACACATATCCATCGTTCGAATTCCGTATAATGGTCTTGAGTTCATACAAAAATCCCAAAGAAATAAGCACTTTTAATTTTTTTTCTAGAACTTTCCAATGTTCTGGGACAGTTAACTAATTTTTCATTCCTAAAAAATCTTATTTGGACTATTGCTTACATTTAAAAAAAGAAAGAAATTAGTTAAATCAGTGCAGTCGAATACCGATTTCACATATTTGAACAAAAGTGGGCGTAAAAATTTGCGTGGTCAGCTATGTATATATACTTGTACGCAGCATTACCCAAGGATTAGTAATCATTTGTTTCAAGTTTGAGCTGAATCTATAAAGAAATATAATTAGTCAATAGAATAGTCGTGGGCCTGGACAACTTTTCTTTCTCTATTCTTATTACGAACATTAAAAACAAATTAGGCAAATCGGTCCAGCCGTTCTCATGTGATGCGATGACCAACAAACATCAATTAATTTTTATTTATATACCAGCTTAACCCCGTACTCTTTTTTATAGGGAACAAACAACCATACGCCTTTTTATTTATATATTATTTATTGCTTCCCCAGCTTCTACCCCCTTACATTTTATTTTAAAAGGTGTACTTTACGATAAGAGTGGGTCCAACAAAGCTTGAAAACCTTTGTCTTCAGATATTCGGTATAAAATATTTTCGTTCTATGGGGGTACTGCTACTCCTCCGTCTACCTCGCCCATTTTTATTTTAAAATTTATAATTAACCATAATATTGGCTTTAGCCACGTTTGAAGACTCTAGCTATGATAGTTCTTCAGTTACGCGATATTTAATATATGCATCCTATAGGGGATATTGCTCCACTTGCGCCTACCACCTTAATTTTTATTTTAAAAGGTGTAGTTTACTATAAGATTGACTCCTACAAAGATAGAACAGTATCAATATAACAGTTCCTTAGATATTCGATATTTAACATTGGCGTCCTATGGTGGTAACACTTCCCTTGCTGATCTGTTTACATTAATTGGCGATCCACAAGATAGCACTCTTCATATAATGCCAAAGCCTGTTATTTCGGCAGCTACGGCACAGTTCGAAAAAAATCTTCGAGCAGTATTTTCGTAATTAGTGTTACCAAATCCATGCTTTACTTGGTCTATTATTAGGCCTTTTCTTCTTTTGAATTCTTTTTTATTTTCCAAAAACTGTTCTTTATTTTCCTCACCGACTCGCCATAGCTAAAAGGATAGTCGGTAAGCAGTACGTATCAATCACTCAAAATTTTTTATTATTTTCTTAATAATAAACTAATTTATTTATAGATACTAAGTTTAAACTGTTATCAAAAAAGAAATATTTGTAAGTTTTTACATTTTTTTTTGTTTATAAATTTAAAATATTATTCCTCATCCTGCTGAAAATTACATAATTTTAGCGCACTCTTGTTAAGGGGTATGGTGCACTATTTGACTTTCATATAATACCTTCTCAGTATTTCTTTAATCAAATTTTGGATTTGAATGTTTTTTCATATAGCTTGTCAATTTACTTAAACATTATAGCTCTATTACACCTATTTGAAGATGCATTTTTTGTCAAGTTGCGGCAAAAAGTCGGCACTATTCTTTTACGGCCCTTTTAAAAACACTATTTGCTTAGAAAAAACGAAATAAAAAAAATGTCGGATTTTATATGACTTTTTTAAAGTTCAAACAAACTTGTAATTTTTGGATTTTTTTGGAAAAATGTTTTTTTTCGAGCGATACAAACTAACTTTAGATAATATTAAATTAATTTTATTTTTCGACTTTTTTTATAATTAAAATAAAAAGTTTTTTCGAGCTCGAGGCCAATTATTTGTAAAAAATATGTATATATTTATTTATTTATATATATATTTTTTTTACAAATAATTGAAGCACAACCGCGAATAACGTTGTAAAAGCCACTTTTTGCAAAAACTGTTTTTTTTGCAGATAACCGTTAACATTACCCTTTTAGACTGTTTAAACCTTAAATCACCCAAAACTATGCACCCTAACGCCTTCAAAGTGACATTCAAAGAATCAACTAGTGGAAGAACGTTGTAAGTTACTTACAAAATGATACAAAGTAAATGGTTTTGAAACGTGGAATAACGTTTTAAATGACATCGCGATTGTGGATATGAAACGTTTTTCCACGTTTTTCCACTAAAAAAAAGGTTATAAACTGTAAATTCGCATGTAATTTAAATTTTAAATTTTTTGATATTTTAAATAAAAGTTCTTATTACCATTATTTTTAATAATCTAAAGAAAAAAAATAAAAAATTATTTACCTTGCCTGATAAAAACGTTTTTTTGCTCTCCTGAAAAATAATTATTTTGTAACTTAAAACGTTATTCGCGGCTGTGCTTCAATTGTAGATAATATTTTTAATAAAAATGTTATTATTGCCAAGTTTTGAACATACAAAGGAACTAAAAAAACCAACCTTTAAACTTTTTTTAAATGTCTTCCATCGTCAAGCGGTATAAAAGCATGGTATTGAGCGGTGCCATCGATTGTTCCAGCGGCATCGAATCTGCTTTTCAGTGTTTTCAATGTTTCCGCATGATCTTCTTTGCTACTAAAACCTATTTCTGTTTCCTTACAATAATTCTTTGCCCAATGGAATAAAGCAGTCGCATCTAAGATGCGATCTTGATGAGAGCACTGGAGACTATACTTCGCTGCATTTCTTTTGAGGTTTGCTCAACACCATCACATGCTCCTTTACCATGAGCAGTAGGATGAAAATGCCACTCAGCTGGCATTCCAAAATCTTTTTCATGAGATAAAAGATTTGCGAAGCTACTTTTGTTTTTAAAATGTTGACGAGCTCCGTCCGAAGTGTAGTATACCTTCTCTACTGTAAAATTCATTTAAGATAATTTAGTATTATCTTCTGGTATTCATAAACTGAAACGGTATCATGTTTTAAATCGTCGGATATGATTGCCATACTTTTGTGTTCCAGTTTTTCATCTTTCATGTAGTAAATAACTACTGTGAATATAGTTGCTTGGTCGTTATTGAAGTGGAATGACTGTATGGCATCCTGAAGAACATATTTATAGTTCTCTGCGAAATCAAACGAAATAACGAATTCACCAGACTTCAAATGTATCTTCAAATCCTTGAAGAATGACCACTGCTCTTTGACTAAAAAGTCATGGGTTCTCAAATTTAGAATCCTCTACACATTTCTTCCACAAAATCATCTACATTTGAAATGATTGTTTTCAATGTGCATCTTTCAGTCTGAAGCCAAGATTCAAATTTTATCTCCTCAATACATTCTCGCTCAAAAGAGTTAATACAATTCTCTTTGATGAATGTTGTTTCCGGGCAATTTGAACATTCGCCTAAGTGACAAGAAGTTGTTGCATTAGGGCACATAGTCAATTTAAGGCAATCGCGGTAATCGTGCAATTCTTCTGGTGAATCATCTGTTAAATACCTTAAGTTAATTTCCTTTAACATCAGTTTAACATTTTCATGGTAAATGCAAACGCATACTGTGTTAGTTCCGCTGCTTCCTGCCAAAACGCAGTGTTTTGGCCTCAGTTGGGCAAATTTTGTGAAGCCAATTTTTACATCATCATGTTCTATTGGAAATGTTGCGAACAACTCATTCAGATTGCAGAGAACCATTCTCTTTTGCATTTGAACTTTCTTGCCATCGATTCGTACGAACATCCAGTCTTTCATCACTGGCATCAAGCGACTCATATCATCTCGCTGATAAAGCTGAGTTACTAGAGCTTCAGTTTCGCACTCTAAAGTTCTCCCCTTCTTTTTGTTTGGGATTGTGAGAATACCATGCTCAGCAACCAATTTTTTAGCAATTCTTGCTTTTCGTTGAGACGTTCCAAACTCAGCCATTATTTTTGCACAACTCCATGTGGATGGAGCAATCGTAAGAAGTTGAATTCTTTCAGCTCTGCTCTGTAACGTCTTGTATTTCTCTTTTATTTGTTCCAGAACTACTACTGCATCCTTATGATATTTGTTTTGGCACTCATTCTTTGAACGTATACCTTCTACTGAAAAGTTAGAATAACCATCATCATCACCAGTTCTGTCATCATTCTCAGAACTACTTTTGTCTACATCTGGGATTACTTCAACGCAAGGCTCATTACTATTCAAATCCGGTAATTCGTTCAACTTTCCCAGCTCTTTTCTGCATGACCCACAAATTTTCCACCGTTTTGACAGCGTAGGTAATTTTTTTAATAAGCCATCGGAAATATTTCGCATATCCGATGATCTGTGAACTTTTTTGTTAAAGGGATTAAAACAAAAAGAAGCAAATATATCACTTTGAAGCTTGGCCTTTTTCGGAGCTGTAGACATTGTAAAAATTAATTATGTAAATAACACACGTCTAAGCTGTAACGCTGTTTCAAAAACACTGAATACCGAAAGTCTTCAGAATGACAATAAATAGTTTTTTTTTAAGATCATATATGTAGTGCATTTTAATGAAGGTGTCAAATTTTTTTTATAAGGGTGAAGAAGGGCTTAGTGTGGGTTAACCGCATGTTGCATAATAAAAATAATAAAGTACCTTTTTTAACCAATTATTACTAATAATAATAATAAGCCACCTGTAAATTTTCACCTTCTAAACATAATATTAAAAAACTACCTGTTAACTTCTATCTCTCCACCCACATTTTAAAGGCAAGTGTCATAAAATAATAAATTAACTGGTATTTCGGAGAATGGTCATGGAATATTTCCACCTGATTTAAACACTTGTCTCTGGGGATATTTTGACAACAAAAATCACATTTAGTATTACGTGCGCTCAAAACTGTATAAAAAAAAAAGAATTATTTGTCAACATTTCTACAGAAAAAAAGTGATTTTATTCCTGGGATTAACATATTGTGGGCATTACAGTATCGAAGGTATAAAATAATAATTGGGTTTGTAACATACCGTCGGAAAGGTTAAATTGTCTAGTTTCTTTGCAAACGTTTTATTTTAAATTCAAAATAGTGCATATGCTAAAAATTGAAAAACCCTTGTCTAGAGTCTAGAGTCTAGAGTTAGAAATTATTTTTTTGTTATACATAAGCCGCTCGCATCCCAAAAAGGGACCAAAACTACCTTAAAGGAAAAGACATAAGCTTTCTTTTGAACAAAAAAAAAAAAAAAAAAAACATTCGCGCTAAAAAAAAATCAAAAAAAGTTCTAAATTAAAAAAAAAAAATAAAAAAAAATTTTTTAAAAAAACAACAAAATTTTTTTTCAAAAGATGGATCAAATAGCTATCGAAGCTACTTGGGACAAATTTTGCTAACACCAATAGGTAATAAGTTACATGGATAAGAAAGAACACCTGTATGGCCAAAATGTCAAATTTTGACCCCCACTAACTGAGAAACTTTTAGACCGATCTTGTTGAAAATTTGTGTATAAACTACTATCCAACAGGACTAACCTTGGTGCAAATTTCATCCAAATCGGAAGCCATCGATTTCAAAATTGGATCACTTGACATGAAATCCCCCATATATATATATTTTTTTTTTTTTTTTTTTGTTGTATGTAATAGAATTTTTTATTTGTTTCAATTCAGATACTTTTATTAAAAAAGAAACATTTGTTCTTCTTAGTACTTATTTTAAATTTATAGAATTTTGAAATTCCTTGGCATTGTTCCAGGCTGTTATGTTTAATGGTTTATTATATGAAGTACGAGTATTAGGTTTATTTTGCAATTTCTTTTAGCATAAATATTTATTTTAAGTAAAAGCTAGAACCGATGTTTTTTGTTCGGTTTCCGGTTTCGGTTTTTAAACATTAAAACCGCGATTTCGGTTAAAACCAAAGAGCAATACCTATGTAAAATGCGCAGGCATGAACCCTACAACTTCATGTAAAAAACCAGCAAATCAACTCCATAAATGTGTAAACTGTGGCGATCATCATCCAGCCAGCTATAGAGGGTGTATAGTGGCAAAGGAGTTACAAAAATAAAAAAAGTATACATCATATTGTTAGCGTTACCGTTGGTGCTACTAAAGTAGCAATTTGCAACTTTTTCGACTGCTTGGATACTATTTGCTACTTTTACAAAATGCACCCAAATGTAATACTTTTTGCAATTCTTGCCACTTTTTTGATACTTTTTCTAAATGTCAAAAAAGTAATTAATTTAAACTTTTTCTAAAAGTTTTTGTTTTTATTAACTCCCAGCCTTAATGAAAGTTACATATATATGAAACCTTTTTTCTTGTAATGAGTGGTAAGCTTATTTATTTATTGCGAATAAATTATTTAAACATGTTCTTTAGCACTATAGCCAAATTTTTTGGCATAGTACCACGGAGTGGCTAATAATGTTTTAGTAATGAAAACACCTGCCTCCCGTCGTTTTGCGAAAAAAACCTGACGCAGGGAAGCAAATTTCTAAAACCTTCCAATAAATTTTGAAGCGCGATGAATTGTAGGAAAATTTTTAAATCTAAAGCAGAGGATAAATCCCAAAATAGCATTTAAGTGATACGAATAGGAATATATACAAATATCAGGTATATATTTTTTAAAATTTCAGTGAGATAAAAATGGTTGTTTTCAAACTTCAACCCGATCCCTGCGTGAACTTTTTTAACAATCCGAAAAAATTATCATATTTTTTATTAAAAACTTTTAACGTTCTATAAGACTATACTATGCCGTTTTTGATATTCGCAAAAAAGTGTGAAAAAGTTATAGCCCTAATGTACATACATATTTGCAGGCAAGTGCACTTGGAACGTGCAACTTGTTTTAATGCGTATACTATATCTGTATTATTCAGGGTTGTCAGATTTTTTTTTATCTTCGTTGCCAATTATACAGCAAAAATTGGCTAAATTCACCAAATTTAGTTTTCTTAAGATTTTTGAAAAATGCGCAGTAAATCGCAAAATGTGATTTTTTATGTAAATAAAAATTTCAATGAATTCTGAATAGAATAATTATTTTCATGGTTTATGGCTTATTTTATTCATTGTATACCTAGCTTTCCAGTAAATTATATACATATATATAATATATATATATGTAAAATTTTTGTTCTTAGAACTATTTTCTGAATTTCTTTAAACAAGAATAGCATTAATTTTGCTTTGTTATTTATAAAAAACAATTTCATATAGCAATCATTAACTGTCACTAAAATTAATTTAATTTTAAATTACTTTTCGTTTTTTAAAAACGTCATTAAATATCAAAAATCTTGTTTAATTGTACAAAAACTACAATAAACCGGAGAATATTGATTTAAAATTGTTAAGAAGGTATGTATGTGTTTTTTATTGAAGCTAATATTGCTTAAATTAAACAATACATTTTTATCAAATTTTGTTCAAATCTTTTGTATCCATCCTTTGGGTAAAGACCGGGGTATTTACCAATTCTTACCCAATTTTCCCTATTTACCGGGTATTTACCAATTGGGTATTTACCCTTTTTTCGTCTATATGTACATATTCTGAATATTTCCGAAGCTGTTTAAAATATAAAAAAACTATTGTTAAGATGGCTTAAAGAGAATTTAATATATTGTTATCATTCGCTGATAATTGTATCCAATCGTACAAATATCCTCAAGTAATGATTAAATAATCGACTTATTTCGGGCAAAATATAAGTCATGCCCAAAATAATGAATAATACATAAAATTAACATTTGTCCTACGATTTTCATGATATATGCCTTTTTTATTCGTTATATACGTGGCTTTCAGAAAAATTAGAAAAATTTCTATCCTTATCATTTTTGTATGAATTTTTGAAAACAAAAATAGTACTTATTTTGCTAAAATGTATCACTACTAATTTTTGAATTATTTCGAAACAGTTGAAAATATAAAAATGTGTATTTGGATAACTCAATTAAATTTTATTAATAATCATCTGTAATTGTTTTTGACAAAATCGGTCAAATCGATCTTAAGTTATGATAAAAAGTATTAGCATAACCGCCTTATTTCGGGTGAAATGTGGCTCTAGCCCATGAAATTTTTTTTTACCATTTATAAAATGTTATTTGAAATTTTAAATAAAACTCAACCCTCTTATGCAAATGTTTTGAAGCCCAATAACTCAAACAACAATAACTGTAATGACAACTAAACAAAACTGCAGTAAATATTAGAAATGTTGAAAAAACAGGATACTTTCAATAAATCTCTAGAGCGTCGTCTAGATCTCCTTGCACAAAGTACTTCCTCCGAAATAATTATGGCTAATTCACTAAAAGTTCTGTAATGGAATGCAAATGGGTTACGAAATCCCATCGGTAATTTACTAGTACTCCTAGATACGAAAAATATCGACATATGCCTTACTTCCGAAACACATTTTACCAAAGAATCTTATATCACCCTTAAAAATTACTAGTTTATCATACTATTCATCCAAAGAACTGCGCGAGGGGTGGTACACTGAAAGAAAAATGTTTCATTTATTTAAAGAATCGTTTTCATAAAAAAATTTCACTGGTTAAATGAAAATTTTCATTGTCCAAATGGAATTTCGTAGTTATAATGAAGTATTTTCGTTAAAATCGATTCATTTAATTTCGTAATTACGTTAAAAATTTTTATTGGATATATGAAAACTAAAGTTTGTCCAAGTTAAACAAACAATTTTAATTGGGAACATAAAAAACAATATACAAATATAACTACATTCATAAATTAATACAAAATTATAGTATCCTTAAAAATATGTTTAATTGTTAATTATAAAATGTAAGATTTAATTATTTCATACATCTAATGTAATATGCCATAAAATTTATGAAATCAAAAATTTTTTTATAAAAGCAACATATTTCAATAATTAAAAAAAAAAATATTTTTCACATTCAAATAACTGTATAGTCTCAATAGTTAAAAGTATAAAAATATTTCGAAAAAGCATGCCTTCATAAATTTAAATTTTCATTATGACAATGAAAATGTCATTATAGTTATGAAACAAAAACTTTCAATTCATAAATAGGTATGTTTTTAGTTTTCTTTGTTCTCTCTTTATGTGGTCTTTTTTTATTATGCGTTAGCAAAAAAAATCAACGTTGTTTTTGTTGTTATGGGCAATTTAATCTCATATTTACGCTCTAAATTGAGTAGTGGCAAAAAACATAGTTTTTTTTATTAAAAAACTACACTGCCCCAGTAGGCTACCTGGTAGTGAGCTGGTCTATTAGCGCCGAGGCTGCGGGATCGATTCCCGCCAGCGACTCTGGTTAAAAAAAAAAGTTGAATAAGGACAACTTTGATAAAAAAAAAAAATTCAAAAAAATTAAAAAAATAAATAAAAAAAATTTTTTTTTACTTTTCTGAAAGTATTCATCCAATGAATAACATTCATATATCTAATGTAATGTTTCATTAAATACATTTTAATGAAACCTGTTTAGTTTCTGTAGGTTTCTTTTTAATACAATTTTTCATGAGATTAATGTCAAAATTCATTGGTATTCTGAAGAAAATTCTTTCAGTGTAGAGCGGTAATTGTTAAAAAAGTATACTTCATTACGAAGATGAAAAAATTCAAAGCGAAGATTTTCAGGCTAAGAACGTAACAATAATTAGTATTGTGGTTATTTTTGTTGACTTTTTATGGTTTTTAATTCAAATTTTGATATTTTTAATTAGGCTAAAGTTCATCAAATTTAATTTTCATTAAATTATTTTTATGAAGAAAGGAATTTTACAACATGAAATTAATTAAAATTTATTGATAATTTTTCATTCTTGACTACCGCAGAGCATAACTTTATATACAAAAATACACCAAAAACTAACAGTAACGTCTGTTTATAGTTCACCAAGACACAAGATATCTAAGAAACAATTTAAAAACCTTATAAATAAACACCAAAATAAGTTCATCACGGGAGGCGACTTTAACTCAAAGCACGTGCAATGGGGATCGCGGCTTACGACGACAAAGGTTAAGAACTTTACCAAGCTATACAAGAAACAGGTTGCGAATATTTCTCTTCTTCTAAGCCGACATATTGGCCAACGGATAAAACTAAAATCCCTGACCTTATAGATTTTTTGTAGCCCGAAAAATGTTTTGGTGATTGAAGAGGGTTTTGGCCTTTGCTCAGAACAATGTGCTAACACACCAAAATGCTAACCTATACAACAAGTTCACAGACTGGAACTACTTCCGGTTTTTGGCAGAAAATGAAATCGACCTCAGCGTTTCTATTTATACTGCAGATGAACTCGACTAAGACGTCTTAACCTTTACCAAACAAGTTCAACAAGCAGCGTGGCAAAGCCGTATTAAAATCTAAGGTTCAACAGCAGGGATACTGTCAAAAATACGAGAAATGGTTTTAAAAAAGAACAAGTTAGAGTGCTATATTCGGCTGTGCCGAATCTTTGATACCCTCCACCGACAGTTCGAATGTTTAAGGAGTAATATCTGTATGATGTCTTTTTATTATTATTATCTTAAACTGTGACGATTTGTTATTAATTATGGTTTTAGGAGACTAAACTGTTTTCCGGGAGTAGGGCATATATGCGGCCTAGGGTAAATTATGTACCGATCTTCACGAAATTTCACAGTATCATTTATAGTCCTATAAAATTGTGACGAGCCAAAATTTGTTATGATTGCATTATTTTTTACGGTTTTATGCGTACTAAACTGTTTTCCGGGAGTAGTGCTCATATGGGGCTTAGGGTAAATTATGGACCGACCTTCGCGAAATTTTACAGTGTAATTTCTAGTCGAATAAAACGGACTTGTGCAAAATCTTATGTCATTCCGTGCATTTTTGCATCATTTATGTTAGTTTTTGTAACAAAATTATCAAGGTTTTGAAGGTGGTGGTTCCACATTTTGATTCATAGCTCTGGTCCTACTGAACCGATTTTGCTGAAATTCAATCCCAAACTGCTTAGGATAACTACAAGCAATTTGACACCTAGTTTGTTTATTTCTTTTGAGTTTTTCGAAAGTGAGCGTGTTTTCAACAGACGGACAGACGGACAGACAGACGGACATGGCTAAACTTTATGGGGTCTGAGATGAATAATAAAAAAGTTTCACACGGAATGACAAACTTAGTATACCCTCTTCACAACTAATTGTGGTGGAGGGTATAAAAAAACTACGGAAAAACTGGTAGCAAACTCGTGATCCATCATTGAAATCTAAACTTTGTAAAATATAAGTTACTCCATCAGGAATACAAAAAACGATAAAACTAAAAAACTACTTGAAAATCTGTATTTCGACAAAAGCATAAACTACTCCATAAGACCTTCCTACAGCCAATGATTCAAAATGCACCACTTAAAAAACTCTGTGATGGTGAATAGGAAAAAATGTAATGAAGAAAAAGCAACCGCATTCTCAAATTATCTTGTTAATATCTTTCAATATAACAGTAGCGATCACAACACAACATTTGAAATCATTGACCAAGTAAACGAAGATATTACACCAACAACACCAATTGAATAAAAAACTGTAATTCAATCGCTAAACACAAAAAAATCCCCAGGATTTGATTTGATCACAGGCGTGGTGTTAAAAGAACTTCCTTCTAAGGCCATTGATAAACTTAGTGGTATTATACATACTTCACTCAGACTAAACTGTTTCCCAATTAATTAGAAAACAGCAGAATTTATAAAGATTCACAAACCAGATAAACCTCCTAATGAAACCACATCATTGTTGTCAAAACTTTATCAAAAAATAATTCTTAAAAGACTCCAACATGTAATGGTCGAATACAACATCATTCCAAGCCATCAAAGTCTGGCACCAGGGCCTACTTTACAAAATAAAACAATTTTGCTCAATTGAACTAAGCCAAGTATTTAAATCATATTTATCTTAGCGATATTTTTGAATAAAATACGAAGGATCCTACTCAAAACTTTAACCTATACAAGCAGGAGTACCCCAAGGAATCATACTTGGTCCCATATTGTATCTAATACACACAACTGATATACCACTTCCTTAAAACACCGTACTATCAAAGTTTGCCGATGATACGGCTATTCTTTCTACCGGTAACCCCATTCAAGAATCAGCAGAAAGAACCCAAAATGCCATTAAACAAATAACAGCATGGACATTTAAATGGCGAATAAAATTGAACAACACCAAATCGTTACACGTAGACTTTTGAAATAAGAAATATAGTCCCCTCAAACTTAACATTTTGAATGTTGAATTCCCATATGCAAATACTGCGAAATATCTGAGCATAAACACATAAAAAAACACACTCAAATTGAGATGAAATACAGAGAACTAAGTAACATTCTTGATTTTAAATCAGATTTATCTTTGCACAATAAGCTGATAATTTACAAACAAGTACTAGCTCCCATCTGGACTTATGGCATTCAACTGTGGGGCTGTGTGCAGAAATCCAACATAAATATAATTCAACGTTTTCAAAATAAAGTTTTATCAGAAATGGTGAACGCTCCATGGTACATATGGAATACTGACCTTTATCGAGTTGATAAAGGAGTTGATAGTGTAAATACCACTATTAAAAAGTATGCACACCAATGAGACAGCATCTCTGGTTTTTTTTATCCATGTTACGAACGAATTTTGGTTCGTACAAAACCTATTGATCTGCTTGGGGTTAATTTGCCATCATTATTAAATCAAATATGAATAGAAAAATAGTATGAACTAGTTGTAGTTTTAGAAATCAAAGAAAAAGATGTGTAATATATTGCATTCAATTATTTGTTTCAATATAAAAAAAAAATTACTTTGCAATGTAAGTTTTTGCTGGGTAGATATAGATCAGAGATAGGCAAAAGGCCGCCCATGGGCGCTTTGTTATTCTCTTATTTACACGTACTTAAGCACACGTACAGAAGAAAAATATGAAAACAATTCAGTCTCGCATGAGCAGTCGCACTGGTATGTTGTGTTACGCTTGTTGCTTGAGCAGCGTTGCCAATTGTGATTTTTTTTGTTAAAAAAAAGTTTTTTTTTATAATGTAAGAAAAGATAAACTCACTGTTTTTGTTTAAACTGTTATATTGTTATAAGTATAACTGTTGCTTATAATTCTTATTCGCTTAACAGTTTTATTTGTTTAATATCTTTAGCTTTTCTAAAATCCTTGGATGAAGTTTCCTGACAATCTGGCCTAAGCAACCAGTGAAATGCGCATACAAATAGCTTATGCCATCAACAATAAATTTCAAGTGTTTTTATCAAGACAAATTGGGAATTAAGCACGACAAACAAAATCTTGTAAACATAATTGTAAATTTTTTTTAGATAAGTTCTCTGTTTAAAAAATGAGTTTTTTTTTTGTAAATTGTGCTGTTTTACATCACAATTTGTTTCTTTAAATTTTGGTATTACATTTTATACGAGGTTTATGCCTTTTAAAAGCTTGATCAAACTTCATTATAATCCATTATTATGTAACATTGAAACACATAATAGTGATAGAAAAAAAGAACTTAACTTATTCAATACTTTTGACTACTTCATCTACGCATGAGGTCTTCGAGATGTTCATCTGTGAGACCATTTCGGTGTTTATTTTTTATAAACTTCAATAAATGGTTTTCTTCCGTACGTGTGTTTAATATGCAATGTTTTCGAAAAAAAAGAATTATGGCAACGCTGCAGAACAATGAGAGCGGGAGAGTCATATAGCACTAACTTTATTATAAAATACAAATGTATGTGTTTGCCTATCTTTGATATAGATAGAGCGAACAAGGGTAAATAAAAATTTTAGCGATATCGGTAAAAGTGGGCGTGGACTACTTTTCTTTCGCTACAAACCTTATTTAGACCATTACGAACATTAAAAAAACAAAGCAAATCAGACTAGCTTTTTTCATGTGATGCGATTACCAACGAACATCAATTCATTGTTATTTATGTATGTTATATTATATTCTAGCTTAACCGACAGACGCTGTCCTGTCCAAATTAGAAAAAATATTTGCGTTCGATTTTTAAAATCCGTTAAAAAGAGGAAAAAAGTATTTTTTAAATTATAATTTTATTCATATACATATGTAGGTTTGGCGTATGTTAGATTTACATTTGATTTGAAAATACATATGGGGCATTTCATGTCAAGTGACCCAATTTTTAAATCGATGTCTTCCGATTTGGATGAAATTTGCACCAAGGTTAGTCCTATTGGATAGTAGTTTAGACACAAAAAAAGATCGGTCAAAAAAATTCTGAGTAAGAGGGGGTCACAGTTTGACATTTTGCCCACACAGGCGTTATTTCTCATCCATGTAATTTATTACCTATTGGTATTAGCAAAATTTGTCCCAAGAAGCTTCGATAGCGTTTGAAAAAATTTTTTTTGTTTTTTTAAATAATTAAAAATTTTTTTTTTTTTAATTTAAAACTTTTTTTTATCCGGAATGTTTTTTTTTTTTTTTGCTCAAAAGAAAGCTTATGTCTTTTCCTTTAAGGTAGTTTTGGTCGCTTTTTGGGATGCGGGTGGCTTTTGTATAATAAATAATAATTTCTAACTCTTGATGGAGGTTTTTCAATTTTTAGCATATGCACTATTTTGAATTTTTTCCTAATTGTGTTTTCTTTTCTACAAAAAATTTCACATTTTATTTCAAAATATGAAATTTAGTGTTCGTTTCTTAAAAATGCTTTGCTCTCTAAAAGGGCAGCGTGTTTTATTCTAAAAAAAATCACACTTAAATGTCAAAAGCCATTGCACTTTGCGCCCTGTACAAATCGAGAGTGTTGATAATGCCCTGTAAAAAGATGGCTCCTGTTTATATATAGGGTTACCAGACGAAGTTGGGAAAAACTCGCCTCTAATCAGGCCAGTAAAAATTTAAAGTTTTAATAGTTATTTTTTCTATTATTTTATAGTAAAAACAACAGAAAGTATTACATTGTTAATGGTAGGTTGTCAGTGATATAAAATTTAAATGAATTCGGTGTTATAAAATTGTTTTTGAAAAAAAAAACGTCAAATCGAGAAATCGTAAGAAAATTGGTGTTAATAAATCGGCAATTTGGCAAAGGTATTTTTTTGTTTACATATTTTATGAAAAACAAACTAAAGAAATTGAAATTTCGTCATTAATTTTGTTCATTTATTTAATACCAACCTATTAACAAATTTGGGTTAATGTATATTTTTTTATATTTTGAAGAAAACACTTTTTGATTTATGTACATATTTTTTTTATATATTGAAGAACAAACTTTTTGTCAGCTGTTAAAAGCAGGGCGATCCAATTTTGTGTTTTTTCCTCCTCAAATAAAAAATTGCAGTATAACATGTTCGGCAAGACATTTTATACATGCACCTTTTAAAATTTGGTATTTTTTCTAGAAAAGAAAACACCATAAGTGTTTCAGGTGCCCCAGAGAGAAGTTTTTAAATCAGGTGGAAATATTTTATGACACTTGCCTTTAAATTCTGGGTGAAGAGATAGAATTTAACAGGTAGTTTTTTAATATTATGTTTAAAAGGTGAACGTTTACAGGGGCTTATTTTTATTATTATTAGTAATAATTGGTTAAAAAAGGTACTTTACACACTAATCCCTTCTGCACCCTAATAAAAAATTAGACACATTCGTTAAAATGCACTACCTATATGATCTTAAAAAAACTATTTGTTATCATTCTGAAGACTTTCGTAATTCAGTTTTTTTTTTGAAACAGCGTTACAGTTTAGACGTGTGTTATTCACATAATTAATTTTTACAACATAATTCATTTTTACAAGCTTCAAAGTGATATATTTGCTTCTTTTTGTTTTAATCCTTTTAACAAAAAAGTTCACAGGTCATCGGTTATGCAAAATATTTCCGACGGCTTATTAAAAAAATTGCCTACGCTGTCAAAACAGATGAAAATTTGTGGATCATGCAGGAAAGAGCTTGGAAAGTTGAACGAATTACCGGATTTGAATAGTAATAAGCCTTGCATGAAAGTTATTTTAGATGAAGACAAAAGTAATTCTGAGAATGATGACAGAACTGTTGATGATAACGGTTATTCTAACTTCTCAGTAGAAGGTATACGTTCAAAGAATTAGTGTCAAAACAAATATCATAAGGATGCAGTAGAATTCCTTGAACAAATAAAAGAGAAGTATAAAACGTCACAGAGTAGATCTGAAAGAGTTCAACTTCTTACATCTCAACGAAAAGCAAGACTTGCTAAAAAATTGGTTGCTGAGCATGGTATTCTCACACTCCCAAACAAAAAGAAGGGGAAAACTTTAGAGTGCGAAACTGAAGCTCTTGTAACTCAGTTTTATCAGCGAGATGATATGAGTCGCTTGATGCCAGGGATGAAAGACTGGATGTTCGTACGAATCGATGGCAAGAAAGTTCAAATGCAAAAGAGAATGGTTCTCTGCAATCTGAATGAGTTGTTCGCAACATTTCAAATAGAACATGATGATGTAAAAATTGGCTTCACAAAATTTTGGCAGGAAGCAGCGGAACTCACACAGTATTAGAGTTGTGTCGGTCATGAACGACCCGGTTCAATTGAACGAATCAGTCAAATGAACGTTGAACGGCCGTTCAGTCTCATCGTTCAATATGGTTCACTTGGGTCTTTTCAGGTCTTTTGAATCAGTTTGAATCAGTCATTCACTTGCTTACCGAACAACTGATTGAAAAGAAACAACAGTACTATTCTTGTGTATATGTTTGTTATGCCAGAATAATATACTTGTTTCTTTTACTCATTGTCACATTGCTTTACACATTTTCATAATACATCGTTCAATATGGTTCACTTGGGTCTTTTGAATCAGTTTGAATCAGTCATTCACAAAAAACAATGCAAAACACAAAGCAAAATGTTTCTTCGAATTTGCTTTGTGTTTATTGTTTTCTATTATTGTATACATATTTCTTATATGAATATTGCTGTACTCTTTTAACACATTGCCGTATTCAATCAATTGTGAATGACTGAACGAAAACCACAAAAGAGCAACTGATACAAAAGACCGACTGATCCAAACGATCAACCGACCCAAAAGGCAAGTGACCTGAAATGACCGACTGAACGAAATGAACGAACTCGTTCACTGTTTCGAATTGAACGTTAATGACCGGTCACCTAAACGAACGATTAAGCCCAAGACTACACAGTATGCGTTTGCATTTACCATGAAAATGTTAAACTGATGTTAAAGGAAATTAACTTAAGGCATTTAACAGATGATTCACCAGAAGAATTGCACGATTACCGCGATTGCCTTAAATTGACTATGTGTCCTAATGCAACAACTTCTTGTCACTTAGGCGAATGTTCAAATTGCCCGGAAACAACATTCATCAAAGAGAATTGTATTAACTCTTTTGAGCGAAAATGGATTGAGGGGATAAAATTTGAATCTTGGCTTCAGACTGAAAGATGCACATTGAAAACAATCATTTCAAATGTAGATGATTTTGTGGAAGAAATGTGTAGAGGATTCTAAATTTGAGAACCCATGACTTTTTAGTCAAAGAGCAGTGGTCATTCTTCAAGAATCTGAAGATACATTTGAAGTCTGGTGAATTTGTTTTTTTTGGTTTGATTTCGCAGAGAACTATAAATACAGCCATACAGTCAGTGATTTTATTCCTGGGATAAACATATTGTGGGCATTACAGTATCGAAGGTATAAAATGATAGTTGGGTAGGTTACATTCCGTCGAAAAGGTTAAATTGTCTAGTTTCTCTATAAGTTTTATTTTTAAGGTTTAAGAAACACTTAAACACAAAAAGGATACAACTCAAAAAAGTGCATATGCTAAACATTGAAAAACCTCCATCTAGAGTTAGAAGAAAAAGACATAAGCTTTCTTTTTTTTTTTTTAATTTCCTTAGCTATTTCCGCGAAGCTCGATGCTTGTCTGCAGGAAAGAAACCAGAGTCTCTGGCGGGAATCGAACTCGCAACCTCGGCGCTGATAGACTAGTTCGCTACCAGCTAGCCTACCGAGGCACTAAAAAAAAAAAAAAATATTCCAGATAAAAAAAAGCTTTTAATTTAAAAAAAGAAAAATTATAATTTACATGGATGGGAAATAACACTGCATATGCTAAAAATTAAAAAAACCCTCGTCTAGAGTTAGAAATTATTTTTTTTTTTATACATAAGGAACTCGCATCCCAAAAAGCGACCAGAACTACCTTAAAGGAAAAGACATACGCTTTCTTTTGAGCAAAACAAAAAAAAAAAAAAAACATTCCGGATAAAAAAAAAACAAGTAAGTGTGCTATATTCAGCATTGTGAATGACTGAACGAAAACCACAAAAGAGCAACTGATACAAAAGACCGACTGATCCAAACGATCAACCGACCCAAAAGGCAAGTGACCTGAAATGACCGACTGAACGAAATGAACGAACTCGTTCACTGTTTCGAATTGAACGTTAATGACCGGTCACCTAAACGAACGATTAAGCCCAAGACTACACAGTATGCGTTTGCATTTACCATGAAAATGTTAAACTGATGTTAAAGGAAATTAACTTAAGGTATTTGATGATTAACTTAAGGACAGATGATTCACCAGAAGAATTGCACGATTACCGCGATTGCCTTAAATTGACTATGTGTCCTAATGCAACAACTTCTTGTCACTTAGGCGAATGTTCAAATTGCCCGGAAACAACATTCATCAAAGAGAATTGTATTAACTCTTTTGAGCGAAAATGGATTGAGGAGATAAAATTTGAATCTTGGCTTCAGACTGAAAGATGCACATTGAAAACAATCATTTCAAATGTAGATGATTTTGTGGAAGAAATGTGTAGAGGATTCTAAATTTGAGAACCCATGACTTTTTAGTCAAAGAGCAGTGGTCATTCTTCAAGAATCTGAAGATACATTTGAAGTCTGGTGAATTTGTTTTTTTTGGTTTGATTTCGCAGAGAACTATAAATACAGCCATACAGTCAGTGATTTTATTCCTGGGATAAACATATTGTGGGCATTACAGTATCGAAGGTATAAAATGATAGTTGGGTAGGTTACATTCCGTCGAAAAGGTTAAATTGTCTAGTTTCTCTATAAGTTTTATTTTTAAGGTTTAAGAAACACTTAAACACAAAAAGGATACAACTCAAAAAAGTGCATATGCTAAACATTGAAAAACCTCCATCTAGAGTTAGAAGAAAAAGACATAAGCTTTCTTTTTTTTTTTTTAATTTCCTTAGCTATTTCCGCGAAGCTCGATGCTTGTCTGCAGGAAAGAAACCAGAGTCTCTGGCGGGAATCGAACTCGCAACCTCGGCGCTGATAGACTAGTTCGCTACCAGCTAGCCTACCGAGGCACTAAAAAAAAAAAAAAAATATTCCAGATAAAAAAAAGCTTTTAATTTAAAAAAAGAAAAATTATAATTTACATGGATGGGAAATAACACTGCATATGCTAAAAATTAAAAAAACCCTCGTCTAGAGTTAGAAATTATTTTTTTTTTTATACATAAGGAACTCGCATCCCAAAAAGCGACCAGAACTACCTTAAAGGAAAAGACATACGCTTTCTTTTGAGCAAAACAAAAAAAAAAAAAAACATTCCGGATAAAAAAAAAACAAGTAAGAGTGCTATATTCAGCTGTGCCGAATCTTATATACCCTTCACCATTTTGCGAGCAGAATACAGAGCAACTAGACAAAAACAAAATAATTTTTACATATACAAACATATTTGCAATACTAAAAACTTCATTATAATTTAAATTAAAAAACCGCAAACTGGTAAATATTTTTTAAAAATCGTTTTTGAACATACAAATTAAAAAAAAAATTGTTTTATTTTGATTATAACTCAGCCATTTTTTAACCGATTTGAAAGATTTATTCACCGACGTGTTTAAGAAGAAATTTGACAGTTGGTTGGGTTATAAATCTTGGACTCGGGAAGATCTATGGTTCCCGAAAGTGGGCTAAAAATATTATTTTGGTCATAACTTTTTCGTATCTGAACCGATTTTTCCGAGTTTTTCAAAAAATATTTTTTACTAAAGATTTCCGATCTTTTGGTATACAAGGTATAACCATAGGTCGTATAACAGTCCAAAAAATCAAAATTGTTATACAATTTTTGATATTTGTTGTATGGGAGGTACCACGCCCACTTCTCCGATCACGCCCAAATTTTGTGGAATGCAGTGTATTGATAATCTAAATGTGTGTACCTAATTTGAAAACTTTGGCACTTTCCGTTCTCAAGATATACAGAAAAAAGTAATAAAAATACAAAAACAACAAGGGATTTTTGGAAAAAATTAGAGATAGTCGTGGCTTTTGCTCATATCTCAGCTATTTTTTTTTACCGATCTGGCTGAATTTTAAAAGCAAGAAATGGTGGACTATATGTGACATAAATGTTAAACAACCTAGCCGCTATCATGTCTGGTCTCCAGAAAACACATATCAAAAATAAAACGTAAAACGGACAGACGGACATCGTTAAATCAACTTCTCTCCTCATAAGCACCCAAAATATATATACTTTATAGGGTCTTAGATCAATATTGTAGAAATTACAAACGGAATGACAAACTAATATATACCCTTTTCCACCTGTGGTGAAGGGTATAAAAATAAAAGTTTAAAATTTAAAAAAAAATTTTTTTAAATAAACAATAAAATATATTTTCAACAGATTGATCAAATAGCTATCGAAGCTTATTGGGACAAATTTTGCTAGCACCAATAGGTAATAAGTTACATGGATGAGAAAGAACGCCTGTAGGGCCAAAATGTCAAACTTTCACCCCCTCTAACTCAGAAACTTTTTGACCGATCTCTTGAAAATTTGTGTCTAAGCTACTATCCAATAGGACTTACCTTGGTGCAAATTCCATCCAAAAATTGGGTTACTTGACATGAAATGCCCCATATGTATCTATATAAAAGATGTTTTTTTTATAGAAGGCGCAATCTGTAACACCAATTTTCAACAGCTATTAGCATTCTGACTATCATTGTTTTTGAAGCAATATGGGCCAATGTCTCCGCCAGCCCATAAACGCACCAAGCAGTAATTTTCTTCTCACTCCAAATGCTACAATTCTGCTTATTCACCTACCAATTCAACCAAAAATGGGCTTCATCGGAAAATAAAATTTTGAATGGAAATTCAAAATCAATTTGTGCTTCAGCCCATTCGTCGAATTATCAGCTGTTAAATGGGTGGTTAAATAAAGCAGTGATGCTAACTTAAAGTTGAATCACTCAAGAAAAAAAAACACCCTTTATGTACTGTGAATCTTATAGTATTATATTTACATTTTAGTTGATAAGATCAATATTCAGTTAACCAGTAACATTTTTTTGTTTGGTTGTCTGGCGCATAAACAAATAATGCTAATGGACTTCCGACGTGGGAACAGGCGACATATAATTGACCATGCGAGAAGCAAGGATTCTTAAGGTTAACGCCGCAAACACGCAATGACTGCCCTTGAGATTTGTTGATGGTCATTGCATATGCGAGCCTTACTGGAAACTGCAAGCGTTTTAAATCGAATGCCATGTCGGTTGGAATCATTCGGATCCGAGGTTTCAAAACATTTTCTCCTATGTGCTTTTCTTTAAGTATGGCTGCTTCGATGACGTTATTCATCAGTCTTTTTTACCGTAAGTCGAGTGCTGTTAAATAGACGTGGTTGGTTTATATTTCGTAACATTGTGATTACCGATCCTGCTTTCAGTTGGAAATTGTAGACGGTAATCCGGGTAATTCTAGGGAGTTTAAAAACTCGATTGAATAGTTGACGACATCGTTCTGAGAAGTAACGGAATCTACCGATTTGTACGTTTTGAATTCGCCAGCGATTTCACTTTGAATCTTAAATCAACGTTTTTCGCAGCTAACATAGCAATTATGATTTCTGTAACTTTGTGTAATGTTTGGAAACACCTTTCGGATGAGTTCGAACTTTGATTCGGTGAACTGGCAAAAATCGACATATCTACCGGGATTTTTCTTTTTAATTTTTACATTTAAAAACAAGAAACAATATATAATCGGTTAAGCCCGACCATATGATTTATTTATTTTATTTTTATTTATTTATTAAGTTTGCAATTTCGGATACAACAAGATATAATATCTTATAATATACAGTATCAGAATCCGAAAGCTATATCAATAAAAAATTCATAGGTTTAAACATTATGTTGATACACGAGTTAGAGTGCTATATTCGGCTGTGCCGAATCTTTGATACCCTCCACCGACTGTTCCAATATTTTAGGAATGGTACCTATGTGATGTCTATTTATTGTTAATTAATCTTTATAAAATCAGACATCAGCATTAAAATTGGTTGCGGCTTAGACCTATATTAAATTATTCACCGACAATCTTGATCTTGCGTAAATTATGGAACGATCTTCACGAAATTTCACAGTATCTGATGAATACGTCAAAGCTGGTAGTAAATATGTTTTAGCCAGGAGTAGTCTTATTTTTAGTGGTGTGCAATACTGTGTCGCCCATAAGCACCTTAATATACTATACACTCTTCCACATCATTGGTTGATGTGATCTGACCAAGTTAGTAAACTGTTGAAAACCACACCAAGATTTCTGGCAGACTTAACAATATCAATTTTGCTACCACCCAGAAAAACATCAATTCTTGACTCGATTTTGACTGAGTTTTTACAAATTATAATACATTTTGACTTTTCCGAGCTACTTCGTAAACCATTTGTAGTCGCCCATAGGAAAATATTATTTAGATCAGTGTTGAGATATTTAACTCTTGTGAAGATGGATGCTTTGCAGCTATCAAGGTAGAGCTGTATATCATTAGCATACATCTGGATTCTTGAATATTTTAACTGTTTTGGTATATAATTACCATAGATCGAGTACAGTAATGGTCCCAGTATGGAACCCTGCGGAACACCTCTAGTCACGCAAAGAGGATTAGAGAGTACGCCTTTATTACAGACGTATTGCCATCTATCAGTTAAATGTGTTGACATCAATCTAACGGCAGTTGTGGAGAAATTGAACATATTAGATAATTTGAAACCCAGTTTTAAGTGTTGAACCGTATCAAAAGCCTTTTAAATGATCAAGCAAGACTAAAAATGAAATTCTCCCATCGTCTAAGTTGCTTCTTATGGCTTCGATTACATCGCTTAGGGCGGTTAAACAGTTAATAAGCTGTACTGATTTTTATATTCAGTGATTTGTTTATGTATAAGTCGTCCAAAAACTTTTGAAAGCTATGGTAATATAGATATCGGGCGGTATTCATTGTTTGTTTTTGGTACTGGAATGATTTAGGCGTATTTCCATTTCGTCGGAAAGGTACTTGTGGTTATAATTGTGTTATACAGATGTTTAATAGCGTGTATTATCCCTGGTAGTATTAGCTTAATTTGGGTTAAAATCATCCAAACCGATTGCGATTGATTTGACTTTAAGGAAGCCATCTGAAACATCATTTAGATTCAGGCACTTAAAACTAAACTTGGCAACGTATGGATCAAATGACGGCTTTTGAGTATAAAAACCAGGGTTTACTGTTGGCAATACGAAAGATTCGTTAAGCGAGTTAACATCAACATCATCTTCACGCTTGGTTGTCTTACCACTTGGGCCATCGCACTGATCTTCGATATGTTGCATGTTAGGATTATCATTGGTTTGCATATTTAATGGAAAATAAAGTACTGAATGAGCAGTTCGACCTTCCAACAATGTAGATGCAATTCCTGACGATACGAGTGCAAGTAAAATATCATTCTGCGAGCGTATCGTTGCCAAAATTAATGCCATTAAAAAAGTTTTCCCAGTTCCACCGGTGGGGGTAAAAAATTAACGCGATTAAAAAATCTCAGGTAAATCGGACATCAAAAATAAAAATTAGTCACAATGAATTGTATGTAATATAAGCTCATCGCTTTACAAGACTTCAAATGATTGATTTTACATAAATTTTGTCGTAATGATATCAGACATCATATCCTCAGTTGGAACTAGAGTTTTTTTCCCAGAGTTTTTCGATTCCCGGCAAAGCGGGAAATTTTTTAAATTTCCCGGGATCCCGCTCCATACAAATAATATAAAGTAAATTTGTTTTTAATTAATAAAATAAATTTTTATAAACAAACGTAAGGGAACTTGTTTACAAAGTAAGTTATATAAGTGCTTAAATACTACAAAAATTAATTGAAGATTGAAAGCGGAACTTGAACTATTATTATTTTACGCTTTTATATGCAAATTCCGTATTATTATGCTCTAGATACAAGATAAAAAGATAACATAAACATAACAATTTAATTCATAAAACAATAATAAAAACAAACAAAAATTGAGAAACTCAAGATATGAGATCAAAAAGTTAATTCATAAAATATTTTAATAAATATGTTAACATTTTTTTACGGCTTAAAACTCAAAGCGTTTAGTGAGTCGTCAAAGAGTATATTTCTGATTTTATTTATACTAATTAAGGCTAGATTACACTATCTCACAAGTCTTACGTATTCCATAATACTTTGTGAGATAGAAATCTAATGAGTTTTGTTGCGACTGTCAAAAAATCTAATTTAACATGACAGTTTGTGTTCACACCATCACACAAAGTAATAACACTCACACATGAAATAAAATGCAACCCTGATCCAATGAAAAGTATTATTGTTTAGAAATTTTTCAAAAAACGATGAAGTCGTATGGGATGTCAAACTTTTTTCATAAAACTTGTCATTTTCGTGACACATTGCATTCACACTATCACACTTTGTCATATTACTTGAGTTTTTGACATGTATTAATACAAAGTATAATAGTGTAATCTAGCCTTTAACATGTTTCCAAAAAATTTCGTTCACTTTTTTACCGAGGTCGATTGAAAATTTGGATTAAAAACCAAATACTAATTGGTCGAACAAATAGTTAAAAGTGCACCGTTGTTGCATGCTTCTGATGTCAAGGTTGATGCCAAAAATAGAATCATCCGGATTACTTCTTAGTATCCTTTTTATTTCATTACGCCCATCTGTAATCTTTAGGACAATGTGTCTTTCAAATTGTATGTTGAAGTATCTTACACGAGTTTCCTTATTGTTTTTATTTCGGTTTCCCCGCACTTCCCGGGTATATTACCAAGCTTGATTTTTTTTGTAGATATAACTGTGTTGCAATAAAGGAGCGATATGTTTAGGTATCTCCTATTTTTAAGACTTGTCCATGGACAATGAGAATTAACTGCCTGCATCTTATTTTGAATTTATGTTCTTTATCAACTCCTCACTTCACTAAATTTATTAAATATCAACTGTTGCACTGCCCATTCTGCTTTTAATAGATTTATTGCAGCAAGAGACATTGATTTACGTATGTACTCACTTCTTGTAATTGATCTAATCGACAACCCATCCACAGATGCTAACTTTTAGAGAAGATAAAACTTAATTTTGAGAGTAAAAATAGCGGTTTTCTGAAACTATGAGCAATTTTTTGTTTCCCGGGATCCCGCAAACAAAATCCCGGGAAAGCGGGAAATATAATAATTGAAATTCCCGGGACGGGAAATCCCGGGAAAAAACCCTAGTTGGAGCATAACCAATATCGATCAAACCTTTTGAGTATACGTCGCGAACACGATGATATTAAAGATCGATATGTTTGCTTCTGGCATGATAAGTAGCATTTTTTAACAAAACACTGCGCACTGAGATTGTCACCGTATAAACGTAAGGGTGCTTCTTCGTTGAAACTTAATTCGCTAAGCAGATTGCGTATATAAAGAGCCTCTTTCGCTGCTGACGATAGCGCAATATATTCCGCCTCTGTGCTACTAAGGGCGACCACATTTGGCTTCTTGGCCTCCCAGGAAAAAACAACATTTGCTTTAACAAAGTCAAATCCTGAATAGGACTTTCGGTTTATGTCATCACTACCCCAATCCGCGTCTGCATAACTTTCGGTTGGCTTACCGGTCTTCTCATAACGGAGCTTGAAAACTTAAAATGGATTAATACGAACATTTGAAAGAAAAATTAGTTAAGTCGATGGAGCCGTTTTCTGATTTTAGGTAAATCGCAAAAAGTGGGCGGCCCAAAATTTTCTTTACGTAAAAACCTAAGTTGGACCATGGGGATCAGTAGAAAGAAAAAACCGTCCAAATCGGTCCAGCCGTTCTCAACTGATGCAATGACCAAAGAACAACATTGATTTTTATTTATATAGATACACATAGACATAGAGCGAAAAATGGTAAACATAAATTATATATATATATATATATATATATATATACATATATATCGGTAAAAGTGGGCGCAGAATTGGGTGTGGACTACTTTTCTTTCTTTACAAACCTTATTCGGACTTTTACGAACATTCAAACAAAAAGTACTTGACCTCTTTCCAAGTAGTTATAAAGAGATGGCAAATAAAACTTTACTTAAATAAGCTGCCAAAAATAATCATTGGGCTAAATATAAACCCGTTATGTTGCCGAGAATGGAGTGCCCGCTTAGGCACAAAATTGAAGATATCAAACAAAGTCATGGAAGGTTTTTAATTGTGGTCGCCGAATGGACAGATATATTATTCAAAACAAGGCAATCGGTTAAAGTGCACTGCATCAGTAGGCAAAAAAAATAAATGTTAAAACTAAACATTGTAACAAAAAATTTAAAAAAAAATAGGTAGAAAATCAAATATTTTTTTCGTAAATAAATCTATTTTACCGAAAGTGAATTCAAAAAGTAATTACAGCAGTTTTGACTTAACTGCCTTTTATTTACGTGCACTTTTGACTTAACTGCACAAAATTGATAATTTTTGGCATTATTCTTTATAATCCCATACAAATTCCTTTTTTAAGTGCACTTTCTTTACCTGTACATTTAAGATAAGTGCCCAAAATTTTTTGCAATTTTAAAATAATTTTCATACAACAAATTCATGTTAGCTCTGTAATTATTCTTCAAAATCCTTGTTGACGTGCATTTTGTATACCTGCACATTTTTCATATTTTTAAGCAGCTTTGAAATATTTTCATATAAAACATCAAAGTAAGCTGCACACATGAAAAAATATGGTGGCCAAGTTTTCACATAAATATCCAATTTAAGCTGTTTATAAAAACAAAAATCGCAAACAAGTCAAGTTGGTATCATTATAATTCATTTAATTTGTTTGTAAGTTCCTACATTTATATATATGGGTTGTGGTTACAGCAACTTTACCACGATTATATGAAAGGAATAGCAAATCTTAGGTCTGGAACAGAATAAAGAAGTTGTAGTAGTATTCAAAATTTCGAACTTTGCGCTTCAACGGCAACGACTACTACAACTACGTATTCTGTTGAAACTACTTTGCGACTTTTCTGTTATACACTTTATTGTTACCAATTTTGCTATCTCGTTCTTTATTAAAATGCATAACAAAAGACTACAGGTTGATTGAACGTCATTGTTATTATGAATTGATTAATAAAACGTTGTTACTCCTCTTTCAAACACTTTACTTTAGCTGCACTTTTATGCAGGTAACCACAATTGCGTACCTGCACATTAAGCCAGCTAAATACATTTAAGAAAGCTGCATTTTTGATTTCTCTGCACAAACAATCGTGCAAAGGAGATTGAGCAGCTAAATACAAATTGCTGTAATATAACCATGCATCCATCAAGCTCAGGTATTTATTCAAATATGTAGCTTAAATTTGTAAAAAAAATTATCTGTGAAAGTGGTTTTATTTTTTAAGTTTATATGGGAAATACAAAAAAAATAATTTTCTCAATTTAAGTGGACATAAAGTTATTAATTAGGTTTAATTAAGAGTCTGAACACAATGTCTGTGGTGCGGTGCGATTTCTCGTTGCGGAAGAAAAAAAATAAACATAATACAAAAGAAGACGGCGTCGGCCATACTTGTCATTGTTTGTTAACATTTCTATTAATTTATGCACACTTTATATAATTTTCTAAAAAATATACTTTATGTGTTAAATATTTTGTAATGACAGTTAATAAAAAAATTTAAACTATTAAAAAAATTGTTAATTTAGTAGAATCCACGTTGGATTTATGTGTGGAATTAGAAACCACGACACGTACTAACAGGAGATGGTGGGTAAGACCCGTTAATGTACCCAGGTATTCGGATGTATTTTTCAAAACGTGCTTGCAGCAGATTGAAAGCCAGGATGAGGAGCATTTTCATCTAGCAACAAGAATGAGTGCTTCTCAATACAAACCGATCCTTTCTCTAATTAAACCGAAACTGGAAAAACATTAATTTAGAAAACCGCTTAGCCCCGGGTGTCGATCATCATTTACCTTACTGAAAGTAGAAGTGATAATGTATAATGTTAAGTCTGCAATATGTTTATTCATATGATTAAAAACTTTTTATTTCACCATCGCCAAACCTAATTTTTTATAACTTTTCATTCAGGTGCCTTGGTCACGGCTGTAGTATGCAAGTTTTGGCTTGGGCATATAAAATAAAAAATTCACTTACCTGATATCTTTGCCAATTTTGCACCACAAATCTTCTTCATACTGGAAGTTTTTGTACATAACTTCCCGACTGCAAATTATAGAGACAGTCATATTCATACTGCGGTTTTTTACTTCAAAATCGTATAAAAACCGCACCGCAATCAATTATCGTTACATTGTGTTCAGACTTTAAGTAGAGATCATAACTTTATTTTAAAGGTTGAACAAATCAGCCTTGTTTTAGAAAAAAATATGGTGTGCATCGGTGCGTCTTAGAAGCTATGTATGAATTAGTAGCAACAAAAAGCGCTTCACGGCTTTTGCTAAAATTTTTATTGCTGTCGTTGTTGTCATTGTTTTATAAGATTACCTATTTAAAAGCAGAAATAAGGACACTGGTTATTCGGAGGGCAACTCTCAAGTTTATTATTTTATTAATACTTTTTTTTCTATGGGGGGTTCCCGTCTCCTCCCTCTTATAACTCTAAAGTTTGTTGGAACATTAAGTTTGTTCTAAGAGTTACGCACATCCTCTTATACTCCCAAGATTTAGTTGGAAAATTAAGTTTGTTCTAAGAGTTATGCACATTAAATTAAGTATACTTCACTCTTGTAGTTTTTCAGATATAAGAAAAAACAAATTTTTTTGAATGGGGGGGGATACCCGTATCTCCCTCTTATACCCCCAAGATTTTGTGAGAATTTGAAGTATAATTTAAGAGTTACCCACATCAAATTTAGTGTGCCTCACTATTGTAGCTGAGGAGCTATGAATTAAGCCTCGAAAACTTTGGCCCCAGTGTGTGACGACCTCTTCTCCAATCCTTCCCACATCTGTGGAATCTTGTGTATTGAAAAACCAATTTGGAAACTCTCTTTTCGTTCCCCAAATAATGTGTTTGTATAGGAACTGCTACGTGCACTTCTCTAATCCTGCCCATTTTAGAGAGGCTGTATATGGATAATCGAAATGCTTGTACGTAATTTTGAAACTTTGGCTTTTGTCGTTCTCAAGATATATATGTAGAAAACAAGTAATAGTGCTGTATTCGGCTATTCCGAACCTTATATACCCTTCACAATGGTTTTATATGAAAATATACACGGTGACGGTTTGTTCCGTATTAAACCATCTAAGTTAGGGTATTCTTTTTCTTCGTGGACATATTTTTATGCCAATTTTTATTTTTCTATGCTTAGACTTGTTTAAATTCTAGCATATAATCCGCTACTTTCTAATCGGGCCTTTTGTTTCATGAACATATTTATATGCCAAACATTCGAATTTCCAAAAATCCCTTCTTAGTGAATCGATTTTGAGAGTGACCAATCTCTGGTCGAAATTTCAAGTTTTAAGTTTTAGGCTGTGCGATGATGAATCAGTCAGTGAGTCAGTCAGTAACGTTACAATTTTTTTTATAAAAATAGATACAGATAGATACATATATGGAAAAAAATGTTGTGAGAAAAGTAACAACATTAGGAACGATTTTCTCACCTTAAACGTTTGAATTTCAAAAAAGGTCCATATGTGTTTTGTATTTTTTGGATAAGCTACGAATGTGATATAATTTTTATTTACCCTTTTACACCCTCAAAAAAGTACCAGACACCTGTTCGTTTATTTTTTTTAATGAACAATAATAAGTATTCAAATTTTTGTATCCCTTTTAGTTTAGGAGATATGAGGTTAGCGAATTTTTCTAATGAACAACAATAAGTGTTAATGTTTTTTTATCTCTTTTAGTGTAGGATGTATAAGGTTATTAGGATCGATTTGCCGAGAGGCCAGCTTTCAGTCCAAATGTCAACCTTTTAGCTTCATACGTTTAGGCTCTGCGATTGAAGGTACATAGAAGGAGAAAAAATCTTTTGAAAAAAGTAACAAACATAGGTACAATTTTCACCCTTACACGTTCGAATTTCGAAAAAGTACCAAATATGCTTTTGTATTTTTTAGATAAGTTACAAATGTCATGTAATTTTTATTTCTATGCGTGTTAGTTATAAAGCTAGATGGTGGACAAAAAAGTTCTAAAATAAACGGCCGAATTTCGTAAAAGTACCAGACATCTACTTGCTTTTTTTACTTAATGCACATCTATTTGCTTTTTTATTTAATGCACAAAAATAAATATTAAATTAAAAAAAGTACCAGCTTATTTAAAAAAAGTACCAGTAAGAGAACGAAAAAAGAACCAAAAAAAAAAATCCCTCTTACAGATTCTCATTCACTTAGGAACTTGTATGTTTAATTTTATGCTTCTAGATCCAAAAAATGCGGAAATTGAAAAGTTACCAGTTAAAGAACAAAATAGTACCAACAACCCTCTAACAGATTCTAATTCACTTAGGAGCTTGCATGTTTAATTTTATCTTTCTAGGTCCCATACTAACGGAAATTCAAAAAGTACCAGTTAATAAATAAAAAAGTTCCCTCTTATAGATTCTCATCCACTCAGGATATTGCACGTTGAACTTTATTATTCTAGGTTCAATATTAACGGAAATTCAAAAAGTACCAGTTAATGAACAAAAAAGTACCAAAAAGCCATCATACAGACCTATTGACTCAGGACGTTGCATGTTTAATTTTTTGTTTCTAGGTTCAATACTAACGGAAAGTCAAAAAGTACCAGTTAAAGAACAAAAAAGTACCACAAACTTCCCTTTTATAGATTCTTATCCACTCAGAGCATTTGTAACGGTCGTTTATGTGAAAACAAAAATTGTAGTAAATGGGTTAGTCCAACTGAGAGGGTAAACATGGTGCGTAGAACTTGTTAAACTATTAATCCGAATTTACTTCAAGGGAAGAATAAAATAATTATTTATAATATATTAATTTTATTAACAAGTTTTGAGATAGGGTAATTTACGAATAATTAAAAAAGCAAAAAAAGATTCGCATTTTAATAGAAAACTATTAAACAACGAAACCCCTATTTGCATATAGTGCGTTCTGGCAACTTTAACACTTTTGACATTTATTGGCTGATTTAGTACAATTTCTTCGTTGACCATCTTTTGTTATATCGTTTAACTAAGCGATCCTTCCTTTTTTCGTCAACTGGCAAAGGCGACACACCACCTAAAAAGAAAATTGATAAAGAAATTTTTCCAGAGAATCTTAAAACATTAATGCATATTTCTTGCATACAAATTCGTTAATTCACACCTCGGGTCGTTTTCTGCGTTTTTTAAGGTAAATCTTATCAATCTGTAGTATAGTATAAAAGAAACAATTTTCAAACTACTTTTCCCTTTGCTAAAGCTAGTGAACCCACCAAACCTGTGACCACGAGTCACGAATTACATCAACCAATTACCTAGTTCAACCTGGGGCCAGATTCTGGCAGTCGTGATCGAGTACTTTCTCGATTCGAAAGCAATTTAATATCTAATTATTTCAGTCAATGATGAAGGAATCGGAATTATTTTTTCTTTATTGTAAAGCATTCATTTGAGTTTCACAATACTGAAAAAATAATTTCGATTCGTTTAGTATTGACTGAAATAAAATTGCTTTCGAATCGATAACGGACTCGATCACGAATGCCAGAATTAGGCCGCTGGTTTATAAAGTACCATCCGTAAAACCATAAGAAATCGCAAGTGTCTCACCTAGCCCCGTAACTTAAAAACCAAAGCAAAAATTTTTATTTACAGTCCAATAGGTAAATCTGGTGATATTTTTTTCGAATTTTATTAATATTAACTTTCGAATACATATTGCGAACTTTTGCTTTTGTACCTAGCCAAATCAGACTAACCACCTTGTTCAGTAAGTCCAAGTAGAAGAGGCCATACTTAGACCAATAATTGGCAGCAAAGCCACCATTAAATTCACTGCTTTAAGTAGCAACTTTCTAGAGAATAAGTGGAAATTAACCCTGACACATTTCCCGAAGACTACGTACACCTCACCTGTAAAAATTTCATGTCCAGACACCCTCCTACAGCCAATAGACATAACATGAGCCAATACCTTTGCATTGACAACGCCTCCATATCTCAACTCAACTCAACTCAAACCCTCATATCACGACCTACAACTACTTCTAAATTATTTAACTCCATACAGGTTTTGCTTGTGCAAATAAAATACCCAACAATACTTACCAGTGCCAGCGGGAAAGGTTTAGGTTTTCTTTAAGAATTGACAGATACACATGTATGTCCATTATTTCATCTATAAAGACTAGACTTCCAACTCCTGAGGCTGACATACAGCCCTAAATCATAGTAGAACCTCATTCATGTTTTATTATCGGCTAAATATTTGTTATATTAAGGGACTCATTCGGCTTCCTCCAAACCATGCATCGTCCATCAGACCCAAAAAAAAAATATATTTGCATTCATCGCTAAATATAACGGATTTCCAAAAGTCAAAACCTTTGGTTATATGTTGATTAGCGAAGGATAATCGCTTATTTCTATTTATTTTAAAAACTAGCGGTTTTTTTCTTGCTACTCGAGCATTAAAGTTGTTTGATCGTAGTACTTTACAAAGTGTTTCGTTGCTAACATTGTTGCATAGAGTTCCTCTCAGCTGATCGTTCAGTTTTGGAGCAGATAAATGCGGGTTTTCACGAATTTCTTTAAGTATTTTGCTTTGCTGATAACAATTTTGGACGGCCATGTCGTGCCAAATTTTCAATATTTCCACGTTCTTTTGCACGCTTAATTATATTTTCTATTGTTTGACGACACCTCTCAAACTTTTGCGATTTAAAAGAAACTGTTTTACCTTGGTCATGAAGGTGCAAGATGAGTTTCCTCTAGGAAAAACTTAGTTCCTTTCCTTTCGGCATTTTAATTAGACGAGTGTTTGCCTAATGGTCGAAAGTCGGCCATATTTTTTTTAATACGAAGAAAATATAGTATAATTAACTGGTTTGCCTGCGTCGATTTATATATAAGATTTATATTTTCGAAATATTCGAAAACCGGCTTTTAAAAAATATCGAATAATCGAACACCCTATTTTTTATTATTTGATAATTGAAAAAAACATATTTTTTTTGTATTTGTGTTAGTAGCAAATTAAAAAATTAGAAATTAGAAATTAATAAAATATATATTGTGCACTTCTGTAAGTAAATATCTTTCAAATGGTGTATATTTTGTTCAAATCGGTTGACATACAGAGGAGAAAAGTGTTCTTAACTGTTTTGCCTTTGCCGATTTATATATGTATAGATAAATAATAGCAAAATACCGTGAATATATTATCTTATTCCAATGAAAATATGATTGAAACGTATAAATGAAGCAAGCGAACAATATTTGCAAGGATATGATGATTTTTTTAAAAAGCAAAATACTTTTGTGAGTATTAATTATAAGGTCAAAATAGTTTTAATGTCAGAAAAAGGACATGAAATTACAAGTTTTTGTAATTTTGTCATCATAACTACCTTGTAACACATATCACCTACGTAATAAATGGACTATTTTCTCAAAAATTAAACAACTTGTTCTTAATTTTGAGGAATGTATTTAATCTTTATGGAGTAAAAAATATAGCATGAAAAGAAAACCCTTTATTTTCCCAGAGTCAAATAAAACGAAAAAAAAAAAATGAAATCATAATTTCTCGTTATGTCATTATATAGAATAACCTAAAGACAGTGCAAAGTGAAAAACAAAACTATTCTTATAAGAAAATATTACAAAAATTCGGTGTCAAAATTTCAAGTCGAATATTAAAATCCAATATGTATGGAAACAGTGTAGCAAGAACCAGAGAAAAGTAGAAAAAAAAACAACATTAACCAAGCCCCTTCGCAATCATCATCTTAACAAACTATGCAAGAACAACCAATATTATCGTTTTCACAGTACTAACATCTGCATCGAGTTCCAGAGGAGGACTCCTTAAGATCGCGATTCAGTGGTAAGTCAATACATAATTTTTTTTTGTTTTCTTGCATTGTTATTATTGTACACTACAAGTGCAAACAAGTATATACATAAAGAAATCTTCATATAAAGCAATGACGGGCATGAATGTAAAACAAACCCATAAATGAAAAAAAAAACAAAAACAAATACAGGTATCAAACATGTTGCAACCAAACTTCTTCTAGATTTGGTTTTGTGCGTACAAAGTGTGTTTAGTACAAGAAAAAAAACTCTGATTTAAATATAATTACATACCTACATATGTATGTATGTCCATCACCCAAAAAAAGAACAAATAAAAGAAATGTCATAATTATAACATGCAGTCTATAACTGACATGAAATGCTTAACATTAACTCTAATATTATATTAGTGTTAACTATAGACTCATCATGTTAGACGTTTTCTCATGTTATAACACGATTGTTAATGCAAATGTTTTAACAACGCTTTTATAACATAATGTTATAACAGCAAATCATGTCAGTCGTAGACGGGCAGTAACGAATAAGATTTGTTTAGTTTTTGCTTTCTACTGGAGTATGCTAGTTGTTTGTATAAAATTCAAGGTTGCCAAGGTTGCATTATAATTTAAAATAATTAGTATTGTGGTTATTTTGTTGAACTATTTATGGTTTTTAATCCAAATTTTTAATATTTTTAATTAGGCTTAAAATACAATTTGGTTTAAGGATTGATGTTTGACTATTGACGTCAGCAGTCGTCGATGGCTGCGAGTGTAAGACGGCAAATCCATCTGAGGAGATCGAGTGGTTGCGATCGAAACATGTCATGGTAACCTGCCGGCCTGGGTTCGAGCCCCAGCCACGGTCAAAAATGAAAGATTATCAAAAACAATTTTAATTAACTTTCATGTTGTAAACTTCCTTTTTTCATAAAAATAATTTAATGAAAATTAAATTTAATGAACTTAAGCCTAATTAAAAATATAAATTATAATTTAAATATTTAAATGATTACCTATATTGTAAAAAACCAATGAATTATTTAAATAGTTTCGATTTTAAATCATAAATTTAGATACATAGTTTTACGAAAGTTTGTTATTATTTCCAACGGAAGCAATGTACATATATAGGAACAGAATTTTTTATATGAATTTTCAATATCTACAATAAGGCTATAAACTAACATGAATTAAATAAATGTCATGTATCAGTATTATGAAGAAGTAAAATTAATATCATTGTGGCCTTCTTAATGATCATGGGGTGAGGGAAAAACAGAGATATCGTTAGGAGTTCTTAAAATGAGACTTTATAACCGCTACTAGAACATAGGATGGCGGGGGTATTGATGTGCAAAGCCTAATTACATCTTAAGGATATCTGTATACGTAACCCTTAACATCTGGGATATAAAAAATAATAAGAAGAGGGAGAATAGGGAGTATACAATGAAAGAGCGATGCAATTGGTAATTGCGGTAAAAAGAGGGGTACAAGAATACCACCCCCGACTGTTTGTTAGTTTAATAATGGCTCCCAATGGTACTTCTCTGATTACTGTTCCATTGTTAATTTATAGGTTAAATTTTTATTTATTTAATACAAATAACAAACAGGAAATTGCATTACATAGAATGGCGCCCAACGTGGGCCCGAAGGAATAGCTCTGTTTCTTCTGCTCCAAAAATATTTTAATTTTAACGTCACTAACAGTTAAAAGCTAAATAGTGTTTTTTTCCACAACTTCTGGTGGAATAATTTTGCAGCTGTGGTGAATATTTAACTATATGAGAGAAAGGTTCGAATAAGTTAACCCTGTAGTAGGTTAAAATTTTTTCTAACAGTCGTGTTGAAATTAAAGAAAATTTTAGATTTTTTTAAAGCTAGATAAAGGTATCAACTTTGTATAGATTGTAGTCTGAATTTCCGCAACTCGAACCATGTAGGGACTTCAGTTATTTGCGGAATTACAATGACTGACCGACAAGGTGATGAGGACATCATTTACGGGAAAAATAGTGGTATGTCATGCGCGAATGACTTAAATCAAAACTGTTTGAAACCCTTATTAAGCTCCATAAACCAGTGCTTGATTTTTTTGTCGAATTGTTCTATCTTGTTTTTTTCTCATCTAAGAACATGTCATAAGAGGCGACAAAATAGTAAGATAGTTTGCAATTTGTTTTAAGTAAAAATATATTTTATACAAGATCCTTTAATATCCAGAACAATTATTTTATTTGCCCATGGACAAATTTTGGGGTATATGTATATGAAAAAAAGAAAAAGTTTCGAGTGAAACTGGTCCTTTCGAAACCTGAATACACATGTCTATTATATCTCGTAGGTATACATACATTCGTGAGGTTTGTAGCATATAGTTTTATAAAGGGTCCGCCAAATAACTTTTTTTTTTTGAAAATGCTATAAAAAAAAACTACTAAATATTTTCTCAAATTTCTTTTTTTATTTGAAAGTACAATCCTTCCGGCTAATAATGGAAAATAACTTCATATAAATGGCTGCCTCGGCTGGCCATGCAGTAGCCTACAAGATCGGTCCAATTTTTAAGCACATTATCGATTGTGTGCAGTTGTATTTCACCAATGGCTTCACGAATATTGTCCTTTAAAGCGTCAATTGTCTCTGGCTTGTCGGCGTAACACTTGTCTTTGACGGCACCCCACAAATAATAGTCCAAAAGTGTCAAATCGTAGCTCCGAGGTGGCCAAACGACATCAGCTCTGCGGCTGAAACTGCGATCTTCAAAAACAGTGCGCAAAACATCGATTGTAGCTTCGGCTGCTACGTGCCACTAGCGCCGTCCTGTTGAAACCAAATGTTGCCAATATCCTCCTCTTCAATTTTTGTGAACAAAAATTCGTTCAACATGGCCTGATAACGATCGCCATTGACTGTAACGGCCACTCCTTGCTTATTTTCGAAGAAAAATGGTCCAATTATGCATCTGGACCAAAATCCGCACCAAACAGTGACTCGTTTTGGGTGCATCGGCTTTTCAATGTATGTGTGCGGGTTTTTTGTGCCCCAAATGCGACAATTTTGCTTGTTTACATACCCGCCAAGATCAAAATGAGCTCCATTCAAAACCCGTACGCAATTTTCGCACACATTCTGCAACATTACCATGATTTTTAAAGTAATGTCGCAATATTTCCCAGCGTTGTTCAAGCGTATATACAACCATATTCGTTCAGCGGAAGGATAAAACTAATTATCTGTCAAATCAGACATGAGCTAAGTGTTACCATTCACGAAATATGCACTAGTTGAAAAAAAACGTTAGATGGCGGACCCGTTACATTTTATCCAATATTGAATCATGTCTGTGGATTAGGGTATTCATTTAATCGACCTTTTGCTTTAATCGGTTAATCGCTCGATTAATTAACCGAGGTTTTGGTTTAATCGGTCAATAATCGGTTAATTTTGTTTTTGATCGGTTAACCGATTAATAAAGTTCTTTTCATAAATTAAGTCATTTCAATACATAGAAATGCATTAATAATTTATTATTTGGAGTTTATTAGTAAAAAAACAATAACATAACCAACATTAAAATTCTTGAACTAAAACGAGCAAACAAAAAAACAATTCATAAATATGTAATACGCATTTTTCAATTAATACATAATTGGGGGATTTACAAGGTGTCCTATCAAGTCATATCGTCATTATGTCCTAAATAATATTTTTCAATTGCTTAAAATAAAAATGGTTGTGTTGCAAACAAAATAAAAATTTTATTGCAGCGCTCATTGATTCGTCATAACTGCACATTAGATATATAAATTATTAGCGGTAGCCCACAACAGTCATATCGTCAAAACTTGACTTAGAAAAAATTCTTTCACTTATCGTGGATGAATGTCTAATTTCTCAGTCCTTTTTCAAGATTGCTCTAAACATATAAAATATTCCATTATGCCATTAGAGTCCTGTTTTAATTTTTAAAAATGTTTAACACTTCTAGTTGTTTCGGTTAATTTTGTTAAAACACTGATATGAGAAGGTATGAGAACAAACAAATAACTAAACACATACATATAAAAAGTATGTGAAACAAAAAATGGTGTTGGCAATCAAAAATTTAACCAATTTTTCGCCACATTCCTGTTGATTGAACATTGAAATCAGTCGGCGGAAAATGGGTTGAAATGAAGATCACCAAACACCTTTGTTTGTATGAAAAAATATTTTCTAAACACACACCTTTTGTATACGAGACGAAACAAATAATTAAAAACACAAAAAATATGTTATAATACTACAAAAAATTAAAAATGTAATTACATCGGCTAATCGGTGAATTGACTGAAATTAACCGGGTTAACCGATTGACGGTAAACTGAATGAATACCCTACTGTTGATCATGCGTCTCCTGCTGTAACACAGCCACTTCCACCGTAACCTTCGGCCACAGAATACCACAGAACTGTCACGAGACGGAAGATTTTGGGTTTTTTTTTGTCTCTTTTTAAGAAAGCTGCCCTTTTTCATTTCTCTTTGCATCATCTTTTATGCCGGAATACAATGAACACAAATTTATTTAGTTGAGATTTATTTGCAAAGCTTTTGTAAAAATTAACTTTTAAGTTTACCACAACACAAGTAAATAATATTTTATTAAATAAATAACATTATAAAACAAAAAAATATTAATAAATACTTTTTTTTTGCACAAAACACAACATTTGTTGAACTAATGCATTTTTTTAAAGTGGTCTGTGTTTTGTTATTTTTGTTTTGATCATGCCATTTGTGTTGATTGTTGCTGCCTGTTTTTACACATTGCCACTTCACCACCAAAAAAAGCTTTCTGTCTTTTTCTTCGAAAGCTGCCCTCGCAACTGATTTGGGCCTTTTTCACACGTCACTTTTTTCAGTTCTGTGGTATTCTGTGCTTCGGCTCCGATCGTTATTGAGCCCTCCGTATGTCATTGTTGAACCCAGCCTATATCAGAGGGCAAGAGTGTTTAATCATTCATGAGTTTAGGCATGCTTGGCACAGACTATGTTTAGAAGCACATTTGTCCAAATCGGCGGAATGTCCAGTTTGTAAAAAAACCTGTAGACTTTGAGATCTTCGGAAACTTGTAATTCAGTCTTAGTTTAATACAGGTTCACTAAGAGGCGTTGGTCGAGGAGCTGTCTCGAAAGCATATAAAACTCGTAGTGTGAGTAGGAATTTGTTTAAACAGTCTCAGAATGCGAAGGTTCCACTGGATCACGTTACAACAGATGGGAATAAGCAATTCAAAAATGCATCGCATCTGTAACAATACTCCATTGATCAAACCCCGGATAGAACAAATGTAGATAATTTAATTGGCTATAATGAAATAAATCGTATGATCGAACAAAATATTTCCCGGCTTATGAATTTAATGCCCAGTATAAATCAGCGCAGAATCGTAGCACTGCTAATGATCCTATTTCGCAATGTTACCCCACAAATAATAATACTACCTCCAATTCGCCAAATCGGTCAAATTATTTGCCTAACTGAAGTTACGTTCCCTTACAGGCGGATAAGGTAGCTTCAACTATCCAAAATTGGAATGTGAAATTTGATGGTTAATGGGTCTGAATATAGAAGAGTTTTTATATAGGGTTAGGACATTGACCAATGAAAATTTTAATGCAGACTTTTCGGTTATTTGCCGCAACCTGCACATATTGTGTGCCGTGCGCCGTCTTAACATTTATCCAATAGAAATTGTAAAAAAAAAATATAATAATAAATGGCTCAGAACATTCGTTAAGGAGTATGAAAAGTTTTCCCGCTAGCTATACAATAAGCAAAGTTGTCTCTTAATCCCTGTCATGACGCACGATCACATAACATACTTTCATACTCGCAAAGCATGTAAAAATCTAAAAAAAAGCAAATATATATTCATGTATGTATAGTTATGCCTATGTATATATATTTATGTATAAATATATTTCTGTGGTAAGCTGACACACCACAAAGGGTACAATTTTCCCTCCCTACTGCATTAGCAAACGCCTATAACAGACGAAATACCCTAGTTCTAAACATCTGTCCCTAAAATTAACAAGTTATTTACCTACAAATACATTTTTGCCATAGCCATCCTTCCCTTGAAAAAAAAGCTTAATATTTCATATTCAAAAATTTACAAATTCCAGATGCATTTATTCTTAAAATATAATATAATAAAGTACAAAAAAAAAATCGGTCATTACACAATAAGGCTAGGGAACAAACTAAAGTAATAGTAATTATACATTTCAGTTTAATAAGTTTAATAAGTAATATCGGACAGTAAGACGATTTGGAATCGGACTGACGTAATAATGAGAATTTTAAAATAAGAATAATGGAAAAAAAATAATCTCACTTACAAAACAAGTGGTGAATGAATATGTCCATTGATGTGTTGGGCCCAGCAGTCAATGGGAGTTGTAAAATTTGGTGTTGTTGTTATTTTCTTTTTCTTTCAATTGATCACTGCTTGTAAAAGAAATTAATGAATGAAATATTCTAAATTTTAAAGGTTCTCATTACAAAATAAAATTTATATAAGTAAAAGATAGAAACAAATTACGCAAAAAAGATTACGCCACAAAAAAAAATGTTAGTAATAAATTTAGGGAATATGTTTTGTTAAAATAAAATTTTACTTTTTTCATTGATTTTGATTAAATTAATTCTCTTTGCACATTTTTATATTAATTTAATTAATAGAGCAAGGTTATATGTGATTATTAGAGAATTTAAAGATTCAATATTTAATAGTTTATATAGGTTAGTTATAATGAAAATTTTAAACTTTTAATACGTTATGTTAAATTTTATTTATATATTTTTTTTCTTTTTTTTTTTTTTTTTGTAAGGCGTTATTATAATAGATTAATAACTAAAATACTTCACTTTTATTAATAAGTAATTAGTTTTAATTCCTATTAGGCAACTTAACGCTTTTAGTTATTTTTTTTCTTTCTTATAAGTTAATGTAACAACAAGAAAAAAAGTTCTTGCTAAATTCTAGAGTAATTGAGTCTACAGTAGGTTAGGTAATATATATAAAGCAAATAGGTTATATAAGGTAAGAGTTTAGACACATAAATATTGTTACGTGGATTTCTCTCCAGTTTAGAAACACATGTTAATGTTCTTGTTAAATCACCAATGTACTAGTCATCCTTTACAGGTAAATTCGGTTTCCCTTAAATAAAAAAAATCCAAAATTTGTTGTCCGGTTGGACCATAAATCTTCCATGTGCTCAGCGAATACCCTGGATTAACAAACAAAAGTTATGTATATCGGAATACAGATACGGTTTTGTGACCTTTTTTTCAATATTACCTTTATTTCTTTAATTTTATTCCAAAATTTAAAGATAAAAATTTTGTTTTAAGAAAATAATTTAAAATTTTCTTATTTCTTTTTTTTTATAAGTTTTTGCACCTTTGGTAATTAATATTTTTATAAAAAAAAAAACCACAACTTTGCTGTTTATGAATTAATCCGGTTTTTTTGTCTGTTCACTTTCACACTTGCCAAAGAAATGATTTAAGATCAAAAAAAAATCTAGAACAGTAAGTTCAGTAGAAGGAGAATATTACGCAGTAAGTTTGCCCAAAATGTTCAAGGGTATTTAATGACATTGGAAATTTTTTTGTTTTTTTTTCTTTTTTTTTCGACTAGTGTGAAAGAAGGAAAGAACTATTGTCATCAGTTGTGACGTATTTGAGTGTAACTCTCAAAAATATCATATATCTATATAAATGCATATGTAAATTGTTACGAACTCTCTATTTTTTAATGCAAAAAAAAAAAAATTCTATCGTGAAGAAGAAATCATGGTATTTTATTGTATTATATTGGATAAAAAAAATATAATGAAAAAGTTCTTAAAAAAAATTATTAAGAAAATTTTGTTATTGTTGAATTTGCTGAGTATCTTGAATATCAGCGTTAAATTTGATTTAGCAAAAATTCGCAACAAAGCTGCTTCGATCCGAAATTAGTGTTTCTCTAAATTGAGGACGAACAGGAAAAGATTTTTGTTTGATGATAAGAAATGAAGACAAACATTTTTTTTTTTTTTATATAGGAAAGATAAAAGCCAAACGTACTATTTACTGGTAGGTGTGGCTCGACCCACGCAAAGCCGGGTAACATTTTAACTAGCTTAGCTCATTTAAATCTTAAGGTCAGATGTTTGATATCTACCTATGTAAACTCCTTTTAAGTCCTCTAAATCGTATAAATTACTACCAATTTTATCACGAATTCTACATTTTATGTATTTTGGCATAAATTTTTTATTTATTGCCTTTGCCATATTACTTAAAATGTGATTCTTTCTGAAGACGATTTGACCCTTTTGAAATTGAATTGGACGAGATCTAAAATTGTACACCTTTGTTGCTTTTTCGTGAGCTTGATTTAAATTGTCTCGAATTTTTTCTCTCAGTTTCTGCAGCTTGTCAATATTTATAAAAATTTCAAAATCTTCGCCAGTTAAACAGCCAAACTTTTCTAAAATCTTGTAGGCAGATCCATGCTGTACCATGTTTTGCCCAAAAGTAGCGTAATACGGTGAACATTTAATCGATGAGTGATAATCGCTTCTAAGTATCGATAAAATCTGGGGAATGTATCGATCCCAATCCTTATGATCTTTATGATCTTCCAAAAAGCATCGAATTTTTGTAATGATTTCTCGGTTTGCTCTCTCTGACGCATTTGCTTGGGGGCGTAAAATCCAGTCTTTATGTGTTCGATCCCATATAATAAAAAAAAATCTCTCATTTCGTTAGAAGTGAACTGTTTGGCATTATCACTGTGGAAATACCTGGGTACACCAAACGTAGGGAAAAGTTCTGATTGCAAATATAAAATAACATTAGCGGTTGTTGCTGCATTAAGAGGTTTTAAAAACAGAAATTTCGTTAAGTGGTCTAAGCAAATAAAAATGACAGTATTCTTAATTTTTGTTAAAGGATAAGGACCCAAAAAGTCACAATACATTCTTTCGAAAGGTCTATGTGTGATAAATTGTTTGCCCATAAGAGGCCTTGAAATTTGATTGGACGATTTGATTGATTTGCACTTATCACAGTTATCAACATACAATTTCACATCAGCGGTCATTTTAGGCCAATAATATTTTTGCCGAATTCGAGCTAACGTTTTTGTAAACCCTCCATGACAAGAAACAATAGAGTCGTGTGCTGCTTTAATTACGCTTTGAGATAACGAATTAGGAATCCATAGTCTCCATATATTGTTTTCTTCATCTTCACAACCATTTCTAAATTTAACGCGCTTATAAATCAAGTTCTCAAAAAGTCTTAAATCGGGCAATGACTCTTTATTTTCAGAGACTACTTTTCTTAGATTTTGGTACTGTTCGCAGTCAAATTCCGAAGAATTAAGGTCGATTTCTAGTGGCATATCCGATATTAATAACTCTTCTACGTTCATCCGCGATAAGCAATCAGGTACCACATTTAATGATCCTTTTCTGTGCTCAATTTGAAAATAATACCATTGTAACTTGAGGCTCCATCGCGCTAATCGTCCACTCAAATCCTTCTGCGTCATCAACCACTTTAAGGAACAATGATCAGTAATTATCTTAAATGGAACTCCCTCGATATATGGCCTGAACCGATTTACACAAACGATTGCGGCCATGCACTCTAACTCAGTGACCGTATAGTTTCTCTGAGATTTGTTTAGCTTCTGAGAAACAAAGGCAATCGGATGTTCATTACCATTGTCGTCATATTGGAATAAAACGCCCCCAACTCCAATCTTTGACGCATCGCATTGAATTATAAATTCGCGGTTAAAGTCCGGTTGTGCTAACACAGGAGCTGAAGATAATGCATCCTTCAACTTTTCAAAAGATAAAATTGCGCTTTCACTTAAAGCAAACGGTTTCGATGTTTTGCGTAAACAATCAGTTAGGGGGCCAGCAAGATCGGCAAAGTTGTTGATGAAAGCTCTGTACCAATTAGCCATCCCAATGAATCGTCGAACTTGCTTTGGTGTTCTAGGCAAGCTAAAACCTTTAATCGATTTTACCTTTTCTGGATCCACTTTCAATTTACCATTGCCAACAATATACCCCAAATATCGTATCTCCCTTTGACAGAACCTGCTTTTTCCTATGTTAATTGTAAGCTTTGCTGCTTTTAGACAGTTAGCTACATCTTTTAAAAGAGCTATATGAGAGTCAAAATCTGGGCTACAAACAAGCAGATCGTCCAAGTAGATAAAAACGTTTTCCCGCAGACGCGAGGGAATAACTTTATCCATGAGTTTACTCATGGTTTGTGGACCATTACATAAACCAAATGGCATATACTTAAAATGGTAGAGGGGCTTCCCTGGGACAACGAAAGCTGTTTTCTCTTTTGAAGATTGGGTCAATTTTATTTGTAGAAAAGCGTCTTTTAAATCGATTCCAGATATGTAAAATGTAAATGGGGAAGAGGGTATGAGTCTTTTTTTGTAACAGCGTTTAGCTTTCGTGAGTCAATGCAAAGACGAACTTTGCCCGGTTTTCGCACCAAGACCACTGGTGAACACCATGGCGAATTCGACTCCTCAATAACGCGCATTTTTAAAAGTCGATCTATTTCATTGTACGCTTCCTCTTGTCGGGGTGGAGATAGGGGGTAGTGTCTGCATTTAATAGGAACTGCATCACCAGTATCGATGTCATGTTCTAGCAGATCTGTACTCCCTAAACCAAGTTTTTCATACGAGGGGAACCTCAAAATAGTCTTTTCCAATGTATGTTTTGTTCAGGTGTTAGATCATGAAATTTTCCCTCTTCATCGGAGCATACTTTGACTTGCAATGAATTTACGGCGGGTATAATTTCGGGTGCGATGGCGAATTCACGCCAAAAATTCGTCCCAAAATAAGCTTTCTGGGAGAGTGAAGGAGCTAAATAAAATAAAATGTCTTTAATAACGCCTTTAAATTGAACAGGTACCCTACAAAATCCTAAAATGTTTTGTTTTGTAACATCTGCCACTGACAATGAAGATTTAATTGGGCTATAAGAGATGTTATTGCGCCTTAAAAATTCTAAGCAATTGCTTCCCAAAACAGAAACATTTGCCCCGGAATCAAGCAATCCTGTAATGAGGTCATCAAACACCTTGACCTTAATAAACGGACGATCGTCCGAATCATGTAATATTGTTGATTCCAGCACCCTACGATAATATTTACGTTTCCTAAAACGTTCCCTACATTTTATTATTTTAAGAGAAGGTTTTTTATTAAAAGAATAAATTTTTTTCTGAATTTTGTTTAAACAAAATTTTTCCGCATTTAAACTATCAAAAGATTCTGTCTGGGTTGAAATATTCTTGCAATAAATAATAGAGTCATCTTTTCGTAAAGTTTTGTTATTTGTATGATAAATTTGTTGATCCAGTAAATAAGTTTCTAATTTGAACTCGGGGTTTTGTGGGGTGGACGAAAGTCCCCGGTCGCCATTTCGCCCGCTTTTCTGTTTCCCAGAAAAATATGACCCTTTGGACAAGAGGGTGTTAACACTCCCTTTTGTCCACACTTGAAGCAAAAACGTTCTATAATTTCTTTTTCACAATAAATATATGAATGACCGAGTGACAAACAATTCCAACACTTTATATTGGAATAGTCGTATTTGCTACTTTTTTTTGAAATTTGCAGTGCATCTAGCTGTGGGTCAGATAATTCCGAGCCATTCGTCTCACCCTCAAAAGAATCGAGCTCGTTGACGTTACGTCCCTGACCAATACTTGGTGGAAAGAATTTGTTATCCCTAAGGACTTTTTCAGCTTTTCGGGCAATATCCCTGAAATCATTTAGAGTTTTGCATTCAGAGCTGAATAACAAAAATCTTAAATTCTGGTGTAAATTTCGTTTAATTATATCGACTAAAGTCGAATCCGGTAGAGGACTTTGTAATCTGGAATTCATTGAAACAAGTGCTGTATGGAAATCGTCGTATGTTTCTTTGTTTTGTTGCTTACGCAACGAAATTTTTAATAAGATTTCATGTTCTGATTCCAAGTAGCCAAATTCTTTAGTTAGAGCATAGCGTAATATTGGATAGGTGACTTCACGATTTTGTTTCATGAAAAGCCAATACCATTGCTCGGCTTTGCCCTCTAAGAAGACATGAAAATTTGCAAGCAGATGCTCGTTTGGGCATCTTGTGCGATTGCTAAGTGTCTCCACTTTAAACAAGAAATCAGCCACTGAGCCTGTCCCATCATAAGAAATTTTCCACTTTTCTAATTTAACATCTGGTTCGGTACATGTTGGGGATCTATTTAAATTAAAATTTGAAGAGTTAGCATAGCTAGTCTGTGGATTGCCAGACTGTCCTCTAGAACCAGTACTACCAGCATTGCCTATCTGTGATATGCTATCCCTAATAGACGAGAGCTCTTTTCTAAACTCTTCTCTTGTGTTTTGCATGGTTTGTTCCATTAATGATATCAAGGTGTCGAAAGGTGTAGCAGAATTCGCGTAAGAAGCATCGATACTTAACCTTTGTTGGTCATTAGGAGGGGTAGAAACAATTGGGGTTTTTCCCTCTAAAGTGGGTAATGGAGGATTACTCATAATGGTAGTATTTTGGAAATTTAAATTTGAATGCAAATTAGTGCAACTCTGAGTGCGAGGTACTTGCTCGGTAGTCTTATGTGTATTTTTCACCACAGGCGAATGAACAACACGGTTTTTCGAAGAACTTGGCCTATTTTTTTCTTCAAGTGAAATGTCACTGGTTGATGTGCTTTTTCCACGCCCTCTCGATTTATTAAGATCTTGAGAGCGAGTGTTCATATTAATCAATTTGAGGTGTTCAAACGATTTTCAATTAGATTTTTCCAATGTAACGGGAAAAAAAAAATTTTTTTTTTTTTCAAAAAATTGTAATAATTGTTCGATAACCACGAAAAAAAATAAATAGTTAAATGTTAAACAAAAAAAAAAAAAAAAAAAATCAGTGTATTTTAAAATTTTGATATAATATTTTCAGATTTTGGGGAAGGATAACGTATGCAAAAATGTGTCCGAAGGATAATTTTGATATTAAGAGAATTCTTTTTGTATAATGTATCTAAAATATTAATTGACTATACTTTTAACAAACTGATCTGCAGCTATTTAAGAGGTATACAGTTACCAAAAAAAAATAGGTCTTGAAAAGCAATGTAAAAGGTATTCTTTTTTTTCCTTTTCCTGATAAACCTGATGTATCAAATACCGAAATTTATTTCCAGAACTCAGACTTTTTGAGAATCAGAAAAAAAAATTGACATAACAATAAAAATTCACAATGTTCCATAGAATAGCCTCCAGATCTAAATCCTATGACATCTAAATGCTAGGTCTTATCCAATTAAACACTGTAATTACAATTGAACTGTTATATTCAACCGCGATAACAATTTTGGAATTAATAAAAATATACATATAACAATGGAATTCCCTAAATGTCATTAAATTTTACCGGTTCTGCTTTAATTTAATTAGGCCTTAAAAAGGGCCTTTTCGTTGGGCGCCATATGTGCCGTGCGCCGTCTTAACATTTATCCAATAGAAATTGTAAAAAAAAAATATAATAATAAATGGCTCAGAACATTCGTTAAGGAGTATGAAAAGTTTTCCCGCTAGCTATACAATAAGCAAAGTTGTCTCTTAATCCCTGTCATGACGCACGATCACATAACATACTTTCATACTCGCAAAGCATGTAAAAATCTAAAAAAAAGCAAATATATATTCATGTATGTATAGTTATGCCTATGTATATATATTTATGTATAAATATATTTCTGTGGTAAGCTGACACACCACAAAGGGTACAATTTTCCCTCCCTACTGCATTAGCAAACGCCTATAACAGACGAAATACCCTAGTTCTAAACATCTGTCCCTAAAATTAACAAGTTATTTACCTACAAATACATTTTTGCCATAGCCATCCTTCCCTTGAAAAAAAAACTTAATATTTCATATTCAAAAATTTACAAATTCCAGATGCATTTATTCTTAAAATATAATATAATAAAGTACAAAAAAAAAATCGGTCCTTACACAATAAGGCTAGGGAACAAACTAAAGTAATAGTAATTATACATTTCAGTTTAATAAGTTTAATAAGTAATATCGGACAGTAAGACGATTTGGAATCGGACTGACATAATAATGAGAATTTTAAAATAAGAATAATGGAAAAAAAATAATCTCACTTACAAAACAAGTGGTGAATGAATATGTCCATTGATGTGTTGGGCCCAGCAGTCAATGGGAGTTGTAAAATTTGGTGTTGTTGTTATTTTCTTTTTCTTTCAATTGATCACTGCTTGTAAAAGAAATTAATGAATGAAATATTCTAAATTTTAAAGGTTCTCATTACAAAATAAAATTTATATAAGTAAAAGATAGAAGCAAATTACGCAAAAAAGATTACGCCACAAAAAAAAATGTTAGTAATAAATTTAGGGAATATGTTTTGTTAAAATAAAATTTTACTTTTTTCATTGATTTTGATTAAATTAATTCTCTTTGCACATTTTTATATTAATTTAATTAATAGAGCAAGGTTATATGTGATTATTAGAGAATTTAAAGATTCAATATTTAATAGTTTATATAGGTTAGTTATAATGAAAATTTTAAACTTTTAATACGTTATGTTAAATTTTATTTATATATTTTTTTTCTTTTTTTTTTTTTTTTTGTAAGGCGTTATTATAATAGATTAATAACTAAAATACTTCACTTTTATTAATAAGTAATTAGTTTTAATTCCTATTAGGCAACTTAACGCTTTTAGTTATTTTTTTTCTTTCTTATAAGTTAATGTAACAACAAGAAAAAAAGTTCTTGCTAAATTCTAGAGTAATTGAGTCTACAGTAGGTTAGGTAATATATATAAAGCAAATAGGTTATATAAGGTAAGAGTTTAGACACATAAATATTGTTACGTGGATTTCTCTTGAGTTTAGAAACCCTGGATTAACAAACAAAAGTTATGTATATCGGAATACAGATACGGTTTTGTGACCTTTTTTTCAATATTACCTTTATTTCTTTAATTTTATTCCAAAATTTAAAGATAAAAATTTTGTTTTAAGAAAATAATTTAAAATTTTCTTATTTCTTTTTTTTTATAAGTTTTTGCACCTTTGGTAATTAATATTTTTATAAAAAAAAAACCACAACTTTGCTGTTTATGAATTAATCCGGTTTTTTTGTCTGTTCACTTTCACACTTGCCAAAGAAATGATTTAAGATCAAAAAAAAATCTAGAACAGTAAGTTCAGTAGAAGGAGAATATTACGCAGTAAGTTTGCCCAAAATGTTCAAGGGTATTTAATGACATTGGAAATTTTTTTGTTTTTTTTTCTTTTTTTTTTCGACTAGTGTGAAAGAAGGAAAGAACTATTGTCATCAGTTGTGACGTATTTGAGTGTAACTCTCAAAAATATCATATATCTATATAAATGCATATGTAAATTGTTACGAACTCTCTATTTTTTTAATGCAAAAAAAAAAATTCTATCGTGAAGAAGAAATCATGGTATTTTATTGTATTATATTGGATAAAAAAAATATAATGAAAAAGTTCTTAAAAAAAATTATTAAGAAAATTTTGTTATTGTTGAATTTGCTGAGTATCTTGAATATCAGCGTTAAATTTGATTTAGCAAAAATTCGCAACAATTGTTAACAGGTAAGGCCAGAGATTGGTGCTGGCGCTACCACAAGAGAGTGCAAACGATAGATTTGATTGACTTTTGTGAAGCAATTCGTAGTCAGTATGGGGAACTTAAATCTCCGTTTGATATTATGGAAGAGATTCGCAGCCAAAAGCAGAAACTCAGTGAAACATTTTATGCTTTCTTCGAAGCCATTTTCACTCTTTCGGATCAGTTACCTACTCCTATGTCCGAAATGGAGCTCATAGGAATTGTAGCTCGGAATTTGCGTTCAGAAGTGCGACAGGACTTAATGTATGTACCTGTGCACTCATTGTCACTCCTTCGCAAGTTAGTACAAATGTGGGAAAATTTTTTATCGGAAGAACATGTACGAAGAAATTATACCTTAAGAAATCAAACTATGAATTATTCGCGTCGTTTCTCAGAAATCGTAGAAGCAGAACCAGAACAAAAAACAGATTTTATAGGCAACGAACGATCTTCTGCTATGGCTGCAGAACGAAGCAAGTTTATAAGCCAAATTGTGCAGCTCGAAAACAAAGCTATTCAAAAAACTTTCGTTCTTTGAACAATTACAAAGCAAAAACCTAACACCGCAAGTACAGATTTCTCTAAATTCTAAAATTCCATTATCTGACGTAAATCCCAATATTTTCCCTGATTCCGACAATTTATATACCCAAAAATCAAGTCCAAACCCAGTTAAAATTTTAAAACGTAACCATGAGACCAAAATAAATAAACGTGATATGTGCGATGAGCAAAACAACGAGGTTAACTAAAATCATTCGGAATTAATTTATCCTCGATTACCACATCACATGCGTCTAAAACTGTATATAAAGGAGAAACGAAATTTTTAGCATTTCTTTCATTTGCAATAGCTTCACTCAGAAAGTAAAGCTTTACACTGCAAGATTGCGAAAATATTATAAAGACAGAAGAATTTGTAAGAAAATGGTGATATCTACGATTGTTTCAAATGGATATATGCAGAGATGTCATTCAAAAATTCTTCAAACTATCTGAGATTATTCATTATCCTATCCATCTTACAAAGGGTGATTCTAGCCTTAGATTTCTGGAAGTTCTTTCAGCTTATTCCTGACATTATAGAATCGGTAGATCTAACAAATTTTTCCAACTCAAATCATAATATTTTTGAATTTCCAAACATAAATTAGAATGCTAATGTTAGCATTATATCTTCGGATAAAGGCAATGATAACTATTATCGTATCACCGAAGATCAGCAGCAACAACTTGCAACGGTCATAACTTTATTTCCAAATTTTGAAAAATAGGGTCCAGGCAAAACCAGTTTAAGAAAGCACAAAATCGAAGTAAGAAATGCAACTCCAGTTAAAAAACGTCTTTATCCAGTGTCCCCTGCTGTTGAAAAGCTTATTTACAGTGAAATTGATAGAATGCTAGATTTGACCCAACAAGACGATGTGTAGATGAAATTATACAACCTGATCTTCGCCACTGCGTTTTCGGCTATTTAGACGTTCTTATTATCGTTTCTGAAGATTTTGAGTCCCATCTCGAAATTTAAGTTAGAATTTCCGCTCAAATTAGAAGGGCAAATTTAACTCTGAATATCTCTAAAAGCCGATTCTGTGTGACTAAAGTCCCTTATTTAGAATTCCTTATAGGGAATGGAAACATATCAACTAACCCAGCAAAACTTAGCGCGATTACCAATTTTCCCATTCCAAAGAATTGGTGGGGTGGTATCGGCGTATTATAGAAAATGACAAAGGAGCTTAATACAGCGCAGCGCAATTATTCCGTCGCAGAAAAGGAGTGTTTGGAGCAGTAGAAGCCATAAAGAAATTTCAATGTTACCTTCTACACTGAAAGAATTTTCTTCGTAATAGCAATGAATTTTGACATTAATCCCATGAAAAATTGCATTAAAAAGGAACCTATGCAGCGCTTCGTTGGATAAATGAAACCTGTTTTATTAAAATTAATTTAATGAAACATTACATTAGATCTATGAATACTATTCATTGGATGAATACTTTCAATAAAGTAAAAAATTTTTTTTCTTATTTAATTTTTTTTTATTTACTTTTGTTTTTTTATTTGATTTTTTTTATTTTATTTTATATTTTTTCTGTCTCTGGAGGGAATCGACCGCGCAGCCTCGGTGCTGATAGACTAGCTCACTACCAGCTAGCCTACCGGGGCAGTGTAGTTTTTGGATAAAAAAAACTACGTTTTTTTACTCAATTAAGAGCTTTAATTTGAGATTAAATTGTCCATAACAACAACAACAAAGTTGCTTGAAAGTGGATTGAAAGTTTTTGTTTCATTACTACAATGACATTTTTATTGTCATAAATTATTGAAATATGTTGCTTTTATAAAATAATATTTGATTTCATAAATTTAATGGCATATAACATTAGATGTATGAAATAATTAAATCTTACATTTTTTAATTAACAATTAAACATTTTTTTAAGGAAACTATAATTTTGTATTAATTTATGAATGTAGTTATGTTTGTATATTGTTTTTTTATGTTCCCAACTAAAATTTTTTGTTTTACTTGGACAAACTTAAGTTTTCATATATCCAATGAAAATTTTTAACGTAATTACGAAATCCAATGAAGCGATTTTAACGAAAAGACTTCATTATAACTATTCCATTTAGACAATGAAAATTTTCATTTAACCAATGAAATTTTTTTTATGAAAATTATTCATTAAATATATGAAGCATTTTTCTTTCAGTGTAGTTTGGTTGATAAGACAGCCCAATCTCAGCAGAAGATTGGCTAGATGGGTTTTAAAACTTTAAAGTTTCAAATTAACAATAAGCCACCGGACAGGGAAGGACCATATTGTACCCGACGTCCTGTCTAGATCTCCTGCTGAGGAATTACTTGCAATAGAGTTAGTTTAACCGATTGTAGAATTGTCCTTTGAGAAAATGAATGCGATTTTAACGAAACGACTTCATTATAACTATTCCATTTAGACAATGAAAATTTTCAATTAACCAATGAAAATTTTTTTATGAAAATGATTCATTAAATATATGAAGCATTTTTCTTTCAGTGTAGTTTGGTTGATAAGACAGCCCGATCTCAGCAGAAGATTGGCTAGATGGGTTTTAAAACTTTAAAGTTTCAAATTAACAATAAGCCACCGGAAAGGGAAGGGCCATATTGTACCCGACGTCCTGTCTAGATCTCCTGCTGAGGAAATACTTGCAATAGAGTTAGTTTAACCGATTGTAGAATTGTCCCTTGAGAAAATTTTTATCAAAAAACATTCAAGACTTTTTAAAGAAAAACATATTTCATATGTATGAGTACCTGAAGTTATCATAAGCGGTAATGGTTTCACCAGTTAAGGTATAAAACATACGTATACAGCATACTACTCCCCCCAATCCAACGCCTCGGAAAGGGTGAATCGCTCTATTATAACAGGTATGCGTCCCTATTTAAAAACCGACCACAGGCAATGGGATGCAAAATTGAGTTTTATTAGTTGTGCTCTCCGGAACTACTATCATCAGTCAACTAAATGTTGTCCATATCACGCCTTATTCGGTTTTAACATGGTTACTCATGCCTCCTCATACGATCTCTTGCGTAAACATTCATTGCTGGATAAACCATCCACAACAATAAATCGTGATAATCGATTACACATTGCATTTTGAATTTTATGTTTCTAAGTCGAATAGTAACGAATATTAAAATAATTCCAGTTTAAGAACTAAAAAGTACCAATAAGCGCACTCAGAGATTCTCGTTCACTCCGGACCTTGCAGGTTTAATTTTATGTTCATAAGACCAATATTAGCGACAATTTAAAAAAGTACCAGTTAAAAAACGAAAAAGTACCAAAAAGATGAGTGAATGACAATATGTTAGAATGTCATTCACTCAAGACCTTGAATGTTTAATTTTATGTTTATAGGTCCAATACTAACGGAAATGCGAAAAGTACCAGTTAATGAATAAATTTCCTCTTATAGATTCTTATCCACCCAGGAAAATGCATCTAGAATTTTATGTTTCTAAGTCCAATACTAACGGAAATTACCAGTTAAAGAACAAAAAAGTGCCAAAAAGCCCTCTTGCAGATTCTCATTTACTCGGGACCTTGAATGTTTAATTTTATATTTCTGGGTTCAACTCCAACGGAAATTTAAAAAGTACCAGTTAAAGAACAAAAAAGTACCAATAAGTTCCGTTATAGATTCTTATCCACTCAGGACATTGCGTGTTGAATCTTATGTTTTAAGGTCGAACATTAACGATTATTAAAAAAAATACCAGTTGTAGAACCAAAAGGCTAAAGTAAAATATAAAATTTTCCGTATTTCCCCTTTTTGGTACTATTTCAACCCCTCCCCCCCATTAAAGTATAAACAATTTCAGTATTGAAGTGGGAGCCCATAATTTAGTACGAATATGTAAATGAATGGAGAAAAATGTTTTGTAAAAAAGTACCAAAAATAGTTACGATTTTAATCCCTTAAATGTTCGAATTTCGAAAAAGCACCAAATTCGTATTCGTATTTTTTTGATAATGTGGTCTAAACTTTGTTTCTATGTTTATTGTTCAAAAGATAAATGAGTTGTCCAAAAAGTACCACAATTCAGGTTTTATCTCTTTACTCCCTAATTGGGCCGAATTTCAAAAAAGTACCAGACACCTGTCCGCTTATTTTTCTAAGGAACAACAATAAGCATTACATTTGTTTGTATCTCTTTTAGTTTTGGAGATATTAGGTTACCGAAATTTCGCGTTTTTACCCTTTTTACCCCCTAAACATTCGAATTTTCAAAAATACCGTCTTAGTGGATCGATTTGGGGAGTGACCAATCTCTGGTCGAAATTTCAAGTTTTAAGTTTTAGGCTGTGCGATGATGAATCAGTTAGTGAGTCAGCCAGTAACGTTACAATTTTTTTTTATAAATATAGATACAGATAGATATATGGAGAAAAATGTTGTGTTTCTCACCTTAAACGTTTGAATTTCAAAAAAGGTCCAAATCTGTTTTGTATTTTCTAGATAAGCTACGAATGTGATATAATTTTTATTTACCCTTTTACACCCCAAAAAGGCCGTACCTCAAAAAAGTACCAGACACCTGTTCGTTTATTTTTTTAATTAACAATAATAAGTATTACATTTTTTGTATCTCTTTTAGTTTAGGAGATATGAGGTTAGCGAATTTTTCTAATAAACAACAATAAGTGTTTCTACCGGTTCCAAATATTTTTCCCATACAAATTTGGGAGCATGCCTGGATGGGAGAATGTATACATTTCTTATAAGAAATGGTATAAATATCTTATAATTGGCTCCCTACAAAATAAGATCCATCCCTGGATTTGAGTAAGTAATTATAATTGTATGAGAAAAAAAGTTTTTATTTATTCGTCCGTCCGTCCGTCTTGAATATTTATTTAGGATTTGAAAAATTGTGTAAGGGATGATAATTTTACTTATGCGTATTCGTATTGACGATTTACAAGTTGTTTATTTAGGAGAAGGTGTGAAATTTCTTGAATATTTATTTAGGACTTTTAAAATTTTTTCGTATTACCGATTTACTTAGGATTTTTCTAGTCATATGTGTGTTTATGCAATCGACAAAAGGAAGAAGATATGTAGAACTGATCGTGGAATAATTATTCTTCAGTTTTTAGTTTTTTTTTTTATTTTTTGTATGTTTAGGATAGTAGCCTTATCTATAATGACTTTGCTGCATCGGTTTTCTAGTGACTTTTTGCGTACATGCCTCGGTAGGTTTGTGGGCAGTGAGCTAGTCTATCAGTATAAGGGTTATAGATTTGATTATCACCAGAGACTCTGGTGTGTTTCACTACAACGGACTAAAGATCTAAGTAACTATTGATTGGTTGTGTGTGTCTGTGTGTGGGTGTGCGCGTGCTTGATACCGACTATTCATGTGAAAAGTGCGATTCCATCCACTTTTTTTGTATCAAGAGCAACCGATTGCACATTCGCTTTGTTTACATTTAACAAATAGAAGGAGTTGTCATTTTTTTGTGTTTGTTAATCTTAAATAGAATTATAATTTTTTTGCTTTGAATGCCTCGATAGGTTTGTGGGTAGTGAGCTAGTCTATCAATAGGTCTGTCTGCGTACACATATTTTGCATCATTTTGTGAAAAATGTTGCAAAATATTACAAAATGTTGTCTGTGTACTCCAAATCTCTTGCAGCGAGAGAGCCAATAAGAGAATTTTTTGACAGTTGGAAGTTAGAGAACTTACAAAATGTTACTGGAGAAATTTCCTCTTGCAAGATTTTGCAACTAGTTTGAACAGCTGTGATTATTACGTGTGCCAAGATAGCGTCGACGAAATCGCGTCGAATTTGGGAATATAAAAACCGGGAAAACAAAATACCCAAATTATGGTCTTTTGCAGAATAACAACAAAGAGTTAGCGTCGAATTTAGGAATTTAGGGGGATTTCCAAAAGTAAAAAAAAGGTAGCGTCGAATTTGGGAATTTAAAATGGGGAATTAAAAATAACTAATATTTTTAATAAAAATACAAAAAATATTTAGCACAAATAAAAAAATACACATTTAGGAACAAAATAAGCAATGCGTGAAAAAAATCGTTCGGTTAGTTCCCGAGATATTTGGGTGCATCCAAAATGGTCAGTACAAAGCTTTACTGATTTATCCCTTGGAACACAAGCTTTTGCACGGTATAAAGGCTGAGTTCCAAAACGTCGGTTGCAAAGCAACCATCTTTTTTAAATGCATGGTACAATGCAACCGTGAAGGTTATTACAATTCTATTGGTCCCAATGTGCACCAAAAAAGTATTTAATGAGAACATAATACAAAAGCTGTGCATTATTAAACTTGAATATACATTTTTGACTTGTGCTGCAAAGTATATTGATGTTTTGGAACTCAGCCAAACTGTATATATTCTGCAAAAAATCGAACCCAGAGATCTCGGGAACGGAACGAACGATTTTTTGCACGCATCGCTCATTTTGTTCCAAAAAGTTAATTTTTTTTTAACTATTTTTTGTATTTTTGTTAAAAATATTAAATATTTATACTTCATCTTTTAAATTCCTAAATTCGACGCTAACTTTTTGATTTCATTCGGTAAATCCCATTATTTGGGTATTTTTGTTTTTTAAATTTTAAATTTTTAAATTCCCAAAAGTCGCTATTTCGTCGACGCACACGTAAATAATTTTTGTGAAATGAAAATAAAAATTGAAATTTAACAATGGCAGAGGTAAGTAGTTCGAATTGTGTTTTTTTAATTTCAACGCTTTTTTGGCTTCACTTTAATTAATTTTTTTTTGAATTTACCGCGAGAATTCACTTTTGCTTACACATATGCTAAATTTTGCTTTGTCATTTCAATTGCCTACACACCGATCAGCTGTTTTCTTGCAAGATTTCACTGGATTCTGTCTGCGTACTTTTTGAGATATTTTCAGCCGACAGAGTAAAATTGGTCTTACTCTCCCAAAAAAATTTACTGAGTATTTGCTACTGGAAAAGTACGCAGACAGACCTAATATGAAGATAGCAGATTTGATTATCACAAGAGACTCTGGTATGTTTCACTACAACGGACTAAAAGTCTAAGTAACTATTGATCGGTTAATTAAGTTAGCATAAAATGTTTGTTGATAACACTTAATAAGAATTTTCTAAAAACATTTAAAGATAGTTTCACTATTACTCAAAGTTTTTTTATACCCTTCACCACAGGTGGTGAATTTACCCAACCAACACTGTATTACCAAAACGACATAAACATACCATACAACCAATTCAATTTTGGTTTCTACGGTCATACAGTGGCTATGGTAATACAGTGTTGGAAATGTGTTTTTTTTTTGTTGTTTTTTTATACCCTTCACTACAAGTGGTGGATTTTATTTGTAATGTGTTTAATATTACGCATACACATACACATTAATGCATGTATATGATATGCCGCTCAAATAAAGAAACAAACTCTTAGACTCAACATATTTTAATTTAACGCTTAATCCAATTTTTTTTAATATTTTTAATTAGGCTTAAGTTCATTAAATTTAATTTTCATTAAATTATTTTTATGAAGAAAGGAATTTTACAACATGAAAATTAATTAAAATTGTTATTGATAATCAATCTTTCATTCTTGACCGTGGCCGTGGTTCGAATACCAATTATTGTTAAAGCTAAGGCACGAGTTCTATATGTTTATTTGTCCTTCAAGTTGTGCTGAAAAAGGTTAACAAGAAAAAGAAAGACAAAAATGAAAAAACAAAAAATGTACTTTGGACTTCAAGAAGAATTCTTGACAAAAGTACGAAAACACAGAAGTAATGAAAACATGTACAATCATTCAAAAAAGCAAATTTCGATCTACCAAGAGTTAAAATACAATTTGGTTTAAGGATTGATGTTTGACTATTGACGTCAGCAGTCGTCGATGGCTGCGAGTGTAAGACGGCAAATCCATCTGAGGAGATCGAATGGTTCGAGCCCCGGCCACGGTCAAGAATAAAAGATTGATTATCAATAACAATTTTAATTAATTTTCATGTTATAAAATTCTGTTCTTCATAAAAATAATTTAATGAAAATAAAATTTAATGAACTTAAGCCTAATTAAAAATATTAAAAAAAATTTGGATTAAGCGTTAAATTAAAATATGTTGAGTCTATGAGTTTGTTTCTTTATTTGAGCGGCATATCATATACATGCATTAATGCAATAATAATTAAAAATATTAAAAAAAATTTGGATTAAAAACCATAAATAGTTCAACAAAATAACCACAATACTAATTATTAAAAAAATTTTCTTATACTAACATTCCTTTATTTAGTCTTGGTCTTATAATTTTAGTCTTGATTTTAATATTAGTCTTAGTGTTAATCTTGGTAGTAGCCTTTTGGTCTTGGTTTTATAGTTTCGGATTTTGATCTTGCTTCTTGTATAGACATCAAACTTATCACACAAGGTGATTGTCTACTGTTTTTGAAGAAAATCCATACCAATCCTTTTCATTTTATTAACTCTATTCATTATATTATTATTTTAATTTTAAAAAATCTTATAAATTCGAATCAGTTATTACATAATTTTATTTATTCTATAAACAACCTTAACCATTTATCACTCATATTCATTATACAAAGTTTTTCAACCACTTTTAAAAACATAGATTGATTTTCACTGGTCTACTGTATTAAAAAATAATACAAACTTAAATAAAAATTTAGGTTTAAATTAATTAAATTGATTATACGCTGATATTTAATGACTTTATTACCTTAAATTTATATATTGGGTAGAAAGTTACAGCTGAATGTAGTGTTTTGGTAAGAATGTCTTTATATAATTTTAAATCAGGTGTCTTATAATACAGAGGTTTTGAATGAAATATCAACAATCCTAATGCTGATTTCAATCTAATATCATATATACATATAATGAAATCTTCATTAAATATTAATTTGTTAGAATCAAACCAACAATTACCATCATCATCTTTATTAAATCCATAGATATTTTTTTTTTTCATTATTTTTATTATTCGGTAATAACTTTATATTCTCATATATAAGGATACATATGATTTAGGATTTCTCTTTCCATTTAAACTTGTTAATTTTAAAATTTTCATATAAGTTATTTTAACCTTTTCATTATCATTATGCTCATTATCATAATTGAGATTAGTTATATTCTTTTCTCATTAAAGCCAACAATTCTATTATCATAATCATCAAAATTGGGTTTGAATATACTTTGTTTTTATTTTTTTTTTCATTGAAACCAACAAATCTATCATCAAAATTAGGTTTATATATGTATATTGTTTTTAGATACTTTAACATCATCATCATCATAGATCATAACAGAAATATTATTTTTACAAATGTTGATGTTGTGATTTTAATTAAACTGGTTATAATTACCTAAGGATACAGATGGTTCTAAGATAGCTAATAAGATTGATAGAGGATTCGCAATTGAATAACTTAGAATAACAATTGGGTTTATAGTTGAATATAAGTACGATTTAATCACTAATAAGCTGATTCATCATTTTATTTTATTGAAAACATACCACTTTACTTCAAGATACCTATTTTTAATCTGGTAACATAAAGCAGATACCTATTTTTGATCTGGTAACGTAGAAACAAGCCAAATTAGATACATTATTATATAATACAACAATAACAACAACAGTATATTCATGAATTGATTCTAAGTAAAATACACACAATTCTTAAATACAATCAATTAATTTGTATAATGTTTATGCTTTAGCTGAGGGAGATTCATACCGTATACATATTTATACGTTATACACTTACAACTTAAAATTCCAAATCTAATAACCATAATATATGGTTTTATATTATGTTTAAACTGAGTGCCTCGGTAGCAGTGTTCCCAGTTTTGGGGATTTATCCCCAAATTGGGGATTTTTTTTGTAATTGGGGATAAACATTTCGTGAAAATCCCCAGGAGATTTTTTGGGGAAAAGCACTTTTTTCGCTGGGGATTTTTGGGGATAATATATTATTCTAAATTTAATTTTTCCAATGGCAAGACCGATTTGGTCAATATGTGGGTACAAATTTTAGTCTTTTCCCGGTTTTTAACTATTTTAAGAACTTGTTGAAATAGGTTTAAATATGCTTTTTGTACCAACAAGCGTTTCTTCTGTTGAACTAGCTTTTTTCTGTAATGAATACAACTAAAATCAATATTTGCAACAGAATACAATATGAGTTATTAGGAGCTCTTCTTAGAATAGAAGTTTGTACACTTTAAAATAGTGCAGCTTGCTGTGACAAATTTATTCAACAATCTTAAATGCACTTTTTAAACAAGCAACATGTAAAACAAAATTGCATTGGCTAATGACTTAGAAGATTATGGATTCACTAGTTTTGGAAATGATAAATATGTATTGACGCATAATTATTTTTCTTTTGCGTTTTTACGTTACCTTTGTTACATTCAATACATGTGTACACATAGATACGTAGAACTCAAAGAATTAAAACCATTAGTTTTAATTATATTACACAAATGGATTTATTTATATAAATCGATGTATGCATATTTTTCCATTGACATAATATTTATTATGTTTTTTATTTTAAAGAAAATGTGGGGATTTTTGGGGATAAGAAAATGGCTATTTTGGGGATTTTTGAGGATGAAAGATCACAAAATGGGGATATGGCTTAAAATAAAACTGGGAACTCTGATCGGTAGGCTAGCTGGTAGCGAGCTAGTCTATCAGCGCCGAGGTTGCGGGTTCGATTCTCGCCAGAGACTCTGGTTTCTTTCCTGCAGACAAGCATAGAGCTTCGCGGGTATAGCTAAGGGAATTAAAAAAATTAATTTAAAAAAATTGCATTTATTAAAAATGTATATATGATATAAACTTATAGTTGACTGTACCATCAGAATATTGAGTGATAATATCAAAATAGAATCATATTACACAAACAATATAGAGAATATTATAAAGAGAAAGGCACAAATTCATATGTCTATAGGTAACAGCTATGAATTTTACAATATACTGGTTTAAGATATGTTATTTCTTATTAAGAGTTTAGTTTGATGGTTTTTGGAATTTTATTTTTAATATAAATACATACATACATATTTGCTAATTTATTTCTATTTGATAATATTTGATTTGTTTGTTTTTTTTTTTTCTTCTTTTATACCTACACCACATTAATGAAATAGATATTAGATATACGTTCATGATGATGTTTTTTAACACCAAAAGTAATTTTTGGGAATACAAAATTTTTAATTTAAAAGATTTTGTTATTCGTGCTTAATTCCCATTTTTTATTCTTGATAAAAACACTTGAAATTTATTGTTGATGGGATAAGCTATTTCTATGCGCATTTCGCTGGTTGCTTAGGCCAGATCATCAGGAAACTTCATCCATAAAGATTTTAGAAAAACTAAACTAAATAAACTGGCAAGTGCACGGCCCAAAAAAACTTACATGGCAGCATGCTTTTGCAAGTTGTTTTTTGCAGTTTGTTTTTTCTTAACCTAGTTACAATCAGCGTTGCCGTTTTGGTAACTTTTAACCAAAATTGGTTACTTTTTTTTCCAATGTGTACTTGTGTACTTTTTTTTCATTTTGGTTACTTTTTTTCAAGACAAAAATAACCAATTTTTGGTTTTGGGACAAGCTTACCCGCTCCGCTTTTTTAACTTAAGAAATGTTTATGGTATTGGTGCTACCAATACTATTTCTATCTACTTTAAAATGATTTTTCTAGTATATTATTCTGTAACAAACTATCAGCTTAAAAATGTAAAGCGCCTATTAGACGCCCATACTTGGTATGCGAGAATGGTATCCATCATACCATCAAGCTCGTGTAATAGCGAAAGTACGCGAAATTTTCGCTATTACACGAGTTTGATGGTATGATGGATACTATTCTCGCATATCAGTTTGATATGTTAAAATTAAAAACTTTTGATTTTTATGTATGCCATCATACAATTGTACTCCTGTAATAGCAATTCTGTCATACTTAGTAAAAACATAATATGAACTTAGCAAGCAAAGGGTAACGACTTGGTTAGAGCTCACATTTCTAAACGGTTTTATTTAGAAATATGATCTATATTTTCAAACTTAAATAAAACACGTAATAATTGACACAACGTTTTCTTTAGAGCATTGAACGATAGAATGCAAATGCGGATCTTATTTTATAAAGAGTTTGTCACCCTGATGTCTTCCGTCGAGTTGAACACACTATTCGAAGAGGAGCCTTGTTTTTCGAAAATTTTGGAAAAAAAATTATACAGTTATCTCTTGCGTGGATAAGGCACACCCTGCGGCAATGCAATGGTTTTTGATGTTTCAATCGAGGGTTGCAAGTTCTTGGAGACCAGTAACGGCAGTTTTGCTTGTTGACGTGGCCGTTAAAGTTAAAGTGATCCTCGCCGCTCCAAGAAAGGGATTTACAGTACGAAAACGCTGCAACATCGTTTCACAAAAATTATTGCGTAAATCAAAGTCACTTTCTTTCAGTTCTTGAACGATTAAAATTTTAAAAGGATGGAACTGCAGATCCTTTTTAAAAATTTCCTGAATAATCGCTCTTGGAAGTCTCAGTGCGGCTGCACTTTTCCGTATTCAAAGTCACGGATTTTTACGTTAAGATCGACTGAGACCTGTCCGAGGGGCATTCATAGTCGCAGCAGTTGGGCGGAATCTCTGCGCCCACGAACGAATTAAATTTACACTCGGCTTGTCACGTATTCGCCGAATACCAAACTTTGAACAAAATTGTCGACGAGCAATTACTCTTAAAAAATGTGTGCACAGCGAAAGCGCGATGCTCACTCGATCACGATCGGTAATTCCAACGTCGCCACCCTCCCTCCGCACCGTTTATTTCTTTTTGAAATAAGCGTATTTAAAAATATAAATTTGCCACCAGACACCCTGTATATACAACATTCACTACTTTTAATGCTTCATAGGTCTAACTGAAATAATTTTCTAGGAAAAACGATTAGGTGAAATATCTTTCCAAATCCAGCCCGATTAATATGATTCATACTATTTTCACTTGGCTGAAAGCATCTATATATCTGTGCTCACAAGCAATAACAGTTGAAGTCGAGTTAGGAAAAATTTGAAATGCTATAAAATTGCTTACAAAGAGCTTGCAACTATAAGCTTAATAAAAATTCACTGATTTCTGCCAACGGGTTTTCAATTAAAAATGCTCTGCTGAGCACTTGCCAAAATCGAGTTAAGATAATTTAGCTCAATTATGCGCTTTGATACAGGAAGGCTACTTGTAATAGCTACTTATAAAAAAGGTTGAAAGCTCTAGCTCAAAAAGTTTTCAAATAGACGAAAATAAGTGTTAACTTGGTAAATGCGATGCCACGCCCACGAAAAATTATATAGCCTATTGTTTTTTCCCGACCATCGGTAACATAGTGTCAAAATTTTATGAAAATCGGCACAGCGGCTTAGGCGCATTTAATACAAAATAATTTTGGTTACTTTTTTTCGCTTTTGGTTACTTTTTGATTTGATTTTGGTTACAAATTTTTTTTGGTCGTGGCAACGCTGCTTACAATTAATGTTGGAAGAATTCCAATCAATTGTAGTGGGGAATGTAAGAAGAGATAAACTCACTGTTTATTGTTGATGTTTTTGTTTAAACTTTGATATTGTTACAAGTAGGTTGCTTATGATTCTTATACGCCTAATAGTTTTATTTGGTTTAATATCTTTAGTTTTTCTAAAATCTTTATGGATGAAGTTTCCTGATGATCTTGCCTAAGCAACCAGTGAAATGCGCATATCAAGTGTTTTAATCAAGAATAAAAAATGGGAACTAAGCACGAATAACAAAATCTTTTAAATTAAAAAAGTTTTTTAACACTTTTAAATATTTGTTTAATATAGCTACATCAACTTCTTAATACATCGAATCAACTTACTTAGAATTAATTTTTGAATTAATATTTTGATATCCGTACACCCAGCTGATAGGCTGGTTGTGTATAGGTTTACATGATAATCACAAATTTCTTTAAATTACTAAAATTTCATTGAACTATCTCGCAATTCCATATAAATTTATATTTTTACATTATAGTGAATAATTTCACTTTATTCTCATCATGATAAATATAGAAAACCATATTTTCATATACCAACACCACATTTGTGAAGAGTGAATGAGATATATATACATGCGTAAATGCTGATCCGAGTTACCTTTGTATATACTGAATCAACTTACTAACTTAGAATTACTTTTTAAATCAATTTAACCATGAACCAGTCCGACTGGTTGGTGGGCTGTCCATGTAAACCTTAAAATCAAATTTCTTTAAATTATCCCAAAAGTACATTTTTTGTGACAAAAAAGACAAAAAATGTACTTTGGACTTCAAGAAGAATTCTTGACAAAAGTACGAAAAAACAGAAGTAATGAAAAAACATGTTAAATCAATTAAAATGGATAATCATTCAAAAAAGCAAATTTCGATCTACCAAAAGTTAAAATACAATTTGGTTTAAGGATTGATGTGTGAGAGAGACCGAGTGGTTGCGATCGAAACATGTCATGGTAACCTGCCGGCCGCGGTTCGAGTCCCGGCCACGGTCAAGAATGAAAGATTATTAATAACAATTTTAATTAATTTTCATGTTGTAAAATTCCTTTCTTCATTAAAATAATTTAATGAAAATTAAAATTTAATGAACTTAAGCCTAATTAAAAATATTAAAAATTTGGATTAAAAACCATAAATAGTTCAACAAAATAACCACAATACTAATTATTGTTAAAGCTAAGACACGAGCTCTATGTGTTCATTTGTCCTTCAAGTTGTGCTGAAAAAGGTCAACAAGAAAAAGAAAGACAAAAAATGTACTTTGGACTTCAAGAAGAATTCTTGACAAAATTACGAAAAAACATGTAAAATAAAAAAAAGGATAATCATTCAAAAAAGCAAATTTCGATCTACCAAAAGTAAAAATACAATTTGGTTTAAGGATTGATGTGTGACTATTGACGTCAGCAGTCGTCGATGGCTGCGAGTGTAAAACGGCAAATCCATCTGAGGAGATCGAGTGGTTGCGATCAAAACATGTCATGGTAACCTGCCGGCCGCGGTTCTAATTCCGGCCACGGTCAAGAATAAAAGATTATCAATAACAATTTTAATTAATTTTCATGTTGTAAAATTCCTTTCTTCATAAAAACAATTTATTGAAAATTAAAATTTAATAAACTTAAGCCTAATTAAAAATATTAAAAATTTGGATTAAAAACCATAAATAGTTCAACAAAATAACCACAATTATAAAAAAGAAAAAATTTATTTATGTACCTAAGCCCGTTTCCTCTTTTGCCAAAGTTGATGCTTGAAATTCGTTTTATTATCTTAAAATCGTTTTTTTTTAAAAAATGAAAAAAAAATATTTTTGGGATTCGAACTGGCAATATCATCAGTCACAGGAGAGAACTTAACAACTCGGCTACGAATGCTTTTACTGAAGAAGCGTTAAATTTAAATATATATTGAGTCTATGAGTTTGTTTCTTTATTTGAGCGGCATATTATGTACATGCATTAATGTGTATGTGTATGCGTTAAATTAAACACATTACAAATAAAATCCACCACTAGTAGTGAAGGGTATACAAAAACAACAAAAAAAAAACTCATTACCAACACTGTATTACCATAGCCTTTGTATGACCGTAGATGCCAAAATTGTATGGTGTGCTTATGTCGTTTTTGTAATACAGTGTTGGTATGGTAATGTCACGTCTAATTGGACCTTTAAAGGAAAAAATTTGAGGCAGTCGTGGTTTTTTACTCATATCTCAGCAATTTGTAGACCGTTCTTGCTGAATTTCAATAAAATCAACTTCGCTGCTCATAAGGACCCAGAATATATGTATATGGGGGATTTCATGTCAAGTGACCCAATTTTGAAATCGATGGCTTCCGATTTGGATGAAATTTGTACCAAGGTTAGTCCTATTGGATAGTAGTTTAGACACAAATTTTCAACAAGATCGGTCTAAAAGTTTCTGAGTTAGTGGGGGTCAAAATTTGACATTTTGGCCATACAGGTGTTCTTTCTTATCCATGTAACTTATTACCTATTGGTGTTAGCAAAATTTGTCCCAAGTAGCTTCGATAGATATTTGATCCATCTTTTGAAAAATTTTTTTTTTGTTTTTTTAAAAAATTTTTTTTTATTTTTTTTTTAAATTTAAAACTTTTTTTAATTTTTTTTATTAGCGGGAATGTTTTTTTTTTTTTTTTTGTTCAAAAGAAAGCTTATGTCTTTTCCTTTAAGGTAGTTTTGGTCCCTTTTTGGAATGCGAGCGGCTTATGTATAAAAAAAAAATTATTTCTAACTCTAGACAAGGGTTTTTCAATTTTTAGCATATGCAGTGTTCTTTCTCATCCATGTAACTTATTACCTATTGGTGTTAGCAAAATTTGTCCCAAGTAGCTTCGATAGCTATTTGATCAATATATTGAAAAAAAAATTTTTAAAACTTTTTTTTTTTAATTTAAAATTTTTTTTTAAATGAAAATTTTTTTTTTATATATTTTTTTATCCGGAATGTTTTTTTTTTTTTTTGTTCAAAAGAAAGCTTATGTCTTTTCCTTTAAGGTAGTTTTGGTCGCTTTTTGGGATTCGAGTGGCTTATGTATAAAGAAAATAATTTCTAACTCTAGACGAGGGTTTTTCAATTTTTGGCATATGCACTATTTTGAATTTTTTCCTATTTGTGTTTAAGTGTTTCTAAAGCCTTAAAAATAAGACGTATGCAAAGAAACTAGACAAACTCACCTTTCCTACGGTATGTTACAAACCCAATTATTCATGTCATGGGTTCTCAAATTTAGCAATCCTCTACACATTTCTTCCACAAAATCATCTACATTTGAAATGATTGTTTTCAATGTGCATCTTTCAGTCTGAAGCCAAGATTCAAATTTTATCTCCTCAATACATTCTCGCTCAAAAGAGTTAATACAATTCTCTTTGTTTCCGGGCAATTTGAACATTCGCCTAAGTGACAAGAAGTTGTTGCATTAGGACACATAGGTGCCTATTATGAACTAAATTCGATTTTCGACAGCAGTCGAATTAGCTGATCGAACGAATTTTCATTTGGTATTATGGCGCGCATTCGATAAAAATTTACTATTGTGATTTTTTTAATTCACAGTAGTACATTTTCGATCAGCTGTCACTTAAAATAAAAAATTGTTGCTTATAAATTTAAAAAATAAAATTAAAGTTAAACGTGACCACGGCGGAATTATGGTTGTTTTCAAATAATTTAGCTTCTGTGGAGTTTCATCCCACTTTTTTACATGCTGAACTTTGCTGCAAATCGTTTGGTCAAAAAAGAATATTGTTCCATAAGGAATATGAGCGTTTCTAATTGCTGTTTACGACGTTTGACTTGCATAAAATGAACAAAACTGATAAAGAATATGGTTTTTGGTATACGAACACAAAAAAATTTACAAATAGTTACATTTTCAACAAGTTTTTTACATTTATTTGCACCATCGAAAACAAATTTGCTTTCGTTGAAAAATTCGTTGCACAACGAAATTTTCGACAGTGCTGCCAACTCATAATACCAAATTAACATTCGATAGTCGATTTTCGATAGCCAGCGAAAATCGTTTGTCGAATGTAACTCATAATAGGGGCCATAGTCAATTTAAGGCAATCGCGGTAATCGTGCAATTCTTCTGGTGAATCATCTGTTAAATACCTTAAGTTAATTTCCTTTAAAATCAGTTTAACATTTTCATGGTAAATGCAAACGCATACTGTGTGAGTTCCGCTGCTTCCTGCCAAAACGCAGTGTTTTGGCCTCAGTTGGGTAAATTTTGTGAAGCCAATTTTTACATCATCATGTTCTATTTAAAATATTGCGAACAACTCATTCAGATTGCAGAGAACCATTTTCTTTTGCATTTGAACTTTCTTGCCATCGATTCGTACGAACATCCAGTCTTTCATCCCTGGCATCAAGCGACTCATATAATCTCGCTGATAAAACTGAGTTACTAGAGCTTCAGTTTCGCACTCTAAAGTTTTCCCCTTCTTTTTGTTTGGGAGTGTGAGAATACCATGCTCAGCAACCAATTTTTTAGCAATTCTTGCTTTTCGTTGAGACGTTCCAAACTCAGCCATTATTTTTGCACAACTCCATGTGGATGGAGCAAGCGTAAGAAGTTGAATTCTTTCAGCTCTGCTCTGTGACGTCTTGTATTTCTCTTTTATTTGTTCCAGAACTACTACTGCATCCTTATGATATTTGTTTTGGCACTTATTCTTTGAACGTATACCTTCTACTGAAAAGTTAGAATAACCATCATCATCAACAGTTCTGTCATCATTCTCAGAACTACTTTTGTCTTCATCTGGGATTACTTCAACGCAAGGCTCATTACTATTCAAATCCGGTAATTCGTTCAACTTTCCCAGCTCTTTTCTGCATGACCAACAAATTTTCCACCGTTTTGACAGCGTAGGAATTTTTTTTAATAAGCCGTCGGAAATATTTCACATATCCGATGATCTGTAAACTTTTTTGTTAAATGAATTAAAACAAAAAGAAGCAAATATATCACTTTAAAGCTTGGCCTTTTTCGGAGCTGTAGACATTGTAAAAATTAATTATGTAAATAACACACGTCTAAGCTGTAACGCTGTTTCAAAAAAACTGAATACCGAAAGTCTTCAGAATGACAATAAATAGTTTTTTTAATATCATATATGTAGTGCATTTTAATGAAGGTGTCTAATTTTTTTTATAAGGGTGAAGAAGGGCTTAGTGTGGGTTAACCGCATGTTAGGTTAGGTTAGGTTAGGTTACACGGGCAGCCGTCACAACGACGACTCACTTGGGTCCTTATAGCGGTCCCTTTGTGATACCCATAGCCAGTGACAGGAGTCAGCCAGTACCCACCAGACTATTCCCCCGAGGTCACTGCAGCCTCGAACCACCCCGACTCCCTGCAGAACAGGGAGATCGATCTCAGTCCCACATTGGACAGATCGTCCAGACATGGCAATTCTGGTCTCCCAAAATGCCTAAACCTGATGCTCCCCAAACCGGGGCATTGGCAGAGAAAGTGAGACACCGTCTCCTCCTCCTCCTCATCATGACAACTCCTACAGTAGTCGTTATGCGCAAGACCCATCCTCCTGGCATGAGTCCCTATCGCCCAGTGACCCGTAATGACCGATATCACCGTTCTCATCCGGTCCCTACCGAGACCGAGAAGTACACGCGTTCTCAACGCGTCATAGCCAGGCCATAGAGTCCTGGCCATCAAGCAGGTAGGCTCCCTCTGCCATCTGCCCTGAGCCCTTCTGTACGACTCCCCTCTGATGAGAGTCCTGCAGCGGGCCATTGAGGTGCCAACCAGGCCGTCGATGAACGGGTCATCCAAGAGACAGCCTCGTTTGGCCAGACCGTCCGCAGTTTGGTTACCCAGGCACCCACTGTGCCCTGGTACCCATGTCAGCGTTACACTGGAATGTTTCGCGATCTCATTTAGAGACATCCGGCATTCCACTGTTAACATAGATGTCGTAAAGACACCAGCCAGAGCTGCAATGGCAGCCTTGCTGTCCGTAAATATACATATATCCCTCGATATACGATAGTACTTCAGCCAGTTTGCCGCCCGCTTTATGGCAGAGATTTCCGCCTGCAGCACACTGCTACCATCCGGCAGCCTGAAAGAGACCCTAATGTCCCACCGCATGTTACATAATAAAAATAATAAAGTACCATTTTTTACCAATTATTACTAATAATAATAATAAGCCACCTGTAAATTTTCACCTTCTAAACATAATATTAAAAAACTACCTGTTAACTTTTATCTCTCCACCCACATTTTAAAGGCAAGTGTCATAAAATAATAAATTAACTGGTATTTCGGAGAATGGCCATGGAATATTTCCACCTGATTTAAACACTTGTCTCTGGGGCACCTGATATTTTGACAACAAAAATCACATTTAGTATTACGTGCGCTCAAAACTGTATATTTTTTTATGTAGGAAAAATTAAAAAAAGAATTATTTGTCAACATTTCTACAGAAAAAAAGTGATTTTATTCCTGGGATTAACATATTGTGGGCATTACACTATCGAAGGTATAAAATAATAATTGGGTTTGTAACATACCGTCGGAAAGGTTAATTTGTCTAGTTTCTTTGCAAACGTTTTATTTTAAATTCAAAATAGTGCATATGCTAAAAATTGAAAAACCCTTGTCTAGAGTTAGAAATTATTTTTTTTTATACATAAGCCACTCGCATCCCAAAAAGCGACCAAAACTACCTTAAAGGAAAAGACATAAGCTTTCTTTTGAACAAAAAAAAAAAAAAAAAAAACATTCCGGATAAAAAAAAAATTTTACATTTAAAAAAAAAATTTTAAATTTAAAAAAAAATTTTAAAAAAACAAAAATATTTTTTTTCAGAATATTGATCAAATAGCTATCGAAGCTACTTGGGACAAATTTTGCTAACACCAATAGGTAATAAGTTACATGGATAAGAAAGAACACCTGTATGGCCAAAATGTCAAATTTTGACCCCCACTAACTCAGAAACTTTTAGACCGATCTTGTTGAAAATTTGTGTCTAAACTACTATCCAATAGGACTAACCTTGGTGCAAATTTCATCCAAATCGGAAGACATCGATTTCAAAATTGGGTCACTTGACATGAAATCCCCCATATACTTTATAGGGTCTAACATCAATATTATAGAAATTACAAACGGAATGACAAACTTATATATACCCTATTCACCACCTGTGGTGAAGTGTATAAAAGTGAAAAATGTTTGTGTGTTTGTTGGCTAATAGACTCCTAAACTACTGAACCAATTTTCCTGAAATTTTTACAGCAAAATCACGTGAGCCCTAAAAATAAAATAGGCTACTTAGTTTTTCGATAAGGCCAGGGGAATTGGTACCCCCATAGGATGCCAATATTTAATATCACATATCTTAAGAGCCGCTGCACGCATTTTGTGGAACTTTTGGTAGTAGGATCTTCTGAGCCCCAAAATTTAAATAATATAGCAGCGGGGGAAGTGGTACCTCCCAAAGAACGCCAATGTTTAATATCGCATATCTTAAGAACTGTTATAGTGCGAATGTTCAAACTTTGTAGAAGTCACTCTTATGATATATTTCCCTTTTGAAAATAAAAATAAAGTGGGTAGGCGCAGGGGGAAAATACCTCTCATAGGATGCATATATTAAATATCTCTCAACTGAAGGACTATAAAAGGGAGAGTCTTCAAACGTGGTTAAAGCAGTGTAGCGAAGCGCACCCGGTAAAGCTAGTTTTATATAAAAATTCAAGTCAAAAATGAGCACAATTAAATGAATCTTCCTAGGTAGTCAACTAGCTCCACTGATGGTTGTAAATTTCCAAAACTATCATAATACAGGTTTTGAATATTTAATGATGAAATATCAATTCTATTTGCTTATATGTTGTTTTTTTTCATTATTTAGTTATTGAATCTTTATATATTAAATATGAACTAACAATAATTAATCAAATCTTAGTCACGATTGCAAACTACTACCTTACAACTCTATTTCAAAGCCAATATGGTGATACGGTATTCAACTATGGGGCACTGCCTCGGCCTAAAATATCGAAAAATTTAAAGGCGCCAAAATAAACGTCTTCGAATAATCACAGCTGCCCCTTGGCATGTTAAAAACTCAAATATCCATAAGGATCTCAATGTGCCACTGGTAAGGACTATTTGTACGAAGTATGCGGTAAAATATTTAAAAAGGCTAGAGTTGCAACCAAATGTCCTGCCAGTGCAAGACAAAAATTTTCTTCATCACGGGTTCTGTTCACATTTATATGTGTTTATCGCTCATCTTAATGCGTAAGTGCTGCAGTGTCTCTTCTCCTTAAGCGCTATCATTTAAAATATTTCGAGCTAGTGGATTTGGGGGCAACTCTAGCCATTTTAAATATTTTACCGCATGCTTCGTAATAATAGTCCTTACCAGTGGCACATTGAGATCCTTATGGAAGCTCCAGAAGCATTTTGTTGCTGATCTTATCCAAACCAGGAGCCTTCTTTGGGTTTAATTTACAAATAGCGTTTTCGATTTCTCTTATCTCAAATCTTAAGGGAACAGCTGCTCTAGCAACAACAGGTGGTAACTCGTCACAATATCGTGAGATATGTTTGGGGTGAATACGTTTCTCAAATGATTAACAAACAGATTTCCTTTTTCAACATCATTTCTTGCCCAACTACCATTCAAGTTTCTTAATGGTGGTTTAGAGACAACTGGCCTTTTGAGATTTCTAGCTGCACGCCATAATGATTAGTCTGATTGTGGGGTTGCATCAAGTTCCTTAAGATATTTTTCCAGAGAAGCCGTTTTCTGAGTCTGCAGCAACTTTCTAAGCTTTTTTGTACACTCTTTTAGTAAGTTCTTAAGTTGCGGGGATCTGTGCAATTGCCACTCTCTTCGAGCTCTCCTTTTTTCAGACAAGAGACGCTCGACATCTGTTGAATATATTTTAATATTTTTTTTTTTTTTTTTTTTTTTTTGGGGCAATACTGGAATGTTGAACAGCTAGTTTCAGAAAACTGTCAAAATTGGCAACAGAGCTTTCTATATACTCCGGTGTACTAAGCAGAATATTTTCTGTGCAATGGGTGCTGAGGTATTTTCTATATTTTAACCAGTTAATTTGCGTAGCTGTCGTCGCTAAGTGACCTGTCGGAGATACAATTCTATTGGAGTTTTTTATAGTAACAATTGTAGGTGTGTGATCGGAAGATAATTCTAAGGAAGCTTCAACATGAATCGTTTCTATGGGGATGTTTTTAACCACGCCGAAATCGATAACATCTGGAATGTTTTGATGATCAGTAGTAGGCCAATATGTTGGTTGTCCGCTCGCTACCACATTTAAATCCATTTTAGAAATTGTGTTAAATAAAACACGACCCTTTGGTGTTATAAGTCGTGACCCCCAGAAGATATGTTTAGCGTTATAATCGCCAGCAGCTGGGAAACAGGGGAGTATAACGATGAAATTACTAGGTTTCTATTTAATTCCTCAACGCCAATGTTCGTTGTTTGGAGATAATCTTCACGATGATCACACATTAGGTAGTGTTTGACTCGGGTTTTAATTAAAATGCCAGAACCTCCACAAGCTCTATCTCGAGGGTCATTGGTATCATATAGTATATAACCATTGCTTTCAAACGTATGTTTTAAGGTCAAATGAGTTTCAGAAACCATCATGACATCAATTTGTTTATATTTGAGAAAGTATTCTAATTCATTTTTATGTTGGCGGATGCCGTTTGCGTTCCAAAAACAAATTTTTAAACAGTTCATGGCTTGTTAAGTACAGCTTGCAATAACATCGATTGCATTCTAAGAATTTCCTGCATCATATTACCCATTGTGTTTGTAAAATTTTTTACTGTTTGCACTAATGTTTCCATGGTTTTTTCTAGACAACTTAAATTAGAAACTGGAGTTTCATCATTACTTGGCGAGGCACCTTGCATTGGTACATGGTTTTATTTTGGGACGTTAGCATAAGAGGTTCTGTTATTACTAGGCTGCGGAGCCTGAATGCCATTAGTGTTTACTTGATTTGGTACCTGCATTTGAGGGGGATTAGTTTTCGGTCCAGCCGACTGCTTGACGATAGTATATACAGGGCATCCTCTATTATTGGCAGTGTGATTACCGCCACAGTTGCTACATTTTTTTACATTGGGGCCATTTTTAGACTTATCGCACTGGACTGTACACATACGACGCAAACAGGGGGTAAATAGCAGTATGCCTCAGTATAGCCAAATTCTTGGCAATTAAGACATTGAACGGGACCTTTTCTTTTGTGCGGCTCCTCTATAGTTATTCTTCTGTAGAGAATATATTTTAAATTATAAATAGGATGCGTTTCATTTTTTTAAAGATTAATGTCGCTAGGTTCTAACTTTACCCTAAATAATGGTTGGGGATTTTTTTTTCCCTATTTTTAATATTTGTAACGTTTTTAATTTCGTGTGTGTCCACGCATGAGTCTACGCCCTTGATCACTACCTTAGACCGTTGCTGCTCTTCAGTTGATATGTGTAAAAGCTTTTTTTAAGGGCTTCGAATTTGTTAGTTAATTTACGAAAATCATTCTCATAATTTACCTATATTTTTGTCTCGCTTATATTTCCACGCTTGATGCAGCTACGTAAAACGAATTTTCACCTTTTACCGAGATCACGCTCTTTATTAGCTCACTTGAGTTTTGCTCCCTTAGATATATCGGGGGTGGCTTAGAAGATTTTATAACGTTTGGTGCTTCCGAGGATTCACCCTCCAGAATTGCAAAACGATTTTGAGAGTTTATTTTATCAAAAGATGGTAATTTTGAGGCCGAAGCAACTGCTGCAGAGGAAGGGCTGCGACCCCGTTTAAGCACTGTTATGTACCTGTCCATACCAACTTGTACTTGAGGCTTTTGACCACTTTTTACTTGAGATGTTTGCATTGCATCTGTGTTAGAGTTCATAGTACCATTTGTTACTAAGATTGTGTTGTGCCGTTGTGGCAACACTTGCAAGTGAGAGGTTTATATTTTTTAACGTATCACCATCAACCGTCTTTGTAAAAAGAGAGGGCGAAAGGGTTATATGTATCAGTAAGAATTTAAAGATAGCAGATTTTTTCTCATTATTACCGCTTTATATTTTTTCTAGTTTAATAACCATACAAACCATACAATGCCCTATAGAATATCACACAATACCATACTATTTATACAGTTAAAACCACAAAAAATCGTAAGCTATACCTATTTATAATTACAAAAACTTACTCCTTTTATTATAAATTTATACCTTATACATGATTCCTGATACCACAAAATTTCTATCAGTATGAGGTTTATAGATTTGATTATTACCAGAGACTATTGATCGGTTAATTAAGTTAGCATATAGTTTTTATTAATAACGCTTAATAAACATTTTCTAAAAGCATTTACAGATAGTTTAACTGTTACTCACTGTTTATCACCTTTAATTATTTTTTTTCTAGTTTGATACTCTATAATATTAGTTTAATGAAGAGTTTTTCTATGGGTTGATTTATTTATACTTTATACATGCTGATACAATAAAATTTCTATTTTAATAATCATATTATATGGTTTATTTAATGTTTTGATAACACTTTGTAAAAATTAATATATAGTATAAACTTGAAGTCGACTATACCCATAGAATTTTTCACGTCTGAACAGAAGGCAGCGGATTTCCCATCTCTGATGTCAATTGTGTGTGAAGGGAGTTGATTTTAACATTGTCTTTACTTTTTATGTAGTTTTGTTTAATTTTTTATTGTTGTAACTTAAAATTTGTTCTAAGTCGAATCGTGGTTTTAAAAGCCATATTGGACGGCTGATTTTTTATATTCGCGTTTTAATTTTAAATTGTTTTGGAATTTAGTATCGTACAGTAAATTTTGTATTTTATATTAAATAAATAGAAATTTATAATGTTTTTGGAAAAAAACAGGAAACTGTTTTTTGTGGTTAGAAGTGCCTTCTCATATACAACCTTAACCATTTATCACTCATATTCATTATATCAATTTTTTACACCACTTTTAAATATATTGTTTGATTTGATTTGATAGGTTTATATCAAATTATTTGATAATACGCTGAAATTTAATGGCTTTTCTACCTTAAATTTATATATCGGGTAGAAAGTCACATCTGAATGTAGTGTTTTGATAAGAATATCTTTTATATTACTTTAAATCCGGTTTCTTATAATACAGAGGTTATGAATGAAATATTAACAATCCAAATATCATTTATATATATATAGATATACATATATATTAATATATATATATATATATATATATATATATATATATACAGAAAAAATCTTTACTTTTTTTGATGAAATATTATAAATTGCAATATCTTCAAAATATAAATTCAATATTTTTCTTCTAAACTTTTTAGAAGTCTTTTAAAATATATAATAATTCAATAATTTTATTTCAAAAAGGGTAATTTTAAGCGATTTATAACACAACATACTTTCTATTTAAAATGTTGTTGTTGTGTTTGTTTTATAATATTTTAAAAACTTTATTTAATAAAGTGAGGTTTTTAGCGATTTATAACTAAATATACTTTCTATTTAAAATATTTAGTTATTATACCCTTCACCACAGGTGGTGAATAGGGTATATATATAAGTTTGTCATTCCGTTTGTAATTTCTATAATATTGATGTTAGACCCTATAAAGTATATATATTCTGGGTCCTTATGAGGAGCGAAGTTAATTTAACGATGTCCGTCTGTCCGTTGAAATGGATTTTCCGAAGACCCCATATATGATGGGGGTCAGGTTATTACACATTTATGTCACATATGGTCCAGAATTGTTTGCTATTGAAATTCAGCAAGATCGGTCCACAAATGCTTGAGATATGAGTAAAAAACCACGACTGCCTCAAATTTTTTCCTTTAAAGGTGCAATTAGACGTGACATTAACATACCAACTCTGTATTACCAAAACGACATAAACATACCATACAAACCAATTCAATGTTGGTTTCTACGGTCAAAAAGTGGCTATGGTAATACAGTGTTGGTAATGTGTTTTTTTTTTGTTGTTTTTTTATACCCTTCACTACAAGTGGTGGATTTTATTTGTAATGTGTTTAATTTTACGAATACACATACACATTAATGCATGTATATGATATGCCGCTCAAATAAAGAAACAAACTCATAGAGTCAATATATTTTAATTTAACGCTTCTTCAGTAAAAGCATTCGTAGCCGAGTTGTTAAGTTCTCTCTTGTGACTGATGATATTGCCAGTTCGAATCCCAAAAATAATTTTTTTTAATTTTTTTTAAAAACGATTTTAAAATTATAAAACGAATTTCAAACATCAACTTTGGCCAAAGAGGAAACGGGCTTAGGTACATATATAAATGTTTGTTTTTTTTTATATTCCTCGGCATGGCGAAATGAAAATTTGGCGTGGCTCAATTAATATTTACTTATACCTTTCTAAAGAACGTTATTTATGTATATAACTTTTTGTTCTTATCTCATCATGGTGAAGGGCATATAAGATTCGGCATAGCCGAATATAGCACTCTTACTTGTTTTTTATTCTGTTTGTTTTATAAAATTTCAATAACTTTATTTCAAAAAGGGTGGCGTTAAGCGATTTATAACTAAATATACTTTCTATTTAAAATCTTGAGCTATTTTTTATTGTGTTTGTTTTATAATTATAATTATAAAAAATAACTCAATATTTTAATATTATATAAATATAAATCGCTAAACAACACCCTTTTTGAAATAAAATTATTGAAATATTATAAGAAAAATAGCTCAATCTTTTAAATAATAAGAATATTTAGCAATAAATCGCTATAAACAACCCTTTTTGAAATAAAATTATTGAAATATTATAAAATTTTGCGATAAAACGCTAAAAAGTTTTTCGTATAAATTGCATTAAAATTCGCTGGATTTGACGAGTAAATAGCCAAATTATCAGCAGTGTCGAAATAAACACACATAGTTGCACTTTTCCAGCGTTGCCAATTGTCATGTTTTCCCTTTTTTTAAAGTTTTTTTTTACGTACACATCAGAGAACTGCAAAATCCGCTATTTTTATTGATTTATTCATACGCTTAAATTTACATTAACTCTATGCCTGCAAAGCAAACTTCAACTTTGGTAATTTTGACATCGTTTTGTGCACATTTGATTTGTGCATGTGTAAGTTTTTTATTGAAAGTGCTTTGTTTGCATTTATTGTTGGCGCACGCAATAACACAATTCCTCTAAGTCAAAAGGCAAATATTCTTATGCTTTTGCATTCACGTAGTCATTGCCCACTCGATGAGGCAACGACGAACTAAATTGGTATGAGTACGAGTCGCTTTGTTACATTAACATTAACAGCAATAACAACAAAAGCAACAACATTAACAACAATACATTGTATATACAGAACTACTGTACTATGTACTACATAGCAATTGCTGAATGCCTACATGAGTAATGATTGCTTGATTTCTGGCTTTTTTTTTCCTTTACCAAAACAATCATTGTCGCACCGAACACACAAACATCTTTATTAAAAAACAAAGCTAAACGATGGTATAAATAACATAGCATGATGTGCATTATATGAATTACTGCAAACCATCAGCGAATGTGTGCAGTTGCGTAAGTTTGATTGTATGACCGAAAGCGAGTGTATTTGTTGGTATTCATTAAATGCGATTTTTCGCAATCTCACAAAGCCGTTCTCTGTTACACATGTTTAAAATTTTTATAGAGATTTTTATAAATATATAATCTAAAATTTGCAGTATATTGGATGAAAACGTTAAGGAAAGTTTTTATGCAATAAAACCATCTTAGATAGTATATGTCCTTTATTACAGTAACGTTGTTTAATTTTGTTTACTCCTCCAATACTTCATACCTTAACGATCCCAAATAAATTCTTTTAGGTGCTGAAGTATCTAAAGATGATGAAATCGACTTTAGAGTTCACTCTTCAAAGTCTTATGTTGAATTATGCAATGTTCTGTTAAAAAGTTGAATTTTGATAACGACCTTCTGAAACACGTTGTAGTTTTACTTTTTACTACATTAAGCACGTTTTATTCTATAATGAATTTTGGCTCTAAAATGTTTTTATTATATTTTATTATTAATATAAATGTACCAATGGTTTTCTTATACAACCGTTACATACTCATCACGGAAACCAATTAGAATTTTGTTTTCTTGTATTCGCCATAATCTTAGCTATAAACTGGGAGAAGGAAAGCTTAAAACAAAATAAGCCTAAAAAACTGTATTTATTGCGTTAAAATTGTCAAAATATTAAACTTTTATAAATATATCACCATTTTTGGCCCATATCCCACATTTTTAAAGTCATCGAGTCATTTTATGTTATTTTTCTAATGTCTAAATCTCGGAAAGCAATTATTTTCACCACAATGTAGCTTTAGACTATAAGAAAAAAAGTAGAAGAAAATAATCCGAAAAATGCATATAATGATTCGAAAATGCCAATATGTCAAAATTTTGATTTGATTTATCTTTTTGCACTATTTTTGGTACGTAGCTGCCAAACCGTAATATTCAGTTAAAATATTTATTTTTCTCTAATTCATAATTCATCATATGTATATAATTACTGGAATATGCATTTTTTTCACATTTTCCAGTTGTATTTTTTATCGGAATTTTATGAAATACATATGTTGCAAAAAGTAAAAAAAAGTTAATTAATCAATAGTTATTTTAACACATATTTAGAATTTTTAATGTTAATACAGCTGAAAACTGTAAAAAAGAATTATGATGTTCTAAAGAATTTTGAATTATATTATAAGAATTATTATTTTTTTTAATATTACTTTACCAAATTATCAACGGTTTGACCGATGCTGGCCAAAAATGTTGAAAAAAGAAATAAAAATAAAAAAAAAATCGACATTTTAGCAATTCTATGGCACTAGCTGCTCTTTTTCGCGTTAGTTCGCTACACAATTTTTTATCTCCTAGTCTAAGGGTGCAATTACGAAAACAAAATTGTAATTTGTTTCCGAAAATATGCATGTTTTTCCAAAAAAATCAAGTTTTAGCCAAAATTTTCAATAAGCCAAAAAACTAGTTCGGCAGCTAAGCTAGGAAAACCCAAATAGGGGTTTGTTAGTTGCGAAAAGTACTTCAAGAAATTCCACACGAGAATGAGCTTGCATTTTATCTGTTGCATAGTGTAATTATTCTTATAAAAGTAATATTAATAATATTTTCAGTTCCATGATGGCTTTTCCAAAAATAAAAAAATGTATTTTACCCTTTTTTGCTCTTTTCTCTTACGAACTCTTAACTGAATTAAATTAATTCTGCCTTGAACTTGAAACACTATTTTTAAGTTTCCGTAAAATTGTTTTGAAAAACATTTTTATTTTTAGAAAAGTACCAAGCGTACAAAACTTTACCCGTTTTGTCAACCCCGTCAAAATTTTTACTTCTAACTTTTTAAATATTGCTTACTTTTTAGCGGTTTACAAAAAGTACGAATTTGAACCCTGTTTTGCCACTCAAATTTACATTATTTGTTTGTTGGCTTTATGATTTCTTGTCCTTGTGCAAAATACCATAAGTTTCAAGCTTGCACAAAATTATTATTAAAAAAATTTGTTCACAAAAAATACGAATTTTTAACATCTTTCTTTTAAAATGTACTATATTTGTATGCTGTCTCTATGTTAAAACATGTTAAAAACTCAAGTAATATGTAAAAGTCTGATAGTGTGAATGCATGTGTGTTAAAAATGACAAGTATTATGAAAAAAATTTGTGTTTATACTTTGTGAGATGGTGTAAACACAAACTGTTATGTTAAATTACATTATTTGACAGTCGCAACAAAACTCATTAGATTTCAATCTTACAAAGTATTATGGAATACGTTAGACTTGTGAGATAGTGTAATCTAGCCTTAAGGAACACAATTGCACCGTATAAACGTACTAGTGTACGACGTAGATACGATGTCAAATTAAAACGTATAATATTGTCTACAAAGGTACACAATAGCTGGCGCAAATATAAAAGCGTATCTACGTCGTACGTCGTCTTACAGCGAATTCAGACGGGGGCTTTTACGACGTCTCTTTTGGTTTGGTGGTTAACGGTGTAGAGAAGAAAGATGGGTAAACAAAAAGACTTGGTTAGGGTTTTTCATGTCTTTTTCTCATATTTCTCTTTCAACTTTTTTATTTTTTTCTTGTTACGTTTTATTCTTTGTCTTTCGTTGAAGTATCGGTTTTAAAATACAGTAAGACCTCGATTATCAATAACAACAATTTTGAGTAGTTTTTTGTGTGTTTCTAATTAAAATCATTAAGGGCCATTATTACAACCTAATGATAAAGTTGCTGATAGTTAACGTGAACAATAGCTATCTTGAACGATAAAGTGACCAATAAGTTGTTTCCATTATTACAACTGTCCGATAAAAAAAAAATTTTATTTATATACTGTGGCAACATTGCAGTATATACCGACTACTTTTGGTTGTTTAAAATACGTAGTGGCAACGACTTAGTTTTGTTTATTTATTAATTAAAAACAAAAGTAAATTTTTGTGCTTTATTTTTGGTTTTAATGGTAAATTGTTTTGTTTTTTGTGTTAAATTGTGTTTTTTGAAAAAGTTGAGTAATTTAAGACTATCATTGAAGTTACCATATCTTCAGCAGAAAATATGGCATCTTCAAGTTCTTAAAGTTCACTTGTAAAGTTACCATGAGGACAAACCTGATGTTAGCTTATCAGTCACTTTTTAGGTTAATGTTAACTTGTAATAACCAAAAACTATTTATCTGTCAGATAGCATCCTAAAAATAACTATTTGTAAGTTGTAATAATGGCCCTAAGTGATTTTAAGTACAGATTTACATACCTACATGTTTAAATAATATGAGTAAAAAAGTAATTTTTGCAGAACATGCTTCCCAGTACGTTGCAAGGAAATTCCCTTGCTTCTTTTTCACATTTTTATGATTATTCAAAAGTAATTAATGTCGATTAAAGACTTTTGTATATATCCCATATAATTGATGATGCCGGTTATTCGAATGACTTATAATCGAGGCCCTTCCTCAAATAAAAACAAGTAAGAGTGTTATATTCGGCTATGCCAAATCTTATATACCCTTCACCATGATGATATAAAAACAAAAAGTTATATACATAAATAACGTTCTTTATATAGGTATAAATAAATATTAATTGAGCCACGCCAACTTTTCATTTCGTCATGACGAAGAATATAAAAAAGAACAAAAAATTTATATATGTACCTAGCCCGTTTCCTCTTTTGCCAAAGTTGATGTTTGAAATTCGTTTTATAATCTTAAAATCGTTTTTTAGAACATAAAAAAATAAAAAAAAATCTTTTTGGGATTCGAACTGGCAATATCATCAGTCTCAGGAGAGAACTTAACAACTCGGCTACGAATGCCTTTACTGCAGAAGCGTTAAATTAAAATATATTGCGTCTAGTAGTTTGTTCCTTTATTTGAGCGGCATATCATATACATGCATTAATGTGTATGTGTATGCGTAAAATTAAACACATTACAAATAAAATCCACCACTTGTAGTGAAGGGTATAAAAAAACAACAACAAAAACCGCATTACCAACACTGTATTACCATAGCCACTGTATGACAGTAGAAACCAAAATTGAATTGGTTTGTATTGTATGTTTATGTCATTTTGGTAATACAGTGTTGGTATGGTAATGTCACGTCTAATTGGACCTTTAAAGGAAAAATTTTGAGGCAGTCGTGGTTTTTTACTAATTTCTCAGCCATTTGTGAACCGATCTTGCTGAGTTTCAATAGCAAACAATTCCGGACCATATCGTGCCTTAACCGCCAAAATAACGTAACCAGCATATTTTCCAAAATTGAGTTTTTAATGCAAAATTGTTCTGTAAGTCACAACACGTTGTCCTGTAAAATATAGTATCGATAATCCAAATATTGAGAGAAATACGAGCCCTTCAATTTTAACGTAACCCACATACGCCTAAATTAGTTACCGCGAATTAACGTAAGTAACATAAAAACAACGAGAGAGCTGCCATATATTTAGAACAAAATGGAGCTTAAAATAAAAAAATTAAAAATAACAATGCAATAAACTTAAAAACAAATATTACTTTTATTTACCGTTATGTTTTTTCTTATTTTTTTGTAAAATGTGTATTCACTCGTAGTTTCGTTTATTGGTTTGAAGCAAGTGGTATTAAAAAGCTTTTATTTAAATTAAAATTTTCTGTTCTGATATTTTATCTAGAGTTAAGCAGAATATTAGAAGAGGTGATTAATTTTTTGTTTTCTTCCTTAATTATTCGTGCTTTCTTGAAAAGTGTGTAGTATGATGTCGTAAACTTTCTTTTGCCATGTGTTTTGATTTATAAATTTAATTTGTAAGTGATGTTTTTACTTGGTTATAGGTTTGCAAAATGGCTCTTGTTCCTTACAGCGATACCGATAGTGCTTCAGATATGGATAATAATGCAGTGGAAGATGAAATATGCGTTGGCACGAGGGGGTATAAGAAAAAAAGAAAACAACTCTTGCCATCAACTCATACTCAAAAGAATGTTCAGTGTAATCCTTGTATAAATAAAAAATGTGGAAATGACTGCGCAGCTAAAATATCTGAAGAAGATCGCCAGGGAATCCACGAACATTTTTGGGGATTAAGTAAATTAAGACAGAAAGATTGGCTATCTTATTGTATTAAGCCAAAACCAGTCAAAATACAGAAAGCAAAGAATAGTAGACGTAAGATCAGTTATGCTTATTACGTTCGATATGGCGGAGAGCAGTTCAAAGTTTGCCAACAATTTATTTTGAAGACTTTGTGTATATCACATCAAATGCTTAGAAGTATTACGTCAAGTTTAAAATCACTAGGTGGTAAAAAGATTCGTACGCCGCATAATAAATCTGAAGAAGAGAAAGTTGAAATACTGAATAAATACATAGAGCAATTACCAGCTGTGCCATCGCATTATTGCCGAAACAAAAGTACTAAGTTATATCTTCCAGCAGAGTTTCGCAATGTTTTATTTTTATACAAACTTTACGTAGCATATTTGGAGGAAAGGAATCTAACAAATTGTCTATTTTCCCTTCGAGTTTTTCGCAATATTTTCAATAATGAATTTAACTTAGGTTTTCATTTACCTAAAAAAGACAAGTGCGCGATATGTGAAGAATGGAAAAATTTAGGCAGCAGTCACGAGCAAACAGATGAATTTAAACTCCATTTAAAAAATTAAGACCTAAGCAAAGATATATTTTTGAAAGACCAAAAGAAAAGAATAGAAAACAATTCTTTTTTGTGTGCAAGCTTCGATTTGCAAAAAGTTTTAAATACACCTCATAGTAAAAGTATGACTCTTTTTCATATGAGAAAATATGCATTTTACAATGTAAGTATTTATGAAAACATTACAAGAAATGGATTTTGCTTGTTATGGGGTGAAAAAGATGGCAAACGTGGTTGTATTGAAATTTGCACGGCGTTATATAGGTATCTTCTTATTTTAGATCAGAGGAAGACAGTTCGGGAATTAAGCTTATATTGTGATAGTTGCATGGAGCAAAATTGCAACAAAGCCATGCTGGCCATGATTTCATTTTTTATTAATTCGTGTTCCCACGTTAAAAACATAAAAATTACTTATTTATTACCTGGGCATACTATGATGCCAGTAGATTCTATTCACAGTACTATAGAATCATTCGTTCGTAATCGAACAGTATGGGCTCCTAGTGAGTGGCCAACAGTTATTCGTAGTGCAAGAACAAACCCTTGTGGATACGAATGTATTTCATTGCAACGTTCAGATTTTTTAAATTGGAAGACTTTTTCCGCAATGTATTTTTCCAAGAAATTAAAACTAAAATTTGTTTCCCTGCGCTCTGCTTTTTTTGAAAAAAAAAAAACAATTTCTCTTAAATATGGGTACTTGGATAATAGCGAAGCTCAAATAATTAATATCGGTCTGAATGCTTGTACTCAGCGACCTTCTCTTGCATATTCTCAGGAATTAAAAATTTCGTCACTTAAATTTAAAGATATAAAACTATGTGTGAAAAAAACAGTATTCCACCAACTTTTCATTATGAATATCTTGGGCTCAAACACTCCAATACGATAAAAGATGTTCTGAATGTAACAAATGAGGAAGATGAATAATATATGATTTATTTATTTAAATATAAATATATAAGCATTTAACATGTAAAAGTATTTATCGTCACCTAAAATACAAAAGGTCGTTTCTAAACAAAAAATTCCAAACCTTAATTTTGATTGATAAGCCGATATTACATTTGTTGTCAGTAACGGCCATTTGGATTTTGGGTGACAATATGTGAATGTAAATATACATTATATATATATATATATATATATTTGTATGTATTACAAAAATTCAAGAAAGTAAAGTTTTAAGTTCAAAATAAAATTTTAAGTTGAGAATAATAAAACGAAAGTAGCACATTTTATTATTAGCTGGTTACAATAATGACCGCCAAACTAACGTAAGTGACAAAAAGATGATCAAAAACACTTTTGTTAATGGAAAATTTACGGTAATACTCATCTTAAACTAGCATAAGATCATTTGTAGACTCTAATAAAAATTTCATAGAAAAACTTCCAAGTGAATTAGAAATAAACAAAAAAAAACCTTCTCCTGTAAAATTTGTTTTTTGTTGGTTACGTTATTTTGGCGGTTAAGGCACGATATGTGACATAAATGTATAATTACCTGGTCCCCATCATATATGGGATCTTCGGAAAATCCATTTCAACGGACAGACGGACATCGTTAAATCAACTTCGCTACTCATAAGGACCCAGGACAAACGGTTTGTAGTTTCTATAATATTGATGTTAGACCCTATAAAGTATATATATATTCTGGGTCCTTATGAGTAGCGAAGTTGATTTAACGATGTTCGTCTGTCCGTTGAAATGGATTTTCCGAAGATCCCATATATGATGGGGACCAGGTAAGGGTATAAAAAGACGTAACTAAAAAGCGCATCTACATCGTACGTCACCTTACAGCAAATTAAGACGGGGCTTTTACGACGTCTCTTTTGTTTTTGACTTTGTTTATGCTTTCAATGAAATTTTTGGCGTTGCGTTGCGTTTTAGACAATAAGGCACTAAGAAACAACCACGCCGCAAAAGTGCTCATATGAATTGTGTGTTAGATCTAATTTTACTTCATACACCAGATGCGACCGTATTGCCATAGAAAAGAAAAATTTTAATTTAATTATTTTATTGTTTTCAAATTTAATATTTGAAAACAACATAAACGAAGGAAAAAATAAACAAAAATTTTAATATATTTGGATTTTTTTAAGATTGTTTTTAAAAGGAAACTCGATTTGTTTACAACGGAATTGTAAGTTAATAGATCGTGTTTTAAGAAATGTACATCCGTACATCCTTTGTTTTAATTTTAAGCAAAATTATTTTCCATAAAAATGGAAAAGAGCAAATTAACCATTTTCTTGTAAACAAGTTAATTCAATAGAAATTGATACCAAATATGTTAGTATGTGCCTCTCGATCTACAGAGTAAATTCAAGAATGCTATTAAAAATAATGCAATTTCATTCGGTCATTTATACAGTGCTTTTCCAGACAACACTCAAGTCGAGTCCACAATAAAATTAACTAGAAACGAACCTATTTATTCGCGGAGCTATCCAACATCCTATTCCGCATCAACGTTTGTAAATGCAGAAATGGAAAATCTCCTGAAAGACAGTTTTATAAGAAAGTCATCATCGCCGAATAACTCACCTATCCATGTCGTCAGTAAAAAAAAGGCGTCGATTGTGATGGTAAAAAATTACGATTGGCTGTAGATGTTCGAAAAATAAATGATTTTACTGTTCCGGATAAATATCCCATGCCATACATACACAATTTCAATAGCACAGACTCAACAATAGTTCATAGTGAAGTATCTTTTTCAAAAACAATACAATCAATAACTGCCCCTGTTAATCAGCTTAAGAATCAATTAATCGTATCTTTTATAAAAAAAAATATTATTTCAGCAATATAGGAGGCATATCATATACTATAGAAATATTCGGCAACTTTTATCAACTTTGCGAAACTGCGTTCGCACTAGGGGAGTCAACGCAATACATTGCGATTTAAGTACATTGGGTGAAATTCAGGATGAAATAATCAATAATTGTCCATCAATAAAATTTATCCACACTGAGAAGATAGTTATAGATTTAACAAATAAAAATCACCAGATAGACCCATTCAATTTAGAATAGAACAGAGCTCATAGATCCCTGCAAGAGAATTAAGCTTCGTACAGACGATGGTCAGATATTACAATATTGTAAGCAGGCGTTGCCAACAGCAATATTTTTCTGACAATGGTGCGATTGCACTTCTGCAAATACAAAAGAGCTTACAATGTTCACACAGTTGTAAGACATTCTAGCCAATTTTAATGCAATTTAAGCAACGCTGCTTAACAATATTGTAAGATTTGACTATCGTCTGTACGAAGCTTTACATACAAATTTCTTCGGAATATTTTTCTAAAATTAAAAAATTTCTCAATTCAATCATCAAAAACTGTAAAAGTTGCGATCTACCAAAGGTTGAAATACATTTGGGTTTAAGGATTGATGTTTGACTATTGACGTCAGCAGTCGTCGATGGCTGCGAGTGTAAGACGGCAAATCCCTCTGAGGAGATCGAGTAGTTGCGATCAAAACATGTCAGGGTAACCTGGCGGCCAGTGTTCGAGCCCGGCTACAGTCAAGAATGAAAAATTATCAATAACAATTTTAATTAATTGTCATGTTGTGGAATTCCTTTCTTCATAAAAATAATTTAATGAAAATTAAATTTGATGAACTTAAGCCTAATTAAAAATATTACAATTTTGGATTAAAAACCATAAATAGTTCAACAAAATAACCACAACATAAATTATTGTTTGGAAAATAAGTATAAAAGAAATATATCAAAGCCAATAATCGGCGCATCGTAGAGCTGCAAAACTATCGATAGTTTTATTTTTTCGGACTATCGATAGTTTTTATCACTATCGATACTATCGGAAATTTTTAAAAGTAACTACAAAGTTGATTAAAAGAAGTATATGGAATAAAAACTAAATTTTACTTTCGATCTGTGACATTAGGAATTTTTAGGGACAAAAACTTTAAAACATATAACCGCAGATAAGTGAAGATTATATTGGGTTAGGAGTAAATTTACAAAAATCATCTTTGAAACTTTGATAAATAGACTTTTTTTTATTGCCACAGAATTGTGTACTAATTTACATATTAAAATAATGTTAATCGTACATACCTTATGTAAACTAACTGCCTGTTCAACGATTTCGAACGTAGACGTTCGATTAGAATTTTATATCGAAAATATTTTTTAAAACTGGGTTTTTTTCATATAAATTTTTTATGCGAACGATAACATTTGAAATCGTTGAACTGGTAGTTAATTATTTAAAAAATAGGGGTTGTTAGACGTGGTGTTTTCTTTCTAAGTGTGGATATGGTTGTAATTTTTTTCTAAAAAATAAAAAAAAGTTTTAATTCAGCTCCCTTTAAATATTTTTTAAAAATCAAAAAATTTTCAACGCAAGCAGAGTTCGTATTTGCTCATGAGTGTGCAGCACATGCGCTTAAATTTATGCTCATGCGCATGCGTATGTGCAACATGAGCATTGATAGATGAAACTTATGAGCATAAAATACTAGCGCACGCATGCGCTCTCATTAGAAGCCATGTTTGTTTGTTGCCAGAAATGCAGTTTATAAGGTTAAATTATTATTTTAAAATAGTTGTTAGTTAAAAATTAAGGTATTTGGTTATATTGGACATTCCTACATACATTTATTAAAATAAATAATTTTATGTTACATTTTTTTCTATGAAGTTTTAATTTCTGATGTATAGAATATGAACGTTATATACCAATTTGAATAATAAATATTTTTAATAGTAAGCATGAAAAAAACCAGAAGCTCCAATTCTAAGCAAATTTTCTGCTAGTTCGTTTTCGTGAATTGGTCGTTATTTAATCATTCTTATAAAAAACAAATGCACTAAACGTGTAAAAAGCTAACGGAATTTTTTGGTTTTATGTTTTAGTAAACATTCTACGTTACGCAAGGGATACCAAATCACCTTTTAAATTTCTAGACTAAAGGTGAATATTTTGACGTCGAAGGTAAAAACTGCTGCCAATTAACCGTCTCTTTATCTATGTATGTAAAACTTATATTTATTATAAACTATAGATAAATTTAATATGCTGATGTATACTTGAAAAACGTTTACTGTAAATGAAGTGTTAAAACTTTTTCATTGTTTACCATCTTCATTAACAACGGTGTCTACGGGAGTGGCACATAAAAACTTTTCGATACTATCGAGAGTATCGATAGTTTTTCAGCTTATTATCGAAACTATCTATTAGACCGACTATCGATAGTTTTGCAGCTCTAGCGCATCGCTTTTACCATTTCTTCCCGGACAGATACTTCATGTAGATTTTTTTTCAACAAATAGTTTACATTTTCTCACTTCCTTTAACAAGTTTTTTTAAAATACGCAGTTGTCATACCTATAGCTTCACGAACTATTATTGATGTTAAATCTGGTATTTTGCTTATTTTTAATAGTTTCAAGAACACTAAGCGCCTAGTTTCTGATAATGAAAAGGCTCTTTAATCGAACACGGTTGAAAATATGTTAAAGGATTTCTTAGGATTGAACAATTTTTCGTACCGCCTTTGAAAGCAATGGCCAGGAGTACGGTTTAATAACGTTAATCGAAAGCTAACCACTGGCCCATCGTATTTGTTCAAAGAAATAGAAGGTTGGGCAACAGGCGCGGATCCAGCTTGAGCCTTAAGGGGGGGGGGGGATTTTGTATTTTACAAAAGAGTAAAAAATTTGTTTTTAAAAGTTTATTAAAAACAATATGTGTATATTAGAGCAACTTAAAAAAAGAAGTGATTTTGTTACCCCTCTGAAAATAAAGCTTGAAATGTTTTATGATGATTCCCAACAAATTTTGGTTCTAGTTTTTTGTACTTTGCTCCAAGACGACATAAATAAAATTTGGTCATATTGCAAACAAAATGAAATCGTGCAAAATTTATACAAAGATAGAAAAGATTTTTTATAAATTTTATTATTATTTTTTACATTTTGATAAATTGAAAAATGAAAAAATTTGATACCCATATTGCCTACATAGGGAAAAAGATAAAATATATCGCGATTTTTGCGTTTTATGTGAATAAATACAAAAAAAAAAAAAATAACATTAACATTATTTTAAAACAGATTCAACTTGAAAAGCAGAACATTATTTCCAAATACGTAGAATTTGTATGAAAACCCGAAACGAAAATATGTATTTAGTAAAATATCTCAATAAGTAGGTCGCAAGTTGTCAATATTTATATACCATTGCTGCTTCAAAAACTCTTTTCGATGATACCAAATTTTATTTATGTCGTCTTGGAGAAAAGTACAAAAAATTCGAAAAACTAAAAAAAGGACTATTTTAAAAATGGTCCATCTCACGGATGGTCCACGCTAGCACCAAAATATTTTGGAAATCATCATAAAACATATCAAGCTTTATTTTCAGAGGGGTAACAAAAACACTTTTTTCAGCTCCATATTAGGTGAGTCGGTCTAGTGTATATTATATTTTAAAAAAAAAAACTCAGCAATAAGGTGAAATAAAATATAAGATCAGTTAAATATAAATTAAAATAAATTTATTTTTTTTTAATAAGCAATTTATGATTTCCTTGTGAGGCAAATTTAGATAGTACAGTCTATCTTCTGTCATTGTTGATCTGAGCCATGTCTTATTCAACGGGGGGTAGGAAATGACCTCTCGCTCGTAGCATTACTGACGAGCATTGAAACGCAAATTTGAAATATTTTTCTTTGATTTGGGTAGATATCTTCAGCACAGTTTATTAAAGCATCTACAACGTTTTCTGCTAGCTTTTCAGATATTCAACAGTTCAGGCTCAAGTTTAGATGTTAGTAGGTGTTAATCTCTTTTATCAAACATAATCAGCTCATCAGCTAGTTTGGTTTTAAAAGTTTTGTATCTGTATATGACTTGATTACACTTTGAGGTAGAAGTTTAGGTATGTTCAATACATTTAGGATATCTATTGGAAAAGGTGTTTTGAGATCTTCTAAAATAAATTCAATAAGAGGAATGTAACCTACAACTTGATAGTAATCTTCAACATTTTGGATGTGATTATTTCTTTCAAATCTTGTCTTTTCGATTGGAACCTCGATTTGAACGCAAATAACTTTAACTTTTTCAAAATCGCTTTAAATTGTTCTTCGGCTTTATTTCTTTTTTCTTCCAGGCACATGATTGAAGTTTTGATAAGGCTTGATCCTTTTGAAGATCTATACCGTGCTTTTGTAAAATGATACTAAGCGGCTGTGTTACAATAAGTATCACACTTAATATGTATGTGGTGTTTATTTTCTTTTGGTTTATTGAAAGTCAATATATATTAACTCTTGGTTTTAAATAATTCATTTATTCACAATTTCACTTATTGTTATTTTAATATTAGTTTAGTTTATAAGTTACACTTCAATTAGTTTTATGTAATACAAAAATAGTTTATAAGTAATAGTTCAATTTAATTATAAGTAATATTAGTTTAATCACTTCTATGACACTCGTTGTTGCGACCACTTCTTTTCTCTATGATGTCTACTTCTACTCTGATCTTTTCCTCGAACTTTCTGTCAACGTTCCCTTCGTTCGTCACAAGTACAGGGTTACCGTATCCTATCAATGTCCCAATCCCACATCCGGCCGTCCTGAACCCGCATTCGCCCTCGAATGTGCCTCCCAGGGTTTCATAAATTCTGCAACCGTCGTGGTTGCAATCGGACCTTCAAAACACCCTACCTTCTGAACCTCGTAACGACCATGGTTCAGTTTGCCCGTGACTTTGTATGGTCCGAGATACTTGGGTCGTAGTTTGACACCTGTGGCGAATTGAGTACGCTTAATGGCTACTAATTGGTTGACGTCGTATACAGTTTCGGGGATTCTTTTTCGATTGTATTCTCTACGGTTTTCTTGCTGTATTGCAAGGATGTCATCTCTCCCTTCTTCTCTTATTGCGTCGCGATCTTCATGTAACTTTTCAATCGTCAAATTGTCTAGTAACTCGCGAATATCTATTGTGTCATTTCTTCTCATGTCTAACCCGGTTATCAATTTGAAAGGTGCAATTTTGGTGCTCCTAGGTGGCGTGCTATTTAAGACTTGTTGAACGCGACCTACGTGTCTGTACCAATTTTCAGGTTTTTCCTGACATAATTTCGCTAACATTGTAACTACGATATTGTTTAACCTCTCTACCTGACCGTTTCCTCTTGGTACCCCCGTTGCTATTAGTAGGTGCTGTATATTCTCTGACATACAATATTCTCTAAATTGGTTAGACGTAAAAGCGGTACCCCTATCAGAAATTATTCTCCTGGGGTTTCCAAAAGTTATAGCCTGTTTTGTTAGGCGGTCCACAACCTCATTTGTGCCTGTGCTCTTAGTGGGGTACAGCCAAACAAATTTGGAAAAAGCATCCACAATTACTAATATGTGGTTGTATTGTTTACGAGTGGATTCCATAGGTCCTACGTGATCGAGGTGATAAGTCACGAATGGCTTATCAGCCTTGTCAATCGGGCTGAGGAATCCTTCTTTGCGTCCTCGTTTTGCTTCGGATACTAGACATTCGATGCAGCTTTTTACAATGCGATCTACTTTGTTTGTCACATTTGGGATGTAATACGTCTTCTGCAATAGTTCTTGTGTCTTGCGAGTAGCGAAGTGTCCTTGCTTGTGAGCCATCTGAATTATTTCCTGTTCCATTGAGCTGGGTACTACCAACAGCTCCTTATCAGGATCCTTATACAGTATTTCGTATTTCATAAAATAATCCTCGTAAGGTTCTGTTTCCAGAATTTTCCGGATTGCTTTTATCCATTCGTCTTGTAGTTGTGCCTGCTTCAAGCGATGTCCCAAGGAATCCTGCACCATCAAACATGTTAAACGGCTTAAGGCGTCTACGTGCTTCATTCTCGACCCTGATCTATGCTCTATTTTGTAATCAAATTCTTGTAGAAAAAGAGCCCATCTTGATACACGTGGTGGTACGTCCTGTTTACGCATTGTTAGTGCAAAAGCGTTGCAGTCTGTAACGATCTTTATCGGTATCCCTAGCACGAAAATTCTCCACTTTTTAAGAGCTTCAATTACAGCCAAAACTTCTAGCTCGTATGAGTGGTATTTTTGTTCTGTCGGAGTTGTTTTCCGACTCATGTATTCCACGGGGTGGAATTGTAAATCTTCATATTTTTGCAGCAATACTGCACCGTACCCGTATAGACTGGCATCTGTATGTATTTCTGTAGCGGCTCTGGGGTCAAAAATTCTCAGAATTGGTGGGTTTACCATAGAATTTTTTAATTGTTCGAAAGCCAAAACTTCTTCGTCATCCATTTTAAATTTTGTGTCTTTTCTCAACAAGTTTGACAGTGGTTTTGCCATGGACGCATATCCTGGGATGAAACGTCGTAGATACGAGGTAAGTCCTAAAAATCTTTGTACTTGTTTTACGGTTCTTGGCAAGGGGTAATTGCTTACAGCGCGTGTTTTCTCAGAGGATGGTGAAATGGTTGAGTTCTCAAATATGTAACCCAAAAAATTTATTTTTCTTTGTAAAAATTGGCATTTTGCCCACTTGATATTTAACCCGTTTCTTCCTGCTACTTTTAAAACTTTTTCTAGCTTTGTCATACCCTCGTCTTCATCCTCTGATGGTATAACTATGTCGTCCATGTACACCACTAATGTGCCATCATTTATCAATTCACGAAAAACAGAGGCGATGTACCTACAAAATACCGCAGGAGAGTTTGATATACCAAATGGTACAAACTTAAACTCAAATTGTCCCCTATTAGTTACAAAAGCGGTGTACTTTTGAGACTCTTGCTCAACAGGCACGTGAAAAAATCCGTTTCGTAAATCTAACGTTGAAAATATTTTAGCACCCTTTAGTCTTTGTATGACGTCATCGATAAGTGCCATTGGAAAATTATCACGAACGATTTTTCCGTTGAGTTTTCGGTAATCACAACATAAACGCCTTGTACCGTCCTTTTTTTTAACTAAAACTACAGGAGCTGAATATTCGGAATAGCTTTCTACTATAATACCGTCTTCTAACCATTCTTTGACTTGATTGTCAATGAAACATTGGTCAGAATTTGGTACTCTACGGGGTCTATGGGCGACAGGAATATCGTCACTTAACACGATTTTCATTCTCACAGGAAATGTGTCCGGTTTCATTGGCCTATAAGTCATTACTGCGTTTTTTACCATGTTCTTCTTTTGACTGTCGAGATGCTGTATTTGCAATTCATCTTCCATACAATCAGTAATTGTAGCTGATTGAATCAATTCAGCAAATTCTTCGTGTAGTTCGGCGATCGGGTTGGTTTCCATTGGAGTATCGTTTTTATTTTTTGAACAAGTATCGATAACATCATTATTCTCGTTAAATAGTGACCATTCTGAAATTTTGTTACGAAATTTAGCTCCCTTTGCATCTATAATTAAATCTACCTGGGCCAAAACATCGTTGCCTATAACGGCCGAGTACAAAATGTCACTCTCTTTAGTCACATGAAAAACTATTTCTATCTCTACTGCTCCTAATTTTGTACGCGTTTTAAAACTTCCTAAAGTTTTTATAGTCTTGCCACCTATGCCCGTTAGTGTCTTCGATTCAGATTTCAGTTCTACGTCACTTAACATCATTAAGGCGTCGTACCGAAGGACGCTTATATCACTACCTGTGTCGACTATTGCCGTAATTTTCTTACCAAAAATTTCGATATCTGTAAAAATTCTCCTTGATGACGAAGCAATGTCATCAGCTAAAGTGTGAACGTTGTTATTTTCGTTCTTGTTTTTCTTTTTGTCGTCCTGCTTCTCGTTCTTGACATTCGTGGTGCAATTAAATGATTTGTGTCCAAAACCTTTGCATTTGAAGCACTTTTCCTCTGCTTTGTTGCACTTCGCCGCCACATGTCCTTTTTCACCACATTTAAAACAACGCCGTTCACTATTAGTATCTGTGTTACGTTTTTTCTGAGGTTCAGATAGTTTCAAGTTTGATGACTCTCCAGCTGCTCTGATTTTCTCATACGTCTTAAGTTTTGCCTTAAGTTCTTCTATATTTCGGGCTTGATATAGTATGGCCTTGTTAGTGTGAGAATCCTTAATGCCCTGAATAAAGTATTCGATAATACTCTCGTCGTCCATATCTATGGGTTTAGCTATTTCTTGTAGACTGTATAAATACTCACGAAAAGTCTCATCATTTGTTTTCCGACGATTCGATAAAATCTTGTGAATCTCCACAGATGATAACTTAGCACCAAACTCACCCGTTAGCAGTTTCTTAAGAGAAGACCAATTATTCAGATCGGGCTGACTTCTGACAAATATCCTTGCTGCCCCTTTAAGAAGCTGTTTGGCGTATATATACTTTCGTAAATCGTCCCAACCTACTGTACAAGCAACGTCCTCAAATTCTTGCAACCATTTCCTAACTTCGGGTAATCCATCCCCGGAAAAAGTGGATATTGAATCCTGAATATCGCGTAGTGAGAAAATATTACCGCGCTCTATTACCATACGGTCTGTCACAGGTAAAACTTCCCCATGGCCTACGTCCGATTCTTCGTCGCGTCCCAACCCAAAGTGTTGCAATAAACGGTCCTGCAATTCTGATTTATTACCAGCCTTAGAAAGATCTCACTTGCCTAACTCAGTTTTTAGCTCCTCCACGGTCATACCTAAAACGTCGTTAGCTAACATTTTCGTAGCAAGTGGTATTATGCACAATGAAATTTAATAGAAATGTTTAAGAAATAATATAATAGTATACCAAAGTAAAAATATTTCTTAACCTAGGGTTAGTATGATAAAATTTTAATTAATTTTATTATATTCCCTTCTACTCATTAAACATTCGATTATACAAAACTGTTTATTTGGCGCTTGTTAATCTGTATAAAATATTTTAAACATCAATCAATTGTAGTAATAACCTCTTAAATTCGTTCCCCAAAGGGTTAATTATATCATCTACTTTAACTCAAAGTCTTCAAATTATTTTGTTTACACAAAATTTACTTTTTTTTTCATGAACATCTAAAACTTTAACTCAAAGTCTTCAAATTATTTTGTCTACACAAAATTTACCATTTTTTTTTATGAACATCTAAAATGCAAAGCATTAATATTACTCTAAACTTCTAATTTCTCTTCAAGTTGCACATCTAAAAATGTAAATCACTCAGTTTACACTTAACTTCTCAATTCTCTTTACGTCTTAATTGAGTTCTGCGCGATAAATAATCAAAACTCCTACTTCTAAAATATTCTGCACAAACTCTTAATTTGAACTTCTCTTTTGTTCATCTACACAGCTTCATCAACTTCAAACGTTAAATCAATAAGTATAAAATAAAAAATATATGCTTAATGACAGTTATTTTCCTTATACATACATATTTATACACTTTGCTTTGTGTTTCACACCCTTCACTGCTTCATTATTCAATGCTATTGTTTTCATTTATCATCTGCTCAGCGACGTCGATACATGCAGCAAGTACTTCTCACCATCCACTTTGCTTGCTTCGAAAAAAGTTCAGTCACACAGCGCAGTCTCTGCTTCATCGGAACAGAGCGATATTTTGTAAATCAGCGTACGCACAACTATTAATGTAGTTCTTTCTTGCTTTGTTGTTGTTGCAGTTTTTCTCTGTTTGTTTCTGTTTTAGCAACAGTCAATTGCACATAAATTTTGTATGTACCTATGTACTCGCTTCTTTTCTATGTACAGAATGTAACTGTTTTTTCCACTTGTATTGCAATCGAAAGTGTAATATTTTCTTTAAAAGAACTTTATAACACTTATAATGTTATAACACTTTTAATTTTAAAATTAAAATTGTGATATTAAGGCATTAAAATTGTGGTGTTTTTTTTTCAATAAATCCCGGTTGAGCCCCCAGTTGTGGTGTTTATTTTCTTTTGGTTTATTGAAAGTCAATATATATTAACTCTTGGTTTTAAATAATTCATTTATTCACAATTTCACTTATTGTTATTTTAATATTAGTTTAGTTTATAAGTTACACTTCAATTAGTTTTATGTAATACAAAAATAGTTTATAAGTAATAGTTCAATTTAATTATAAGTAATATTAGTTTAATCACTTCTATGACACTCGTTGTTGCGACCACTTCTTTTCTCTATGCTGTCTACTTCTACTCTGATCTTTTCCTCGAACTTTCTGTCAACGTTCCCTTCGTTCGTCACAAGTACAGGGTTACCGTATCCTATCAATGTCCCAATCCCACATGTATGTATGTATATTCCAAAAATAAGTTCAAAAGTACTAAGTGAGTTCCTTAATATAAGGCTTATGATGAAGTATCTCTATCTTTCCACCCAGAAATTTTTCCAAAACTTCTACTATATGATGTACACTTGTTGCAAAGTGTAAAATTGAGTCGTGACCGTCCACCCATCTTGCCCCGCATAATGTAGAGAGTTTGGCTCCCAAATACCTTGCTAAAACTGCGTTTCGCTTGGGATGATTATATTTAAAAAATTTTGTCGTTTCTTTAACAAATGGTACAACTTTTTGTATTAATGGCACTTTATTGCTTTTAGAAATTGAATTGTTTGATTTATTTATTTAACATATTTAGGTCTATGGATAAATCCCTACAGCCTAATACAAATGAGTATTTAACTTAAGTATAATATTACGTTTCACAATAATTATATCTAGAGAAAAATCAATAAATTCAAACATTTCATTAAAGCAACACAGTTTTCTAAATGGGTCTGCCATCGCATAGTTAGTTCGGAAAGTTTTTGTATCGTTTTAAATAAAAAATTTTTTAAAATAAAAAAAAATAAAAAATATAAGGGATAATAGTACCGTACCGTACGTCGTGGAATGTTTAATGATAATCTACTTAATAAAAAATTGGAGCATACTTTTCCATTTATTAAGTTTATTACAAATGAGGCACTTAGCATAACTCTGCGACTTTTCAGTGTTTGCAAACGTATTAAGGATAATCTTGTAGAATATGAGGGGAGATTATCATAACCTCGATATGTATCTCTCAGGCAAAAAAGCAAGAATTGTTTTTGAATGGATTCAATATGATCAGTATGAACCATATAATGTGGATCCCATACCATCGAACCGTTTTCTATTATTGGTCTAACGAGAGATGTGTAAAGTTGTTTAGTGACAAAAGGATCATTGAATTCTTTCGCCCAACGTTTAATAAAAGCCAGAGTACCACGAGCCCTGTTGACTGTCATAATATTTGTCCACTATCTCGATTTTATAGTCACCGAGTTTATAGTTATTTATAATACTACTTTTTCTAGAAAAGCGCATATGTTTACATTTTTTATAGGAATATCAAGGCGTTTGTTTCGCATTTGTTGCGGTTTCCAGAATTTTTTAACAGCTCTATTTTCTGCTGACATCAGAGGACACCCATCTCTTCCAGCTCCTACACAATTTTTTAGGTCAAGACCAAAATTTTTGAAAGCGCCTTCGCATCAATTGACTCATCAATGTCATTATAAATATCTTTTGAAGCCTCTTCAAATGGGTTTACAACAAAGCCAATAAATTCTTCTCTAACAACTTTTTGTTGTATGTTGAAATATTTAAAGATAAGGAAATCTGGCTTTTCCCCGACAAATCCGTGCTTTCGTCAAAAATTTTCGAATAGAATTTTGATTCATATAACACATATATACATAAATATTGCATTTACTAAGGCTTATTAATAATTCAACCGCACGCATTATCAAGTCAAACGTTTAGTCTTTGGATATAGATGGCACCTGCTGGGATTGAATGTAGAATAATAACTATTTGAATACGGTAAATTAGATGTTTTATTGGAAATATCTAATAAATAACTATTAGGATTAAGATTTGGAAACTTATTGAAAATTGGAGATTCAATAAAAAAAAAAACAAAAAAATACTTATTGAAAATTTCGTTAAAGATTCAATAAAAAAACAAAAGAAACCTTGCTGGGATTTCCAAAAATTTAGAAATTCTTGTATTATCGAAATAAACAAAACATATTTTTATAATTTAGGGAAATTTCCTTATTCCCCCCCCCCTGAATCCGCGCCTGTTGGGGAATAAGGTTGATAAGGTATATTTGGAAAAAGTTGTTGAACAAGACTTAAGCTTCGTACAGACGATGGTCAGACCTTATAATATTGTAAGCAGGCGTTGCCAACAGCAATATTTTTCTGACAATGGTGCGATTGTCAGATGCATTAATTTTGCACTTCTGCAAATACAAATGAGCTTACAATGTTCACACAGTTGTAAGACATTTTAGCCAATTTTGATGCAATTTAAGCAACGCTGCTTACCAATATTGTAAGATCTGACCATCGTCTGTACGAAGCTATAGGCACTAAAGTTATTCTAGACCAGTGGTGATCAAAATTGAAATGCTTTTGTATTGGTGAGAAACTGAGAGAAATATACAATTGAATTTAAAATATAGTGCAACAAAAAAGTAAACGAAAAGATTATTATCAAAATGTAATCGTAAAAATTGTATTGGTTTAAAAATCTGTTTAATACTTCAAAACACAATTAATTTGCTTTTTTAACTGTCCAACAAATCCCTCATTCTTACCCGATATAACATTTGGTCCATTCGTGCAGACCCCAACAAATTTCTTAGGGTCTACAATAGACAGAAGTTTTTCGCATACCAAAGCAAACAACAATTTTCCTGTAACGTTTCCGTAAAAAGTTTCCAATGAAAACATAGTTTCGAAAACGTTGAATTCCTTATCCACGCAAAGAACGCAAATAAGAAGTTGACAGAAATCGTTTATGTCAGTGGTTTCGTCAAAGCAAAAAGAATAAATTTCGCAATTTTTTATTTTTTCCTTTACTGCAGAATCAACCGATATTCCTAACTGTGCCACACGTCGCGGAATAGTAAAACGCGACAAGGGTATAGATTCAACTAAGTTGATGCTAAGCTTACAATGCTTGAAATCTTTTTTTTTCAAATCTCTATCAAATTTTCTTCATTATTTTCTTCCTCTTCTAACCATCCCTTCAATTTTTTAAAATACATATTTTTCATTTCGATAAAAAGCTCTTTTTTATCATCTACATTATATTTTTGTATAACGCTATGAAAAATATCATAATGCCTTCGGATAACCGAATCCCAGTGCCCTTTAAATGTTTTATAACACAAAAGGCATTGAGGATTACCAAATGCATTATTATTATTATCGTAATGGTACGAACATTTTTTTTACGCACTATTTTTTTAATTTAACCAAAGCATCCGCTAAGCATGTGCACTATTTGCCGTCTGAAAGACAACTGAATTAAAAGAGCATAAAAAAGTGATGGGTGGAGCCAAAAAGCAATTGCTCTATGAAATGATCACCACTGTTCTAGACGGTAAACGGGTTCCTAAAAATAATATAAGATAAATAACTCCAACTAGCCATAACAGAACTGATGTAAGGAAATTCGAACGACAGCGACTCGGACACACTAGATTAACACATGGACATTTAATGAACCTGCCGACTAACAACATCTGCAACTGGGTATCTCCCATTCTTTGACGGCACTGACCCAGCTGAAATTTCATCTATTCCCCCCTAGGAAAATAAAGGATAAATTATATATTTTCTGAAATCAACTAACACATCAACATCTAATACATTTTTTTCTCTTGTTTTTGCCATTAATTAATTACACTGCTCAGCAGCAAAATCCTCCGTTAAATAAAACTATATGGACTATATGGATTTTGATGCGCTGAACTCAAATCCGTTCTCGGTTTTTTTCCACCAGATCGGCATTTTTTTTATGGCCGTGGCAAGTCAGGTACGGAGACATATTTCATCCTAACTCGAGAACCAGCCATTCGATTTTCAAAAGTAAAACACCAGAAGATGTGTAACAAAATTGTATTTATTTTAGCCGAACAGAATTTTTCTGTATCTCTTATCGTTTTGGAATTATTCAGAAATTAATGGATTTTGTGCAAAATTCGTAATATTTTTCAATTTAAAAATGGAATTAAAAAAAATATAAAGCAAGTATTACACATTTTGCACTTTTTTCTGAGAGCTACTTATCTTAAAAATAAAAAAAGCCATAAAACATAAAAATCGGTTAAAAAATTTAGATTTTATTGTCAATTTACCGCAGGTACCCAATATTGACCAAATATGTGTAATGCAGCAAACAACGTCAGAGTGGGCGCACTAAAGCGCCTTGTAGCAGCAATGAATGGCAACTCTTTACTTCTATCTATTTTCGTACAACAAAATCAAATACAAGCAAAAAAGGCTGCCAGATTTGTAATTTTGTAGCAACGCCTCGCTTAAAGCACACACCCTGTAGTCACCCGTAGATGACTTCAAATTAAAATATTTACCTATATATATATAGATATATATATTAGCCTATATATTTTTTTATTTAAAATAACACAAAATTTTTGTTACTAGTTATTAATTTTTATTTAGGAAACATTGTTAAAATAAAAAAGTAGCTCAAGCTGTTCCGGTGTATGCGGAGATTCAACTTTTGTTATCTTTAATTAATATTTCTTTTTTTTTATTAATATTATCAGTTTGAGATTCTTGCCAAATCGACCAACAAAAATCTGCAAGCATTCCTTCCGATGGGTTTCCATTATAACGCTTCTCTATATGTAACATATCTTGATGGAACCTTTCACCATGTTCGTCTGATACTGCACCAAGATTAGCCGGAAAAAAATCTAGATGCGAGTCCAAAAAATGAATTTTAAGGGACATGTTACACTTTAGAGCTTTGTAGGCAGAAAGTAGTTCTTCGATGATTTCATGGTAGTTTTCAGCTTTTCTGTTTCCCAAAAAATTGTGGCACGCATTCACAAAAGCTGTCCATGCTCTTTCTTCCACATCATTCAATTTCGTTCTAAAGACCTCGTCCTTCATAAGCTGTCGTATTTGTGGACCTACAAATATGCCTTCTTTTACTTTTGCATCGCTGATTCTAGGAAATTTGCTCTTAATGTATAGAAAGCCTTCACCGTCCTTGTTCATTGCTTTGACAAAATTTTTCATTAGGCCTAACTTTATAAGAAGAGGAGGCAGAAGTATTTTTTCTTTTTGAACTAAAGGCTCTTCTGCTACATTTTTTTGTCCCACGTGTTTTAGTCACGTGTTTTAGTCAGGCAAAAGTAGCAATCATTTTGATGACTTTGTGGTTCACTCCAAATCGCTGGCTTCATAAACGGCAAACACTTATGACTTCCTTTTATCCAACCTCTTAAAGACCTTGCACAGCTACTACAACATATTTTCGGCAGACAATTTTTATCTCTATCATCGATAGGAAACCCAAAATAACGGCGATAAGCGTCTCTAATCTGGAAAGATATTGTCTCCCGTTGAGAACTTAAAGTTAGATTGCCACATACGTAACAAAATAAATTTGGAGATTTGTTACAAATCCTTGACATTTTATAATATTAAAGCGTTTGTGGATTCTTTAATTGCTTTATTTCTTTACACAATAACAAAGTATACTATGAGATCTATTTACTGTTGCCGATTTTAACGGCACGATATTCAAATCTAAAGTGACACACTGTCCATCAGCTTCTATATATACAATAAATACTAGAATCAACCCTAATGTTCTTAATTTGAAATCCCAGGTAATTGAATATCATATGCAAGACTGGTGTAAGGAAACTTACGTCACCCACTGTATTTAATAAATATTTCATTTAGTTATTACTTTTTGCTTTAACTTGTACTTATAACTTGTACCGTTAGAAAGTAGTTCTGTAGTATAACATTAAGTCTACATATTAAGATTAATATAAATGAAGAAAATAAAGGGCAGAACGGTCAGTCTGCATAAAGTTGGAAAACAAACAACATGTCTTTTTTAATTTCGCGACTACCATCCGCTACACTGGTTGCATAACAATATTGGTTACCTGCGGTAAATTGACAATAAAATCTAAATTTTTTAACCGATTTTTATGGTTTGTGGCTTTTTTCATTTTTAAGATAAGTAGCTCTCAGAAAAAAGTGCAAAATGTGTAATTCTTGCTTTATATTTTTTTAATTCCATTTTTAAATTGAAAAATATTACGAATTCTGTTCGACTAAAATAAATGCAATTTTGTTACACATCTTCTGGTGTTTTACTTTTGAAAATCGAATGACTGGTTCTCGAGTTAGGATGAAATATGTCTCCGTACCTGACTAATTAAGGGCAAAAAATTTGCCACGCCCATTAAACAAAATCTCGATCTGATGGAAAAAAACCGAGAACGGATTTGGGTTCAGCGCATCAAAATCCATATAGTTCACATAGTTTTAATTAACGGAAAGACAAAACATTATTTTTTGCAGAGCAGTGTTATTAATACATAACGTTTTCTTTTATATTATATTGAGCTGAAGGCCAAAGTTGCTATTGCTCTTATATTTATATTATCTTGTGATTTGTTATTAAAAGCTAATAAAACAATAAATATATGTCGAACTACACTTATTTAAAAATCGCTTATTAATTAACATATTGCCACCTTAAGGGCCATTATTACAACTTACAAGTAGTTATTTTTAGGATGCTATCTGACAGATAAATAGTTTTTGGTTATTAAAAGTTAACATTAACCTAAAAAGTGACTGATAAGCTAACATCAGGTTTGTCTTCATGGTAACTTTACAAGTAAACTTTAAGAACTTGAAGATGCCATATTTTCTGCAGAAGATATGGTAACTTCAATGATAGACTTAAATTACTCAACTTTTTCAAAAAACACAATTTAACACAAAAAACAAAACAATTTACCATTAAAACCAAAAATAATTCACAAAAATTTACTTTTGTTTTTAATTAATAAATAAAACAAAACTAAGTCGTTGCCACTACGTATTTTAAACAACCAAAAGTAGTCGGTATATACTGCAATGTTGCCACAGTATATAAATTAAATTTTTTCGGACAGTTGTAATAATGGAAAAAACTTATTGGTCACTTTATCGTTCAAGATAGCTATTGTTCACGTTAACTATCAGCAACTTTATCATTAGGTTGTAATAATGGCCCTAAATGAAAATAAACGTAACTACAAAAAATTTTAATTTTTGATTGATTAGGTTTTGTTTTATCAAACTTACTGCCTGTTAATCTATTTACAAACGAAGACTTCGATCGCTTAACTTACATTTAAAACAAAAACAAATTATAAAATATTGTTTTTGTTTTACGTGTAAGTTAAGCGATCGAAGTCTTTGTTCGTAAATAGATGAACAGGCAGTTAATGTCCGAGCGAATTTTTAGACCCCTGCGATTTATAATGGCGACTTTATTAAAGAAATTCAATTCTCAAGACTACTTTATTATTATTGAATATGTAAAGTTGTTTGCTTCTTCTGTAAAAAATTGAAAGTGTCGCTACGGTTAGTTTGCATTTAAGGTGACAATATGTAGCCTTTTTAAAAAAAAATTTCAAAGTATGTTTACTTAATATTTTTGTTTTTAATTGCAGAACAATATGTTAAAACAACCTATTGAGTTGGCCAGTGTATTCGAAATCAGAGTTGAAAGCTGTAACTATGAGCAATTCATCATCACCAGCCTGCCACTTCTTGTTTATTTATAAATTTAGACCAATAATTTACACAATTTTGCATTTGAATATAATTTCTATCTTATCAGTGGTGGCTTATCCTTGTCGAATTCAAATGGTAAGTTTAATACGTTATTATCAATTTTCTCATTGGCACCGATATACATATTAGTTGCCAATCTAGCCATTTAGTGGCTAGATTTTTTTGAGATCTTTTACTAAAGATTAAGCCATTTTTAGGGACAGTTCCGTTTGTGCTTTATTGTGATACAGGCGTGTATTTTTAACCGCGCATACAATTTGAATTATTACAATTGATTTTTTTTTAAATAAACATTTGGTGAATGAATGATATATGTATGTATGAATGTACATACATATCTAAGTATACATATTCTGAGCAAAAACATTTTGGTTTAATTCTTATTTTTAGTGTTGTTGTAAATATAATAATCAATAAAAATATTAAAAGCACAGTAAAACGGTGAAAAACAAAAATAATTTACTCCATGCGTAAAAACAATGAAACAACAATAAAACTTAATGAAAGAAATGTTTATATGACAGTGCATTCTAACGAAAATAATGCTGAAATAAATAAAACCAAAAAAAAACAATATTAACTACCTAACGGCTAAGCCAATCATTGGAACACGTTCTCTTTCATGTTCGGTGTTTACAAAAACGGTGGATAGTGATACATTAAAATTATTTAACTCTCTCTTGGGACAAGTGTTGCCGAGCCCGCAAGTATTGCCATCCATCTTCGATAGAATAAATTCATAAAATCGTTTGGCAATTCTGGAGGATGAATCCTCAGAAGCACCAAACGTGATAAAATCGTCCAAGCCTCCCCAGATATAGCTTAGGGAGAAAAACTCAAACGAGCTAATAAAGAATATGATCTCGATGATAGGTGAAAATTCGTAAATACAGGTAAATCATGAGAATGATTTTCGTTAATTAACTAACAAATTCGAAGCCCTTAAAAAAAGCTTTAACACATACCAACTAAAGAGCAGCAAAGGTCTTCAGGTAGTGATCAAGGAAATAGACTCATGCGTGGACCCAGATGAAATTAAAACTTTTTAGGAAGAGAAGGTTTTTAAAATAAGAAACGTTACAAATATTAAAAATAGGGAAAAAAATCCCCAACCATTTTTCGGGCGTAGTTAGAAGCCGGCGACGTAAAGCTAAAAAAAACGAAACGCATCCTATTCACAATCTGAAATATATTCTGTATAGAAGAATAACTATAGAAGAGCCACACAAAAGAAATGGTCCCGTTCAATGTTTAAACTGTCAAGAATTTGGTCATACTAAGACATACTGCTATTTACCGCCTGTTTGCGTAGTATGTAGTGAATTACATGGTACAGTTCTTTGCGACAAGTTTAAAACCGACCCCAAAGTAAAAAAATGTAGCAACTGTGGCGGTTATCACACTGCCAATTATAGAGGATGCCCTGTATATACTATCGTCAAGCAGTCGGTTGGACCGAAAAGTAGTCCCCCTCAAATGCAGGTAACAAATCATGTAAACACTTATGTCATTCAGGCTGCGCAGCGTAGTAATAACAGAACCTCTTACGCTAACGTCCTAAAATCAAACCATGTACCAATGCAAGGTGTTGTGCCAAGTAATGATGTATCTCTAGTTTCAAATTAAAGTCGTCTAGAAAAAACTTTGGAAACATTAGTGCAAACAGTAAATAATTTTACGAACACAATGGGTAATATGATGCAGGAAATTCTTAGAATGCAATCGATGCTATTGCAAGCTGTACTTAACAAGCCATGAACTGTTTAAAAATTTGTTTTTGGAACGCAAACGGCATCCGCCAACATAAAAATGAAGTCGAATACTTTCTTAAAAATAAACAAATCGACGTCATGGTGGTTTCTGAATCTCATTTGTCCTCAAGAAATACGTTTAAAATCAATGGTTATACACTATATGATGCCAAGGACCCTCGAGACAGAGCTTGTGGAGGTTCAACCATTTTAATAAAAAACCGAATTAAACAATACCTAATGTGTGATTATCGTGAAGATTATCTCTAAGCAACGAACATCTGTGTTGAAGAGCTAAATCGAAACATAGTTATTTCGTCTTTATACTCTCCACCTAGATTTTCAATATCAGAAAGCCAATATTGTGAATATTATAAATCACTAGGACCCTGTTTCCTGGCAGCTGGCGATTACAACGCAAAACATACCTTCTGGGGGTCACGACTGATAACACCAAAGGGTCGTGTTTTATTCAATACAATTTCTAAAATGGATTTAATAGTGGTAGCGAGCGGACAACCAACATATTGGTCTACTGATCAGCAAGAAATTCCAGATGTCATCGATTTCGGCGTGATTAAAAACATTCCCATAGAATCGATTCATGTTAAAGCTTCCTTAGAATTATCTTTCAACCACATACCTACAATTGTTACTATAATGAACCCCAATAGAGTTGTATCTCCGACTGGTTACTTAGCGGCGTCTGCTACACAAATTAATTGGTTAAAATATAAAAAATATCTCAGTACCCATTGCACAGAAAATATTCCGCTTAGCACACCGGAGAATGTGGATTCCTCTATTGTTAATTTTGACAGTTATCTTGAACTAGCTGTTCAACATTCCAGTCTTGGCTCAAAAAAAAACAAAAAATAGTAAAATATTTTCTACAGTTGTCGAGCGGTTCCTGACTGAAAAAAGGAGAGTTCGAAGAGAGTGGCAATTGCACAGATCCCCGCAACTTAAGAATTTATTAAAAGAGTGCACAAAAAGGCTAAGAAAGTTACTGCAGACTCATAAAACGGCTTCTCTAGAAAATTATCTAAATGAACTTGATGCAACTTCACAATCAGACTACTCATTATGGCGTGCAGCTAGAAATCTAAAAAGGCCAGTTATATCTAAGCCACCATTAAGAAACTTGAATGGTAGTTGGGCAAGAAACGATATTGAAAAAGCAAATCTGTTTACAAGTCACTTGAAAAACGTATTTACAGCAAATATATATCACGATATTGCGGTCGAGTTACCACCTGTTGCTGCTAGAGCAGCTATTCCCCTTAGATTTGAGTTAAGAGAAATTGAAAAGGCTATTTGTGACTTTAACACTAAGAAGGCACCTGGTATTGATAAGATCAGTAATAAAATGCTTTTAGAGCTACCTCGCATAGCAAAGAAAATTATTCTTGTTATTTTTAATGCTATTTTATGCTTTGAATACTATCCTCAAAAATGGAAGGTTTCCTTAGTTACCATTATACCTAAGCCAGGTAAAGATCATACAAAAGTTGAGTCATATAGGCCTATTAGCTTATTATCAAATATGTCAAAGCTGTTTGAGAAATTCCTAGTTTCAAAACTAACACCGATTTAAAGTGAAAATAGATGTATTCCAAACCATCAATTCGGATTTAGAAGAAAACACAGCACAGTTGAACAAACTCATCGAATAGAAAATGTCATAAGAAAAGCATTTGAAGAAAAAAAAAATATTGCTCAGCTCTCTTCATCGATGTTTCGCAAGCTTTTGATAAAGTCTGGCATGAAGGCTTAGTACATAAATTGAAACAAAATTTACCAGCAAACACACACAAGCTGTTAGGAAGCTAATTAGTCGGTCGTCAATTTATAATTAAAGAAGGAAATTTTTTAAGTTCACCTTAGCCAATTGGCGCTGGAGTCCCACAAGGCAGCATCCTGGGCTCTCTATTATACTTAATTTATACTTCGGATATGCCAACAACTTCAAACTTCAACATGTGCAGACGATACAGCTTTTCTAAGCGTGCACGAAAACCGTTATGAAGCATCGCGTTACTTACAGCATCATATATTTCAACTAGAAATTAGGTTAATACAATGGAGGATAATGGTCAATGATCAAAAATTCGTACATATCACATTCACCTTGCGTCGGGACTCATGCCCCCTATTTAAATCAATAATCAATCCATTCCTCAACATTCGCATGTAAAATGTCTCGGTATACATCTGGATCGGCGATTAACGTGGAAATGCCATATAGAGGCAAAATTAACTCAAATGAAACTAAAAGCCATTCAAATTCATTGGCTTATTGGAAGAAATTCTGTCCTTAGTCTCGATTGCAAGCTTCTACTTTACAACTCTATCTTAAAGCCTATCTGGTGGTACGGTAGTCAACTATGGGGCACTGCCTCGGCTTCTTATATCGAAACAATTTAAAGGCGCCAAAATAAACTTCTTCGAATAATCACAGCCGCTCCCTGGTATGTTAAAAACTCAAATATCCAAAGGATCTCAATGTGCCACTGGTAAGAACTATTATTACGAAGTATGCGGTTAAATATTTAAAAAGGCTAGAGGTGCACCCAAATCTACTAGCTCGAAATATTTTAAATCATGGCGGCCACACTCGCTTAAGAAGAAGAGACACTGCAGCACTTACCCATTAAGATGAGCGATAACTACTATATATGTGAACAGAACCCGTGATGAAGAAAATTTTTGTCTGGCGCTGGCAGGACATAAATAAAGTATTAGGATAAGATTTGATTAATTATTGTTAAGCTTCGTACAGACGATGGTCAGATCTTACAATATTGTAAGCATGCGTTGCCAACAGCAATATTTTTCTGACAATGGTGCGATTGTCAGATGCATAAATTTTGCACTTCTGCAAATACAAATCAGCTTACAATGTTCACACAATTGTAAGACATTTTAGCCAATTTAACTGCAATTTAAGCAACGCTGCTTACCAATATTGTAAGATCTGACCACCGTCTGTACGAAGATTTAGTTCATTTTTAATATATGAAGATTCAATAAATAAATATTGATAAAAAAAAATTTAGGGCGTGTTTTTGACATGGAGATTAGAAATTTAGTCATCTTTATCTGTGTTTTTAGTTTTTAAGATGACAATGAATTTCTTTTATGTCAGTTTAAGCGGCCAACGTTGGTGGCTTAAACTAAATCATCAAATGTCAACACATACACATGTTTAACTAAAGCATCTGTTAAATTTTTTCTTAGAAAACAGAAAAATGGATTATTCTAGTAAACATGAAGACTTTAGTGATTCTGAAACATATGAAAACCGAAATAAAATAACTATAAGAATTAATTTTCTTTTTATAAGATTTAAAAAGGCGAAAATTCTTCTTCTTCTGTATAAAATGCTAAGTGGATTAATAAAAAGTTGCCATTTTTAATATGTTGCTGCCATTTGTTGTTATTCAGTATGGCAATGCTGCAAAGTTTAAACTACCTCTTAAAAACGGCAAACACATTTAGTACTCAATTAAATTTATTCTGAGATTAATTAATTATAGTTTGCCGCTAAGATTAAACTCGATGTTAAAAACCCACTTTTAATGGTGAAGAGTTGGAAACACTGATACATAAATACTGTAACGATCAGTGTGACCACATTTGCTTATTTCGAGCTAAATTTAGCTTTATTTTTTTACGTTTAGCTTGAAATATTTCATTTAGCTTTTAGCTGTTTTAAAAAATGCATTTAGCTTTTCCTTTAAATTTATTTTTGTGTTATTAATTCATATTTCAAAATAAATAAAACAGTTTTACAGAATAAATTTATGTATAAAGTAGTTAAAAAAAAATAATAGACTGTCAGAACATAATATCAACATCTCAAATCTTTTTAAGAATATAAATATTAACAAAAAAAATATGCAAATACATATATGTCAATAAAAAATGGAGCTGCCAAAGAAGCAGGTTTGTAAGGGAGAAACGTAAAATATGGCGAGGTCCCACTTTAAAGCCATACATTTTCGACACAGAAAGAGATTTATTCAAAGCGGTGAATGTACCGCTATTTTTTAATATGCTCCCTTACAAGCCTGCTTCGTAGTAAGGAAATATCGTGGCTCTTCAAATGTTATAGAATTCGTTCACTTACCTTACTGCATCTCTGTATGTCATATTGCGTAGCGCATTAATGTGAACTATCTTTTAAAACTTACTATTAGTGCTTTAAAAAAAAAAAAATTTTTTATTGGGATGTAACCAAGCTTCAAAAAGCTAATTAAGGCTACTTTTATTTCCTATTCTTCACGCACTGCTTTTAAGACTGATAAGCATCTTTTGTAGAACCTAATTTTTTCAATTCAACTATTATGAATGCAATTTTTTTTATTTTTTTGCCTTGTATCCCTTAAATTTAAATGAGTTACGGGAATAAGTAAAATTTTCATGATGCTTCTGTTTTATTTTTAAACATACTTAACCAAATCGCTGCGATGGTATTTTTTTATCGAATTTTTTCTTGAAAATTATAACATAGATAAATTTTGACCTCCTAAATCCGAAAATGACAATAAAAATGTTGTACGATTTACCGTTTACCTGCTGTTAGGTGGTACCATATGGTACCGATGCAGTGACACCTTATAAAATGATTAAAATCTACTTTACCTGTATTTTGTAAGAAAATTCTATTTATTTCAGGAGATTATGAAAGTAACATATTTAATTCACAGTTATTTAAGATTGAGTATGTATGAAAGTAAGAAAAAAAAAATAAATGTATGAATGTCCGATTCTCTAGAAATCAATCGATCACTTTTCTTTACTGAAAATGGGATATGTCTTGAAACATGGACAAATGCATAGAGCCACATCACATTTTTCACACTTCACACGCGATCTGCGAGTGCAATTTAATCCTTGGCATCGCCTTTTGGTACTTTCGCACGGATAGTGCTCTTCTTCATCGAAGCGATCACACGCTGGTATGTTTTGACGTGGCACAATTGTGTTTGACACACGAATCGAAACAGAATTGCAATAATGCATAGCAATGTTTCGTCGAAACTGCAGTTGCGTGATATTATTTCCTGCTTTTCTTTGCAGTAACCAAGCATTTTGCAGTGATGCATCCAACAACCATGTGAATATAGACCACCACCATTTATTTTTCCGTACGCCTGGAGAAATAAAAAAGATTTTATCCTGCTCTGATTGAACTTGAGATTGCTGAGAAATAAGAACTTACCACATGTGTAATTTGCAATGTTTTGGTCCATTCGATCCGTACCGCCCATATATTTATTATATTTTTCAACCGAATTTGGTCGATCTAGCTGCACACGTTGTCTCACCTCTCGGTTGAATCTCGTAGCCTTACCAACAGGATCTTTACCATATAATGTCGAGGCAACACATACCTACACATTTATTGTCGCGCCACTTGGTGATAGAGATGTTGTGATCTTTTAGGACAATGCTTTCAATTTTTCCTCGGTCACCTTTATTTAATTCTTGGTTGCTCGGTAGCGGGCAATTGTGAGGAATTCGCATTTCTCTAATAGTTCCTGTAGCGGAGTGACCCATTTTCTTCAAGTATTGAAGCACTGGAATACCAGTAAATAAATTATCAAAGTAAAATGAATATTTTAATTGGTTGATGTGACCGGGAAACTCCTGAATCATTTGCAATAATGGCGCGACACATTTTCCGTAATTTTTCTCCAACCCTGGATTGATACGAGGATTTCTACCTTGGTAAATTTCGTAATTTATTAAATATCCTTCAGGAGTATTTAAACACCAAACTTTGTAACCGAAACGCAGCGGTTTCCCCTTGATAAATTGCTTACAACTATGGCGACCGAAATATTTGATCATAGATTCATCGTACGACAGATTTTCTTCCGGGTGAAAGTTTTGCTTCAGTTTATCTGTGAGTGGTCGTAATTTCCACATTTTATCGTTTGCATTAAAACTATTTTTAGATTCAAAATGAATGCATCGTTCAATTTGATGAAATCGATCTCGAGACATAGCCATGGAGATCATTTCATTATAAAGATCACTATCTCGACTCCAGTAGGATTGTTTACATGGAACATGATTGTAGCCTGTTACAATCATTATGCCAATAAAAATTCTTAGTTCGTCTTTTGTAATATTTGGATTTTTTTGTGACTTTCATCGCAAATCATTTGCAAAATCTCATCGTCAAAGAATTTTTCGAATAAAACATGCGTTTCTTTGGCACAATCCAAATAATTCGGTGCTGGAAAAATCGGCTTTGTAGCGTGAAATGCGGACTTAGACCATTTAAATTTGTCCTTCAAATGCGGCACAGACGACGGAATTTTCATTTCTGGACCAACATATCGCCATGAAACCGAAGGCATCAGTGGAACCCGTGAGATATTCGAATTTTCGGCATCACCTACTGCTTCTTCGATTGATTGATCTTTTCAATCTTCGAATAAAACACCATCACAATTTGATCCGCCAACAAATTCAATTTCTGCCACCTGACATAACTGATTGTGATGTAAATCAATAATCGACCCACCTTCATTTTCATCTGCATCATCTTCAACTGAATCATAGGCGGGATCCGGTGGCTGCAAATATACGGCAGCAATTTCTTCCTCTCCTGAATCATCTTCAAGCAAAGACTGTAAATAGTCTTGTATTTCATGCAGTTTCATACTTAAAATAAAACACGATAATTGAAAAAATCATAAAAACCTTGCATTCGTAATCAAAATGAAGAAAAACTATATAAAAAACGAGTTTCATATACATAATTGACGTAAAATATAATAAATATTGTAGTGGTCAATTTGTAAGGAATCACTGCGGCGGTACCATATAGAACCGCTTTAATTCAACAAACGTTTTGAAAACCAACAACAATTTTTTTCATATCGAAATATTGTCCACTTTGCAGCTTATTTATTCTAGTTTCATTATATATTAAGGTTTCACTGAAATTAATTACAATATATATTTAATTTGTACTTACGTCTTGCGAGAACTCATTTTTTCACTTTTGTATAGACCTTTTTTTTATTCACTTTGTGCGTGCTTTTAAAACGGCATTTGTAACTTAAATGACCAAAACAAAAGACACACATGTTTTGTGGCATTCATTTACCGTTAGAGAAAAATGGATAATAATGTTAGAGTTACCGTGTTGTATTTTAATCGCTTAAAGCGCAAAACGCTAAAAGTGGTTCCATATGGAACCGTCGCACAGTGGGAAATTTTACGAGAAAGCGGTCAAAATTCCATATCTTTTGACTGGATCGGTATTTTTTATGCGATTTTTTTTGTTCGATAGGTGCGATGTTAGGCTTTCATTCGCTATAAAACGTAAAATTCGACTGATAGGAGCAAAAGTTATGGGGAGTTCAAAATGCATTTTCATTTTTTTGTTGAGTTTCGGTGTAAAAGTTGAATATTTCAAATATGATTTTTTTATAATTTATCATTATTTCTCTTGAATTTAAAACTGATACCTATTTTTTATTGTCGAACTTATATCCTGTCAGAAAATGCCAATATTTGGCCCCTGCAAATTTTTTAGTCCCAATATTCACAGGTGCCAAAGGTTGGCTTTTTTGGGACGAGACGAGTTGTTATAAGGATAAAACTGAAAAGGAATATTTTGAAAAATGCCCAAATAGCATTCTTGGCTATCGATAACATTTTAGGTAATTCAACTTTTATTTTTGGTTTGAGATTTATGTGTATTTTATTTTTATATATTAATACAAATATATACTTAAATCAAAAACAAATTATAATCTATAAACAATTTTAAATTAAACAATATTAGTAAAAATTTCTTCTAAATAGCTTTGGGTTTAATTTTCCAGAAGTTGTTTAGCTTCTTCGATTGAGGTTGATTTCCATTTTTGTCGAATATGGATATATGGATCTGATGTGCACAACAAAATAGTAATAAGATCTTCATTAGTACAACATCTGGACGTTTTTCTTGTGTTATGCTCGCGGAAGAATCTGTAGTCTTTTTTCCTTTTTTCTTGCGCTTCTTCAGATAGATCTCCAATTGGTAGCATATTGTGTTGAACTATTTGTTCCCCATGGTATAAAATTTTATGAACTGTGGTTGGCATATGTCTCCAAGAGTATTTTTTGTTATAAAGAAATGCTGTTTCATTTGCATACTGGCCAAATTTTTTTGCATTTATCTTTCTGCTACATGATATAACTTGAAAAATGATCTGGAATCGTCTTATTAATTCAAAATGTACTCCTGTGATAGATGCTGCAGTTTCATAATCGGAAAAGAAACTCCTAGCAGTGTTTCCATCATTTGAATTTCCTTCTCCTTGTTTTGGCTGATCAATTATAAGGCCTAGGTGAAGGCATTTTTCTTGAATTTATTTTTTTGTTTGCTTCCTTTTTTCCACATTTGCTTTGTTTTTTCTCACTGTTTCGCCTAACGGGCCAAATTCCAAATCATAACCCAATTTAAGAATATGCTCCATTAAACGAATTCTGGTATGAAGAGGGGACATTCCAAATTCGTAAGCTTCATTGAAACTATTGTCTTCAGATGGGGGTTGGTTTAATTGACTTGATGTCTTTTGGCATATGGTACAGCTTGACTAAGATTTTGTTTCGGTTAATGGTTGTGCAACTTTTCCATCGATCATTGTAAGGAATATTTGAAAATTAATTTCAATGCATTGGTCATCAAATTTAAATATTGCCGGTTGAAGTTCTTTAATTTGATCTTTTATTTTTCGAACTTCTTCAGTTATGACATCTTTAGTTTCCTTTTTGTAAACAAACTTTATTGGTCTGCAATACTTTGTTGAAGAGGGAATTTCATTTTTCCATACATCCATTTCTGTAACTCTACTGGTTGACGGCTCTAAGCCAATATAAGTTTTTCTTAAACGTAATGGAACTAAAGATACCATGAATAAGTTAGCATCAGATGAATTTTCTGAATTACATTGCTTGTATTGTTTCTGACCAGAGCTTCCATCACATCCCCATTTAGAAAATAAAGTGATGCTGCAATTTTTAAGTTTTTTTAAACAGTCAGCATCAAGTGTATTTAATAATCGTTCTGCAGTGTGTTCGAGAAGAGCCTGCAATTTTACTTCTGCTGAACTTGAAGTTACACTAATAGCCGTTTGTGAAGGTAAGCACTCTTTGACAGAAACTAAATCTCGATATGCTGGAAAGATTCCACAATTTTTTTCATTGGTTCGCTTTCGCAGTTCTGTATACTGATTTTTTGTCAGTTTTAAATCCAAAAATAGTGCAAATGCTTCTTCTGGAGTAAATTTCATTTCTTCAGTTGGTGTAGGCATACTTTTTAAAATCCTCTTTGTGCGTTTAGGGCTCGCTTCCACTATTTTTTTCAATTATAGCAATTTTTGTTTTCTTATTTTGCGTTTGTTGAATTTGATGCAGAAATGAATCCTTTATCATAATTTTCACGTAGAATATAACTGCGTGCTAGTTTTTTTTTACCATTTACCTGCTCTTCCATTTTTTTAAATTAAGTTGTAATTTTCAGGTAATTAAACTATGTAGTTTATGTTGCGGCTATTTACTTATGTTTAACCTTTTAACTTTTACTCAGAAATCTAACGTGTTAGTCTATTTATGTCGCCTATTCGTTTTGCAGCATCCGTTCACCCACAATAAGTTCATAACAATGGTATTGCCTTTACCTTCTCCAAATTAATTGATAACCTGACGTGCTAGATAATTTATGTGGCCTGAACTGCTTTATTTGTCGAAAACTCTTTAAGATTCACCTTCTTTAATTTCAGTAATGTTTCCTTGCAGGACTTGTTTTTTGAACCGAATATCTTACCTTGGGTCACAGAAATTGCTGTTGTTCGCAAGGCCGTATCCAGATGTGTGTACAATGGGGTATAGAAATGTAGGTTAGATTCTGGACTACAAGAGAGTATAAATTTTTTTTTGACGCGTTTTGACGCTCAGGACTTATGCTCTATAAAGTAGGAAAATTCCGGGAAATTTTGACATAAAAAAAAAAAAATTAAATAGTTTTAGAGGTCGCAGAGTTTAATACTTTAAACCACGTATAGCTAACAAAAAAAACTAATACACAAAACTTATTCTGTCAAAAAATCTTAAAAAACAAAAAAGTTATGAGCATTTCAACTTCAAAAATTGACTCAGAAATTCAAAACTATAACCAAATATTGAGAAAGTCCATTTCGGACCACCCTGTTCTCAATGAAATAGTTGAAATAGGGTTGAAATTTTTTGGCTCCCGAGGTTCACTAGTATTTACTTTCACATGAATAAAAATATTTTAAAATCGGAGAACATAAAAAAAAAATAATTTTGGCCGCCTTCTCAAAATATGAACCAGTGTGCGTCGCAGAGATTGGGTTAAGTATATATATTAAAAATATGTATGTATGCATATATCATTAATTTGCTGCAACATAATCATAACTCAAAAAATTAAATTTTGGAGTTAGTGATGCAGAATGTTCTCCATGTTTTATTTACATTGTGTATAAAGAGCATCTTTATTTTGTCGTTATTTTTTCTAACTGGTGCGAGCAAATCAAAAACACTTTGATTTCGAGAAGTATTTTTTTTTTGAGTTATGACGGTGTTGCAGCAATTTAGCGATATGTTCAAATGTGTGTAAAATATGTTCATATTTAATATTTCATTTTTGTATACATACATATATACAGTAAATACATATGTATTTGTATTATAAATATTTTTAGTAACATAAATAACAAATTTATTTGCATATGATTTTTGAACATATTGTAAGTATTCGCATTCGCCTAAGTTGAATTTTATTATTATTAAACACTAAGGGAAATCACGATGGGTAGTGCAAAGTGTGCAAACGATGCAAATGGGTGCAAAAATACACCCATTTGCACAACACAACAACAAAATGTACGTATTTAAAATTTGCTCTCTTTTACTTCGTTTGCACTAAAAAAACCATGAGCAAAAATGGTAGTGCTTATTTGCTCAGTTGCAAATAAAAGTAAACAACAACTTTTGACATATGGACCGCCATATTTTATTTTTTATTTGCAAAAAAGAATATTTTAATTAAAATTGTTTGTGATCGCTTTAGCGCAGAAATAAAATAAAAGCTTTTAAATAAATTAAATATTTAGCAAAAAATTAAAGAAGCTTTAAATGAATTGTGAAAAGTTAATTAATGGAGCTTCTACAACTAAGAAGAGACAAAGAAATAAACCAAATAAAAGATGGTCAGATCAAGACATCAAACAAATTTTGGAATATATACGAACAAGTCAGGATTTTGAAGTAAGTTTTAAACTTTTATTTGATTTTTGATACATTTTTGTCTATTTCAGAAACCCACTGCAAATATATACTACACAAACCTTTAAAAAAAAGTTGGTATAGATGCAACTTGGGACATTCTCAAAAGGAAAGTGAGGCATCTTAAAGCCAATTACCATAAGGCAGAAGAATGGAGAAGAAACACAGGTTCAGGATTGCTTGATTCGGATGAGGGAATTTCAAGTATAGAAGGTATAAAACCTTTAAAATGGTACATTCGGCAAACACGAAAGGCAGACTGTCATCATTGGCCGGGCTTAATTAGTATATATCTGTGGCTTGTTGCTAAAAGGGCCAATGTCAAAATATTAACTTTTGAGAAAATTGATATTAAAGTTTTTTTATAGAAGAGTTATAAGTGAAATTTGCTAGCAAAGCCTTTATGAAGCTGTTCTGGGTTAAATTAGAACTTGACTGTTTAAGCAAAATAAAAGCGAGTAATAAAAGACACCTTATGGAACAATTAACTCAAAACAACAAAATATTGACATTGGCCCTTTTAGCACCAAGCCACAGATATATACCTACATATATATGTATATCGTAATGTGACCCACAATTCACAATAAATGTTTTAACAATACATACAATCACTTTCAGAAAAACTACACTAAATGTGTAAATTTTACAAGGATCTACAAGATGTTTTTGGCCATAAAAATATTGATTTTCCGTTCAATACCTATGAATCGTGCTCAACAAGTGATATTCTATGTAGCACTGCAATATATAACGAGTCACAAGATTTGCAAGACTGTTTTGAAGGATTTGAGGTATTAGATAGTGAAGTGGAAGAAGTTGAATGTGATAAATCAATAACAGACGTGTTAGTTACGCCGGACTTACAATTTTCTTCACAATCGGATGTAAAAAACTCTTCTTCATTAAACAAGGAAAAGGTTAAAAACTTTGCAAAGAAATTAAAAAAATCTGCGCCGAAAACAGCTATTGATAAACTTTCTGCACTTCAAAGCGAAAAAACTGAATATTTAAAATCGAAAATGGTTTTTGAAAAGGAAAAATTTGCCAAAGAATTAGATTTAAAAGAAAGAAAATTTTTAGAAGAAGTTCAAAAAAGAAAAGATAAAATGGAATTGAAAAGATTAGAAATTGAAAAAGATGAGAGGTTAAAAAATTACGAAATTGAAGCAAATGAGAGAATACAAAGGTATGAAATAGAAATAAAATACAAAAATCAAAAGTAAATAACCTGGTGTAAAACATGTTTTTACCACTTTTTTATAATTTTTTTGTTTTTTTTTTCCTTATTATTTTATTGTGTTTGAAGTTGATGTTCTGCGAATTTTCAGTACAAATATGATTCTCATGGCCGTTCGAAATTCATCAAGCCCTTTTCAAAAAGGATTGTTTTGAAATCGATCGATTTTCATCACATACCTGATAGTAATGATACATAATGAATTGTCCTAATTAAAACAAATAGTAAAGAAACTAGTCATATATTTTTTTAATACCCACTACGATAAGTTGCACATAATTCATTTTGTTGTTTTTTTTGTTTTGTTGGTTCTTTTTATTATTCTTACTAGCTTAACCCGGTGCGCTTCGCTACACTGCTTAAACCACTTCTTCAGTTGAGAGATATTTAATATATGCATCCTATGGAAGGTTTTCCCCCCTGCGCCTTCCCGCTTTATTTTTATTTTCAAAAGTGTAGTATACCATAGGAGTGACTTCTACTAAGTTTGAACATTCTTACTATAACAGTTCTTAAGATATGTGATATTAAACATTGGCGTCCTACGGGGGGTAACATTTCCCCGCTGCTATTTTATTTCAATTTTGGGGTTCAGAAGATCATACTACAAAAAGTTTAATAAAAAGAGTGCAGCGGCTCTAAATTATATTTCTATCTATGAGGGGTACTGCTCCTCCTCTGTCCATTTCTATATTGAAATTTAAAGTTTGCCATAATAGTAGCTTTGACCACGTTTGAAGACTCTCCCTTTAATAGTTCTTGAGTTGAGAAATATTTAATATATGCATCCTATGGAAGGTATTTCCCCCTGCGCCTTCCCGCTTTATTTTTATTTTCAAAAGTGTAGTATACCATAAGTGTGACTTCTACAAAGTTTGAACATTCTAACCTTAATAGTTTTTAAGATATCCGATATTAAACATTGGCGTCCTATGGGGGGTAACACTTCCCCCGCTGCTATTGTGTTTAAATTTTGGGACTCAGAACATCCTACTACCAAAAGTTCAACAAATTGCTTGCAGCGGCTCTTATTAATATTGCTATCTATGAGGGGAACTGCTCCTCCTCTGTCTACCTCGCCCATTTTTATATTGAAATTTATAGTTTACCATAGTAGTAGCTGTAACCATGTTTGAAGACTCTCCCTTTAATAGTTCTTCTGTTGAGCGATATTTAATATATGCATCCTATGGGAGGTGTTTCCCCTATTCACCTACTCGCTTTATTTTTATTTTCAAAAGTGAAGTATACCATAAGAGTGACTTCCACAAAGTTTGAACATTCTCACTATAACAGTTCTTAAGATATGCGATATTAAACATTGGCGTCCTATGGTGGGTACCACTACCCCCGCCGCTATTTTGTCATAATTTTGGGGCTCAGAAGATCCTACTCCCAAAAGTTCAACAAAATGCCTGCAGTGGCTCTTATTAATATTTCTATATATGAGGGGTACTGCTCCTCCCCCGTCTACCCCGCCCCTTTGTATATTGAAATTTAAAGTTTACTATAATAATAGCTTTAACCACTTTTGAAGACTCTCCCTTTAATAATTCTTCAGTTGAGCGATATTTAATATATGCATCCTATGGGAGGTATATCCCCCCCTGCGCCTACCCGCTTTATTGTTATTTTTAAAAGTGTTGTATACCATAAGAGTGACTTCTAGAAAGTTTGAACATTCTCACTATTACAGTTCTTTAGTTATGCGATGTTAAACATTGGCGTCCTATGGGGGATTCCACTTCCCCCGCTGCTATTTTATTTTAATTTTGAAGCTCAGAAGATCTTACTACCAAAAGTTCTGCATAATGCGTGCAGCGGATCTTAATATATGCGATAATTAATATTGGCATCCTATGGGGGATACCAATTCCCCTGCCCCTATCGAAAAGATAAGTAGCCTATTTTATTTTCAGGGCTCACGTGATGTATCTGTAAAAATTTCAGGAAAATCGGTTCAGTAGTTTAGGAGTCTATAAGCCAACAAACAAACAAACAAACAAACAAACAAACAAACAAACAAACAAACAAACAAACAAACATACAAACATTTTTCATTTTTATATATATAGATATTTGTTATAAAGCTAATGTGAATTGTATACATTTTTATTTTTAATAGTTATAAAATACAAACCGTCTAAATAAACTTTATTCGTACATCTATACATACACACATATGTATGAATATAAGTTATGCACAATTAAAATGAAAACTTTTATTAATTTAGTTTTTCAAAATCTGTTCTGTTCACTCTTAACATTTGCAGGAATCTTCTGTCATCCAGTACAGTTAAAATGTTTTGGGACCATTGCACACAGGGACAAATGGAGGATTTAGCGCGACAATATTATTTACTTCATATGGATTCAATAAATTTTAATAAAACTAAGTACGTTAAAGGTTTTAGGGTTGCTGATTACGAATCTGATGTCAGTTTTTAAAAATTCAAAATGGCGGATCCAATATGGCGGACAATTTTTAAAAAATTGATCGAATTCACTTAAAACTTATTACACGGGATTTTTTTTGGGTCGCTGATTACGAATCTGATGTTAGTTTTGAAAAATTCAAAATGGCGGATTCAATATGGCGGACAATTTTAAAAAAATTTATCGAATTCGCTTAAAACTTATTACACGGGATTTTTGATATCAGTTTTTAAAAATTAAAAATTCAAATTTCAAAACATAAGGCCTAATTAAAAACTTAAAACGAGAATATGTACTTATAAAAAACGGAATTAATAATTATATTTTTTAAAAGTTTTTATTTAAATTTGATCAACTGGTGATGCTACTACTTAAAATAATAAGAATTATAATTAATTGTTTTACATTTTTTTTTTAATTACAATATTAATTTTTATTTTATTCTATATTAACATCTTCATCGTCTTGGACGTCATCGAACTCCTGTTCATTATTCTCTTCTTCGTTGCCACAGAAAGTGGGCAGCCTTAGCATATTTAATACAGTTTCATTAAATTTTGCTTTACTTTTTTTTAGCTTTTTTTCGGTTATCGGTCACAACAGGGTCCGAAGAAACCAGCATCCAGTTAAATATGTCACTGTTGGTATTGACTCTTGAAGTTTTTCTGGAGTGATATTGTCTTAAATTTTTATACTCTCTGTGACTTGCTTCAAGTACATCTTCTGACAGTTGGCCTACTGGTAAAGGTAACGATTTTATAATATCTGCTCCATGAATTAAAATTTTATGAACAGTGGCACTCATTTTGTACCAGCCATAAAGTTTAATGGCCATTTCTGCTGTTTCAAAGCAATAGTTTTTAAATACTTCTTCCTTGATGTAATGCCCACAAGAAATTATTGACAGTATATTTGCAAATCTTTCTATTAAATCTTTATCAATTCCAGTTATTTCTGAAACGAGCGAAGGATTCTTAAAAAATTTTCGTGCAGTATTACCGTCATTACTATTGCCTCCACCTTGTTTCGGCTGGTCAACAACAAGGCCCATTTGTTCATAAAACTTAGTTGCTATTTCACCCTTTTTTTCTTTTACTTCTTGTTTTGCACTGTCACCTCTTGCTTGCCATTTCTGTAGTTCCAATTTGTATGCTATATGTAGTAAATATTCATAACATCTAATATGTGCATGTAGCACCGAAATCCCATACTTATAGGTGTCTTCATTACAGACTCTATTCCTTAATTTTTCTAAATCGCTTAAAATTTTGGGAGTAGCTTTACAAATATTACACGCTTGTGAACTTGCAGTATCACTCAAAATGTTGACAGCCTTTCCATCCAGCATTGTACATATAGGGATATGTTTAAATTTTATTTCTTTACCGTCAAGTACGATTGATGTGGGCCCCAATTGCAATATTTGATTTTGAATTTCGTTATACTCTTCTTTCACATTTTGGACGTTTTCCTTTTTTATCTTGAATGAAATTGGTCGACAATGCTTGGTCGATGATGGTGACATGTTCTTCCAAAATATTTTGTCATTATTGCCATTAGATTCACACATTTGCAGTGGCACAATCGTACATAAAATTATATTAGAGTCTGCATAAACTGAATTATTCGCAAAATTTTGTTTATATATACAATCTGATACAATTGCTCTTACATGTCTTTGCTTACTGCGATTAGAACTTTCTTCAAATGATTTTCTGGGTCTGCCTCGCATCTTTTGTTCTGAATGTGTTCCTACCGATAATAGAAGCAGTGGTGGTTGTATCTCCGGGAGTTTTAGGTTTCCGTCAAGCCAGTTTATGTGCTTCTTGTTAAAACGCTCATAAGTATAACCACTCTCACGCCACTTCGTAAACATCTTTGAAACAAACACTTTAACTTCCAGTTTTATTTGTTTTATTAAATCTTTAGGAAGCTCACTAACACCAATTTTGCCCAAAATATACTGTAATAGTTGTTCATTACACGTTAATGTAGACAAATTATAAAATTGTTGGTTTCTTAGTACATCAAATAACTCCTTTCTCTTCATTTTCATCTTTTTTGAAGCACAGATCTCAGTACACCCAATGTAGTTACGGAATTCCCCTTTCTAATAAATTTTCGTAGCAGCTTAAGTATACATCAGTGGTGCGCAGAAGTATTTTGTGAGGAGACTGCACTGAATGAAAAACTTTGCTATTGCGGTTGTGTTAGTTACAATTTAGTAACGGAATTCCCCTTTTTATATATTTTCGTAGCAGTTTAAGTATACATCAATGATGCACACAAGTATTTTGTGAGCAGACTGCACAGAATGAATAATTAAGCGAATTAAAAAAAATGTCATACCTAAGAAAAATATGCTCTATTTATTGAAAGTGGAAACGGGTGGACCTCCACTTTACTTTTTTACACTTTATAGTAGTTGTTTTTTTTAACTTATAAGGAAAAGTCGTTGAACTGTTTGGAACTTTTAAACGAATTTGGAACGAATTAAAAAAATGTCATTTGCATGTGGGATTTTCAGAATTAGGTGTACTACCTAAGCAAAATATGCTCTATCTATTGAAGGGGGAAACGGGGGGACCTCCACTTGACTTTTTTACACTTATTAGTGGTTGTTTGTTTTAACTTGTAAGGAAACGTCGTGGAACTCTGTGGAACTTTTTTTATAGCTCTAGCTAAAGTAAATTTTTAAATATATTTCATAATAAAAACATTAAACTATATCTACACTACATAAAATTGTTATTTTAATAATAACTGCAAATTAAATTAAATATCTGATGCTTAAAATTTTTTATAAAAAACTTCAAACTGTAAATTTACAAACAATTGTCGAGTGTATAAACAATAAACGCTATAGATGCTGCTGACAGGAATAAGTGCGTGTAACAGATACTTATACTTTGCACGCACGTACAGACTAATGTGAAGCGTTAAAAAAAAAAAAAATTATAGGTTGAGTGCGTACTGGTATATAGAACATATTAAGTGCAATAGTGGTTACATTTAACAAAATGAAAAATTCTATTTTTGTCGTCCTAATTTGGCAATTTGTCCTTGTGTGCATTGGGTTGATTTTGGAACACGATTTGCATATCCGCGACAAAACTATCAGGATTTCTTTTATAGCTTTGTCTAAAATATTCCCGATAGACTCCTCGTTCAAATCTATTAAAACAAAATATTTCAATAAAATCGTTTATAAGCTTATTCTATTATTTAACTTACCTTCATATTCTGCCATCTCAACGTCAAATAGAGCATTTTTGGCCAAAAAATTTGCAATTTGTTGTTTTCCACTGGTTTTAGGCATTCTTATTTGTAAAAATTTTTTTTAATACTTTTGCTTGTGCGTAGTTGCAAACAAATGAAGATTTTTGACAACTTATTATAGTGCTGCCAGAAGTTTTTAGTGTTGCCAGAATAAATTTTTAAAAAAATAGCACGTTTGCACAAAAAATAAATGTGGTATGCTCACGATCAATAATAATATGCACAGCAAATTTACAAATTGCAAATTTGCACAATGGCCATCGTGATTACCCTTACTATTTAATCTATGGAAAATATCGAAATAAATAAAAATTACTATTAGAAAACTATAAAAAAAATTAGCTTTATTTTTTGGCTCTAAATTTTCTTTTTTAGCTCTATTTTAAACATGATTTAGCTTTATATTATTTAAAAATCTGGTCACACTGGTAAAGATTCATCAAAGAACACACCCATAATCAAAAACAACTTTGCTTAAGAAAATAACAGTTTCATTAAACTTAAGAAAAAGTTTCCTAATGGTCAATATTCACAGTTGCTTAATAAATAGTCTTTTCATGCTTGTCAACTTTGTAATGTGCGATCCTTACATTCAACAATTCGAACAATTTTTTTTCAGGTTCATCTGAACCTCCCTTATACTTATTGCTTAAACATGTTTGATATTGAATACAAGTTCATTTATGCTAATTATTAGTTTTGCAATAGCACTGTATTATCATTTTTTTAAGAGGTTATACGACAGTAGTCATAGAAGTAACGTTTGTTGCCAACATAAAATTTATGTCATACTTAGATAGGTACTGGCAACATAGGAAAGTAGCGAGTAAAATTGAGGACCTTTCAAGGTTATGAGCAATTGGCAACATTTTGAATTTCAGTTAAGTTAGAAGGATTTAACTTTAGATCGCCATCATTCTTTTCCGTAAAACCTTCGCCTTGATAACATCAGTCATTGTTATAAAGACACTCCATTAAAATTAAATGAAAGCATGGGCTGGCTGTATATCCTGATTGGGCAGGATTTATAATTCATGATTCCTCGTTATAGAATATTATAAAATTTTATAAAATAGTAACAAGGATAAGGGAGGACAATATCCCAGTGAGTATGTATAAAAAATATATAAATTACAGACCTTCTATTATCTGGCAAAAATTATAATTTTATGATGGGTAGATTACTGGTACTAGCTAATTGGTGTGGTATGTAATAATTTTTATTTATGGAAAAGGAATTATTGGTTGTCAAGAAGCTAGGAAAAAACTAAGCTAAACTGATTATGATTCATCATCCCAGGGTTAAACGGATTATAGCATAGGAAAGAGAAAAGGAAAATATCAATGGGTAATAATAGTCAATACATATTAAATTAGCAAAATCCAAAAGAAAACCAAAACTATATATTTCTGCAGATTTAAGAACTTTTCAAATTCTGACTTACATGCGAATTCTGGTATAAAGCAGGGGCCAGATTCTGGCATTCGTGATCGAGTACTTTCTCGATTCGAAAGCAATTTTATATCTAATTATTACAGTCAATACTGAACGAATTGGAAATATTTTTTCGTTATTGTAAAGCATTCATTTGAGTTTCACAATACTGAAAAAATAATTTTGATTCGTTCAGTATTGACTGAAATAAAATTGCTTTCGAATCGAGAAAGTACTCGATCACGAATGCGAGAATTAGGCCCCAGAACTGAGAAACCGAGTTGATGATAAAATGCCATTTCTCTGTATGTCATTACAAATTGACACGTCAGTTGAAAGGTTGTGGTTATTAACAAGTTCAATAATTCTATTTACCGAAAAGAAATTTAAAAGCAACCAAAATTGGTTAAAACAAAATGTGTGTAGAATTTTTTTTTTTAAAAATACATAAAAAATCCAAAATGGAAAAAAGTGTCTAATCTTATAACTTTCGCGTAAAGTCACATGACCTATGAGCAAAATGAGACAAAGATCATAAAAATCGATGCACGCGTTTCGCTTTTATTCGCAATTGAGTAAAGGTATGAATTTCAAAAATCAGTTATAGCCACCACCCTTAAAATAAAAATATAAATTAAAAAATTATCATGCAAAAAAAAAACTTTATTTATAAAAACTTAATGAAAATAAAATAATATGCAATTAATACGCAATTATAATATGCATAAAAACAAAATTTAGAACATTTTTTCAATTATTGGCAATATCCATCCTTGTAGAAGTTGACGCTTGTGGTTCTGATGATCTTGTTTTCTTCGTAGGTTGTTCATATTCATGGTCTGAGTCTGTATCGTCATCCGAGATACACATACTATTCAAGGGCGTGTTTCTTTCACTGTGTCCACCAATTTCAATGTCTTCATCTTCGGTGCTTTCTTCAAACTGCATAATTGTGGAACTCCACCAACAAACCTCCGCAAGCAATGCATCCAATTTTTTGCTTTTGAACCGCTTTTCAAATGGCATGGTCACCTGGTGGAACCTCTCTCCTTGTTCGTCTGATTCCTGAGGTGATTGTGCCAAAAAAGTATCGAGGTGGTGGTGCAAGAAATGCAATTTCAGCGTCATGGATGCACCGATTTTTTCGAAATAAAACAGCAACCTGTCCACTCGTTGCTGTATCTCTTCTCGCTGGACACGGTTCTTTCCTAGAACGCCTTCTATTACTTCTTTCAATGCGTTCCATGCATGTTGGTGGTCGTGATGCTCTGAAAGCAAATGTGTGAAAGAATCACTTTTGATCAATTTCCGAATATCAGGTCCATTGAGAATACCTGTTTTAAATACATAAGAAAAACGAAAAAATTATTGGTAATGCGAATGTATAGAAATTAACAAATTTAGATATGACAATATTGAAATACAGAGTACGATACGTACCGTTTTTAATTTTCTCATCACTGAGTTTCGGAAAGATGGATTTCAAACAGTCAAAGGCGCCGTTAACTTTTTTGACCACCACTTCAACGAATTTCCCAGCTATTCCCAGTTTCATGTGGAGCGGTGGCAACAAAATATCATCCAGGTCCTTTATCATAGGTTCATTGCGTAATTTTAATTGTTTGTTGAGCTCGGGAGTTCTTCCTTTCCAATCTTTACATTGATATATGATTTCCTTTGTATCGTGAATCCCAATTACAAAGGAAGCAGAAGTATTTTGGATATCCGCCCTTTTCTATAATCCCTTGTAGTATGTTGACCACCTTTAGATCGCAACAAATGTTCCATTTGTGTTCATCGTATTTGATTTTCTTCAAAATTTCGCCCAATGCTTCATACGTTTCCTTCATAGTTGTGCTGAATCCCAATGGAATGCATGGTTTTTTATTTTTTTTGTGCAGCAGCACAGCCTTCAAACTAGTAACTGAACCATCGATGAATAAACGCCAGTCGCCAGCGATATAATACATTCCCAATTTTTTCACTAAACCTAGGATATCATGGCAGTACGTGAACGTATTTGCTTCGTCAACGGAATAAAATTTCTGAAAATCAGCTTGGCGTTGTCGGTATGATGTTGCGCTGACATTTTGCTGTGTGAGTTTTCTTCTCTTCAAAAATGATGTCAGCCATTCGGAGTCGTGTTGTGATAGTCCCAGCTTGGCCACAATGTAATCCATTTCGATTCGTGGTAGCGGTTGTGGTGCACTATTTTCAATATCGGGTATCCAATTAGCATCATCCAAATCGGTCGAATTGGTGAAAACGGTTTCGGCTAGCAGGGACACAGTATCCGCACTCGGAGGTTTAGGTGCATCGGTATCAGCAGGGCGTTGCACTGGAAGTGTGGCAGTAAATGCAGCAGTGTATACTTTTGTTTTCAATTGTTGTCTGTTTAATCCAGGACGAAAATTTATGCATGCATAGCACGGACGATATGACCACAAACGTAACAATATTCACCCAAATATGGGCACTTGTTGTTTTCCATATTGATATATTTTATGTTTTGTTGTTATTCACTTTTAAAAAACTGGAGAAAAATCACTTTTACTGTTCGCGTTCGTCGGCACTGGCTGAATGCCAAAAATCGATCAATGCACACCTATAAATACTACGTATTTTTGAATATTTTACTGCCAGGTACTTATAAATGGGCGCATATTTTAAGGGCGGCTGGCTATATACCTGATTCAGCACTTGTACGTTTCAAACTGTGCAAAACTTTCCAAATAATGACCACCCTTAAATGTGGGTGCAATTTCTGTAAAAAAATCATATAGGTGGCCACCGGAAAAACCCAAATAATAAAAAGGTCCACTTTCCGTTTAATTGTCCACGTACATTTATTACCGCAATCATAAAAATCAAATAACCTTTTGTTTATTCCTTTTTTTTTTAATTCTCAGAATCATGAAAAAGGTGTCAATGTTTTCTCCAAATAATGTTGTGCATATCTCGAGCAAATTTTTGAAATTCATACATTTACTTAATTGTGAATAAAGGACAAACGCGTGCATCGATTTTCATGATCTATGCCTTATTTTGCTCATAGGTAGGCTTGCCATTTCTATTTTGAGAAAAAGAGGACGTTAGCATAAAAAATGTAGGACATTTGTTCGAAAAAAGAGGACGCTTTTTAAACAACTTAATATTAATAAAATTAACGACGGCACACAAAAACTTAATTTGGGTAATTCCATGTCAAGTCAACCAAGAGTGGGACTCGACCCCTTTCGATTTGAATGCAATTTGGCGAGAGGGTTTATTTGATCCCATAAAGAACACATATCAACGAAAAATAATTTTTTAATTTTTTTTTTCAAAAGTTATGTCATATTCAAATTGTCATAATATCGCCGAATAAGCCGAATGTGTTGAGTTTATTCTTTTAATATCTCGAAAACTACTTTACATACGAAGATGATTTTTGATCTGTTTAAAGAGAATACATGAGGCTACAATAAATATATTGAAAAAAATGTATATGCAATATATCAAATTTTAAAAATGGACTAAGTCAAAACCCTTTTTTTTGCTGATTTTTTTTTATATAAAACTGTTTTTTAAAAATCCTAAAACTTTGTGGGATGTGCTTTTTTTAAGATATGATTTTTTTTCTTTCCAAAAAGAATCTTAAAATAAAATTTTAATATAATCATTTAGCAATAAGTATTTATTTGAACAAAAGTAACGACATTGATAAGGTTGCTTTTGCTTATTTGTTCCATTTTTTTGGAAGCTCCATTTTGGGTACATTCAAAAAAAAGAAAAGTACTCTTTTTGTCACGTTACGTCCCCAAAAATTAAATCATACCTATCTTAAAAAAAACCCGAGTACCTAAATCTTTTTTTAATGAATTTTGTGAACTGTGATTTAAATCCAGGAACAAATTTACAATGAAGGTGTAAAAAGCCGGACAACCCCGGACACTTGATGAAAAAGAAGTAGGACTGCCCCGGATACCCAAAAAAAGAGGACGGTGTCCGGGGAAAAGAGGACGGATGGCAACCCTACTCATAGGTCATGTGACTTTACGCATAAGTTATAAGATTAGACACTTTTTTCCATTTTGGATTTTTTATGTATTTAAAAAAAAAAAATTTAAATTTTTAGGCAAAAAATAATTTTTTCCCTTCATACATTCATTTTTAACTTCGAAAGTGTTACTTGTATAGGAAAACAATATATGAACAGTGCCCATGTTCTATAACTCTCGTGTCGAGAAACTTTTCGATTGAAATGTGTGAAATAGAACAAAAATGCCGTATATTGAAACAAACAGCTGTTTTTCTCACTAAACTGTGTCTGTAACTTTTTTTGGCGAGTACAAGCTGTCACGCAAGGAAATTACTCGCCAATTTACAGAAAAAGTGTGTCTGTAACATTTTGGTGAGAAAAGTTCCCGCTTTGGACTGTCAAAAAAACTCACGAATAAAAATGGGGCGAGAAAAAAATTTTAACACTAAAAAACAACTAAAAATGCAAATTGCAAAGAATAATAATAATAAAATTATGTTCTTGGCCCTTTTTTTATTGTTTAACTATTTTCTTTTACCATTTTTATAAAATATACGAATTTTTTCAAAGCTCGTTTACAAACAACAAACATTAAAGTCGCACTTTACATTATTTGGCATGGCCGACGGTTGTATTTTCGCCGCCGTCGTTGAAAATTTTTCAATTTAGTAAATTTTGGTCGCCGTTAACTATATGTGTGACTGGCGTCCTCAACGTCTGCAATGTCACATCGGCTTCGAGTGCAATGTTATGACTTTTATAACGTAACGACGTAATCTCTTTTGATAGTTTTCGACATAAGTTACAGACACACTTTTTTCTCACTTTTCGAGAAACGATGGAATATTTTGTTTCACATTTTTTCGATGCGAGAAGTTCTCACTAAAGTTACAGAACATGGGTACAGATTAAGGGAATTGTAATTCTTAATTTTTTAAAATTTATTTCAACTAAATTGGGCTAGTGGTTGTCGAGCTATGCCAAACAACAGGGCCTAAAACGTGATAAATTCCCCTATACGATAGTACTAACTTCAAATCGATACTAACTTCAAATCGCAGGTAAGAAGACAAAACGAATGATGCAGAAATTCTTCTTTTTTGGTCTAATTTCACATACAGTTCACAGAATTGAGTTGGCAATCAATTAACTGAAAAATGTTGTACTGTGTTATACTAAAAGAACGATTTTCATGAAAAACAAGTAAGAGTGCTATATTCGGCTATGCCGAATCTTATATACCCTCCATGGTGCAATAAAAACAAAAACTTATATAAACACCATTCTTAAGATATAAATAATTATATTTTGTGCCACGCCCATTTTTAGGAATTCAGTATTTCGGTTATAACTCAGCCATTTTTTTTTTACGATTTTACAGATTTATATACCGACGTGTTTAAGAAGAAATTTACCATTTACTTGAGTTATAAAGCTTGGACTCGGGAAGATATATGGTTCCCGAAAGTAGATAAACATTTTAATTTTGGGCATTACTTTCTTGTATCTGAACCGATTTTTCCGAATTTTTTAGAAAATATGTTCTACTAAAAATTGCCGATATATAAGTCGTATCCATAGGTCATATAACTGCGTTAAAATGTAGGTTTGTATAAAAATTTTGATGTTTTTAAACCCATTTTATGAGTATTTTACTCATAAATGGCCCATTGTCAAACCAATTTGATAGTTTTATATACCTAGGTGTTATGGAAGAATTTTAACATTTACTTAAGTTATTTTATATACTTGTATATATTTTAACAAACTTAATTATATAAAAGAGTAATATTTGGGAATTCAGTATTTCGGTTAAAACTCTGCCATTTTTTAACCGATTTGACAGATTTATGTACCGACGTGTTTAAGAAGAAATCCATTGATTTAAGCTATAAAAATTGCACTCGGGAAGATCTATGGTTCCCGATAAAGCGTATTTAAAAAAAAAAATTATTTTGGCCATAACTTTTCCGTATCTGAACCGATTTTTCCGAAAATACTTTCTACTAAAGATTTCCGACCTTTTGATATATAAGGCGTAACCATAGGTCATATAACAGTCCAAAAATTCTTGAAGCAGGCGATGGTAAGTTTCTTATCCGGTCCGGGAGATTTTGTAATATTCACATTTTCTATTGCAGATTTTACTTGAGTTATATTAAATTGTATTGTATTGTTTACCTTATCAGGAATGATTGGACGACAGGAACAAGTATGTGCATCATGTGCCGTAAAACATTCTCAAGGTGGCTCGCGAAGGCGTTCAATTTTTCATTTGTGTTTTTGGCCCAAGTGTGGTTTTCCAGTCTTAATGGGGATTCTTGGGTTATAGGGCATTTCATATGCCGTACAGCCTTCCATAAGCTATAATTCGAGTTTTTTTGTGGCATTCAGGCTGTTTAAATAGCCTTCTACTGCAGACTCATGGTTCTGTCTCAATTTGTTGCGAAGAGTTGTCAGACATAATTGTAGTTGGGCCTTAATGGTTGGGGAACTGTTTTGCCAATGTCTTCTTAACTTCCTTTTTTCTCTGATAAGGTCTCTATATCCGTCGATGTATTGTAAGGAGCACGTTTAATTGTCCGCTTAATTGGGGTTGCATTTCTTGCTGCAGAATCCAAGGCTTCTGTAAATCGGTCGACAGCTACTTGGATGTCGGATGAAATTTTTAGGGGAATGCTCTGGGATAGGTGAGAGCTCACATACATTTTATACTTTAACCAATTTGTGTTTCTGTTTGGATAGGAAATAAAGTTTGCAGCTGCGGCGCCAGAGTTGCCTTTTAAAATGAGGATTGAAGGTGAATGATCAGACGATAGATCGTAGGAGGAACTAACAGGGTACCTGATCGCGCTTGATGTTTTTAATACCAGTAAAGTCAATAAGGTCTGGTAGCTTGTTGAAGTCGGTTGGCCAATAGGTAGGCTCACCACTCGATACGACATCAAAATTATTTGCAGTTACGATATTTTATAGCTGATTGCCTCTAGGACTAATAAGTCTGGAGCCCCGATATGTATGTTTAGCGTTGTAATCGCCAACAGCAATGAATTTCTGGCCCAATGTGGAGAAGAAGTTGAGAAATTTATCGTATACAATTTTGTGCCTCGGGGGACAATAAACGGATAACAACGTAAGTTTGAAATCAGTAAGATTTAGCTTGGATACAATCTTCTTCGAACTCTGGCAATGGCAAGTGTCTGATGTGTTTGTGCACAATTATGGCTGTGCCACCACAAGACCGTCCGTTGGGATGTTTTGTGTCATACGTAAGGTATCCATTTACCCTAACGCAGTTTTTATGAGTAAAGTGTGTTTCAGAGACAAGAAGTACGTCGATTTCATGCCTTTGAAGAAAGTTTGCAACTTCGTGTTTGTATTGGGATAACCCGTTTGTATTTCAGAAACATATTTTTAACTGGCTCATTTGTTGTTGAGTAGAACTTGCAGGAGCATGTTCTTGTTTCGCATCATTTCCTGAAACATGTTCTGCATAGTGGCCATGAAGTTATTCATAGTTTGAATTAAATTTTCGATTGAGCTAGGCATATTTCCCCAGGAACATTAGCGTATGGAGGTTGCTTTGCGTTGGAAGTACTCGGGGGATTTTTCGCATTAGGGTTTCCTTTTAAGACTTGGGAATATGAGTGGTTTTGTTTGTTTGTTTGTGTAGTACTAGCAATAGAGCCAGCGGCTTGGCTTGGCGCCTATGACGGACCATATTGGGAGTGAGCATATTTTTGAACTAAAGCAGGTTTTTTTTAAACGCAAGAAGAGTTTACAACCCCTATAGTTTGCCGTGTAAATTTCGCCACAGTTGCTGCATTTCTTTATCTTCGGGTCAGCTTTAAAACCATTACATTCGGCGGTTTTATAAGCGTCGCAACAAACCACACATACGTGAGGCAATCTACAGTATGATTGTGTATGTCCGTAGTCCTGACAGTTTGTGCATTGGGAGGGACCCTTTCGTTTTATTGGCTCCTCAACAGTTATTCTTCTGTTGAGTAGGTAACGCAAGTTGTATACGGGATAAACTGAATTTTTGGTTTTGCGAACCGATGAATGAAATGATATCTAAATGCGGTGCATTGGTTGAGGAACTTTATTCCTGTTCAAAATGTTATGAACAGTTTTTACCTCATACCCCTCTAGCTCTACGGCAGATTTTATTACCTCTGTAGGAACAGAACTATCTATGCCTTTTATGACAATAATCAAACCCTCAGCACTTTTTAATTGATATGTATAGTAACTTTTATTTTCTGCGTCCAGGTGTCTTGATATAATCCGGAAGTTCGTTTCTGTACTCGCTTGAATTTTGGTCTCTTGGATTTGCCCGCGTCGCATAGAAACGACGATTCTTACCTACAAGTTGGGTCAACATGTTGACTATGCTATTTGATGTTTGCTCCCGCAGATAGATAGGTGGCGGTTTAACTTCCTTAGTGGCTGTTCCATTGGCTGATTCTGCTTCTTCATCGTCAGGTATGAAGAGTACAGAGAATCTGTTACCACTTGTTGGCAAAGAGACTTTGTTAGAGCCTTTGTATTGTTTGGCCATGAATTCTTGTTGGGTGGACCTAGGACTAGCCGTTCTCTTGGTAATTGTTATATATCTGTCCGTGGCTGTTTGCACTTTAGTACTTTTTGGCACAGATCCTGTATTTATTAATGCTAATCGTGATGTACCAGGTTTTTCGTTAATATTCTTCTGGTTAGACGACTTCACACTTTGAACCACATTTACGGTCGGATTAACACACTTGCTCAGCTTGGGCACACTTGCACTTAAATAACTGTATGGAAAACCAGTTGTGCTGGCAATTTTTGCACTTAAATAATTTTTATTAAATTCTGGGTGTCGAATGTTTTCTTTGCTCACGCTCGGCGAGCTTACCACAATATACGCATTTCAGCTATTTGTGCTGGGCCTACTCTCCTTGTTGGGAGTATTTGTGAGGCTCATTCACAAATCTCTTCGGGCACCTTAGTTATTGTTCTTTTTTTTACCTATTACAAATATTTTTTTTTCACTTCGAATTTTTTTTAACTCACTGATACACGTCCGTACTCGTCAAGAGCTGGTTTCGTAAATTGTGAGATATGCCAATTTTTTTTTTAAGTGTGAGTATTCGTATTGACAATTTTACTTGTGTGTATTCGTATTGAAGATAAAAGTGATCGTGGAATAATTATTTTTGAGTTTATTATCAAAAGTAATTTTTGGGAATACAAAATTTTAATTTAAAAGATTTTGTTATTCGTTCTTAATTCCCAGTTTTTATTCTTGATAAAAACACTTGAAATTTATTGTTGATGGGATAAGCTATTCCTATGCGCAATTCACTGGTTGCTTAGGCCAGATCATCAGGAAACTTCATCCATAAAGATTTTAGAAAAACTAAAGATATTAAACCAAATAAAACTGTTAAGCGTATAAGAATCATAAGCAACAGCTCTACTTGTAACAATATCAAAGTTTAAACAAAAACATCAACAATAAACAGTGAGTTTATCTCTTCTTACATTCCCCATTTTTCTAAAATCTTTATGGATGAAGTTTCCTGATGATCTGGGCTAAGCAACCAGTGAAATGCGCATAGGAATAGCTTATCCCATCAACAATAAATTTCAAGTGTTTTTATCAAGAATAAAAACTGGGAATTAAGCACGAATAACAAAATCTTTTAAATTTTTGAGTTTTTTAGTTTTTTTTTGTGTGTGTTTAGGATAGTAGCCTTATCAATTATGATTTTGATGCATAGGCTTTCTAGTGACTTTGCATACATGCCTTGGTAGGCTTGTGGGTACGGAGCTATTCTATCAGTATAAGGGTTGTAGATTTGATTATCACAAGAGACTCTGGTGTGTTTCACTACAACGGACTAAAGGTCTAAGTAACTATTGATCGGTTGTGCGTGTGTCTGTGTGTGGGTGTGCGCGTGATTGATACCGACTATTCATGTGAAAAGTGGGATTCCATCCACTTTTTTTGTATCAAGAGCAACCGGCTGCATATTAGTTTTGTTTACATTTAACAAATAGAAGGAGTTGTAATATTTGGTTTTTGTTAATCTTAAATAGAATTATGCTTTTTTTTTGCTTTGAGTGCCTCGGTAGGTTTGTGGGTAGTGAGCTAGCCTATCAATTTGAAGATTGCAGATTTGATTATCACAAGAGACTCGGGTATGTTTCACTACAACGGACTAAAGGTCTAAGTAACTATTGATCGGTTAATTAAGTTAGCATATACTTTTTTTGATAACACTTAATAAGCATTTTCTTAACAGATAGATACAGATAGTTTGACTGTTACTCAATGTTTATCCCCTTTAATGTTTTTTTTTTCTAGTTTGACACTCTACAATGTTAGTTTAGTTAAGAATTTAGTTCAATCTATGTTTATGATACAATTCATACAGTATATATTAATACCTTATACATGCTAATACAATAAAATTTCTATTTTAATAATCATATACATGGTTTATTCATTGTTTTGATTACACTAAGTAAAAATTAATAAATAGTTGGGGTATTCACAAGGTGTGTTATCATGTTATATTGTCACAATGTTCTAACATTTTACAATGGTTTAAATACATTGTTGTTTCTTTGTTAACAAAAAGTGTCTTAAATTAATAGAACTTTGCATGCTATGTTTACTGTGCTGTCGTAATTAATCAGAAGAGCCCTGCGCTGAGCGGCTGAGCCGAGCCGCATTAATTTTTGTAGCCGTCGCCGTTGATGGTAAAGTTTTATCCAGCTAATATCCGAATTTAAAATGCGTCTAGCAATTTTTGCAACAAAACACTTGCGGCGTTAAATTATATCGGCCTAGGACTCTGATGCTTGGTAAACAAACAAAATAAAATTTATTTGTGATTCGCGTCTAAAAAATGGAAAATAAGTCAGATTAAAAAATATTTTTTTTTGGTTAATATTTATTTTTTATATTTGTTTTAAATCAGCTGATTTAAATTCAAAATAGCACACTAAGTTATGGGGGGTTGTTCACAACAGTCGTATTTTTTCATGTTATTATCTTAAGACTTATGACACCTTGTGGATCCCCCAAGTATAAACTTGAAGTCGACTATACCAATAGAATATTAAATGATATGTATTCAAAAATTAAATCATATTACAAAATCAATTAAGATGGTCTAAAAAAGAGGATTACATAGGGGTTTTGAATATTTGATAAGGAAATACCTATTATATCTGCTTATAATTATCGGTAAAGAATTTGAAGATTTCTAGGTTAAAAACCATAAATATCATACAACGCCATATCATTCATTATTATACCATTCCATAACAACCTAGAGAATATCATCCAATACCATACTATTTATTTTTTTTCTAGTTTGATACTCTATAATATAAGTTGAATGAAGAGTTGTTCAATGGTTTGATACTCTACAGTAACAGTTTAGTTAAGAATTTAGTTCAATATATTCTTATGATACACTTTATATACTAGTATATATTTGTACCTTATACATGCTGATACAATAAAATATATTTTTTTAAGAATCATATTACATATATGGTTTATTTAATGTTTTGGTTACACTAAGTAAAAATAATATATAGTATAAACTTGAAGTCGACTATACCAATAGAATATTTAATGATATTGAAAAAGGAAATCATATTACAAAATCAATTAAGGTTATCGTAAAAAGAGGATTTTATAGGGGTTTTAAATATTAAATTAGGAAATACCTATTATATCTGCTTATAATTATCAGTTAAGAATTTGAAGATAGTATATTTTCTATCATAACTATCACTTTATATGTCTTCTAGTTTAATAGCCATAGATTATCATACCATGCCATGACAATATATAGAATATCATACAATTTAAAAAGTTAAATCCGCAAAAGAAAATCACAAACTATATTTATTTATATAAAAACCCTACTACATTCACCATATCTTATACTTTATACATACTAATACAATGAAATGTATAGTTTTAAAACCATATTATATGGTTTGCTTAATGTTTTTGAATACCCTTTTTAATTCTTATGACTTGTTTTCCTATTATTTCCCTTCTAGTCTAAATATTTATATAACCCCATCCATCCATCCTTAAATATACATTCTGTTTTAACCATTTCTATAATATACAGAAAGGTACATATATAAATATATTAATTTTTTTTCTTATACTAACATTCTTATATTTAGTCTTAGTCTTAAAGTTAATCTTGGTAGTAGTCTTTTGATCTTCGTTTTATAGTTTCGGATCTCTTGATTTTAATCTTAGTCTTAAAGTTAATCTTGGTAGTAGTTTTTGATTTTCGTTTTATAGTTTCGGATCTTGATCTTGGGTTTGTATAGATGACTCATTTGCAAACCTATTACTCCAATCTCATCAAACTTATCACACAAGGCGATTGTCTACTGTTTTTTGAGAAAATCCATACTAATCCTTTCCATTTTATCAACTCTTCCATTATATTATTATTTTAATTTAAACAAATCTTATAAATTATATTCAGTTATCACATAATTTTATTCATTCTATATACAACCTTAACCATTTATCAATGATATTCATAACATACAGTTTTTCACACCACTCTTAAAAACATAGTTTGATTTTTACTTGTCTTCTGTTAAAAAAAATATTTCATTAACTTCAAAGTTTGAACATTCTTACTATAACAGTTCTTAAGATATGCGATATTAAACATTGGTGTCCTATGGTGGGTACCACTTCCCTCGCTGCTATTTTATTTCAATTTTGGGGCTCAGAAGATTCTTCTACCAAAAGTTCAACAAAATACGTGCAGCGGCTCTTATAAACATGTCTATCTATGAGGGGTACTGCTCCTTCTCTGTCTACCCCGCCCATTTTTATATTAAAATTTATAGTTTAACATAATAGTAGCTTTAACCACGTTTGAAGACTCTCCCTTTAATAGTTCTTCAGTTGAGCGATATTTAATATATGCCTCCTATGGGAGGCATTTCCCCCCCTGCGCCTACCCGCTTAATTTTTATTTTCAAAAGTGTAGTATACCAAAAGAGTGACTTGTACAGGGTTTGAACATTCTCACTATTACAGTTCTTAAGATATGGGTAATTCCAAAGTTTTGAACGTGACAGTCGTACGCATCAAAAATGCAATAACATTTTAAACAACAAATATTTTTACGTTCTGTTAACCCTTAAATTATAGCACTAAGAAAGCACTGGGGCGCGATTCAAGGTCAAAGATAATGGCAAAGGAAATGGCGGTTCGAACGTGAAAAAAATAGAAGAAGTTTTTGTGGACATGCATAAAAAGGCGTAATTCAGCGAAACCTGCCACAATTTTTTAGTCAAACTACTTTCAGAATTTTACGTAGCAATGTAACAATAAAATGTCTTTGGTTTGATTCCAAAATCTTCTGTTTTTTTTTTTTTTTTTTTTTTGTTTAAGCCAAAATCTGGTTCGATACGTGACATTTCGAACGTGAAATTTTTTCTATAATAATTTAACTGAATAATGATTAATACAAAATAAAAATTTACCGTTAATTTGAATAACATATTTCTCTTCGAACTCTTCCTGGGATTACAGAACATGTAAGAAAATTTTTTTTGGAATAATTTTCATCAAATATCACCTCTTTTAAAGAAGATAATATTAAAGAAAACATGCAATAAAACATTCTCACATATAAGAAATTACGTTTGCGCAACTTTGCAGTCTAATTATTCATCTAAATTTATAAACTAAGTAAAATCTTAATATTTCATTCAACATTTTTTATATTTCGAATTTATTCTATGAGCTAAATTTCAGTTCAGTTCTATTTTTATCTTAATATTTCTCTATAACAATATCGTAAAATAATCAGATTTTAATAACTTTTAAATTTTCGGTCACGGTGGAACTTTTGACGGAAATGCCCATATGCGATATTCAACATTGGCGTCCTATGAGAGGTATCACTTCCCCCGCTGCTATTTTATTTCAATTATGGGGCTCAGAAGATCCTACTACCAAAAGTTCAACAAAATGCGTGTAGCGGCTCTTAAGATATGTGATATTAAATATTGCCATCCTATGGGGGTACCAATTTCCCCGCCCTTATCGAAAAACTAAGTAGCCTATTTTATTTTTAGGGCTCACGGGATTTTGCTGTACAAATTTCAGGAAAATCGGTTTAGTAGTTTAGGAGTCTATAAGCCAACAAACACACAAACATTTTTCATTTTTATACATATAAAGATAATGTGATTATACGCTGATATTTATTTTTCTACCTTAAATTTATATCTGAATATAGCGTTTTGGTAGGAATTTGTTAATACTACTTTAAATCAGGTTTTTTTATAATACGGAGGCTTTGAATAAACTATTAACAATCCTTATATTGATTTCAATCTAATCTATCTATCTATCTTCTATCTATCTATATATATAAAAATGAAAAATGTTTGTATGTTTGTTTGTTTGTTTGTTTGTTTGTTGGCTTATAGACTCCTAAACTACTGAACCGATTTTCCTGAAATTTTTACAGATACATCACGTGAGCCCTAAAAATAAAATAGGCTACTTATTTTTTCGATAGGGGCAGGGGAATTGGTATCCCCCATAGGATGCCAATATTAATTATCGCATATATTAAGATCCGCTGCACGCATTATGCAGAACTTTTGGTAGTAAGATCTTCTGAGCCCCAAAATTAAAATAAAATAGCAGCGGGGGAAGTGGAATCCCCCATAGGACGCCAATGTTTAACATCGCATATCTAAAGAACTGTAATAGTGAGAATGTTCAAACTTTCTAGAAGTCACTCTTATGGTATACAACACTTTTGAAAATAACAATAAAGCGGGTAGGCGCAGGGGGGGAAATACCTCCCATAGGATGCATATATTAAATATCGCTCAACTGAAGAATTATTAAAGGGAGAGTCTTCAAAAGTGGTTAAAGCTATTATTATAGTAAACTATAAATTTCAATATACAAATGGGCGGGGTAGACGGGGGAGGAGCAGTACCCCTCATATATAGAAATATTAATAAGAGCCACTGCACGCATTTTGTTGAACTTTTGGTAGTAGGATCTTCAGAGCCCCAAAATTGAAATAAAATAGCAGCGGGGGAAGTGGTACCCACCATAGGACGCCAATGGTTAATATCGCATATCTTAAGAACTTTTATAGTGAGAATGTTCAAACTTTGCAGAAGTCTCTCTTATGGTATACAACACTTTTGAAAATAAAAATAAAGCGGGAAGGCGCAGGGGGAAATACCTTCCATAGGATGCATAAATTAAATATCGCTCAACAGAAGAACTATTAAAGGGAGAGTCTTCAAACATGGTTACAGCTACTACTATGGTAAACTATAAATTTCAATATAAAAATGGGCGTGGTAGACAGAGGAGGAGCAGTACCCCTCATAGATAGCAATATTAATAAGAGCCGCTGCAAGCAATTTGTTGAACTTTTGGTAGTAGGATGTTCTGAGCCCCAAAATTTAAACACAAAAGCAGCGGGGGAAGTGTTACCCCCCATAGGACGCCAATGTTTAATATCGGATATCTTAAAAACTATTAAAGTTAGAATGTTCAAACTTTGTAGAAGTCACACTTATGGTATACTACACTTTTGAAAATAAAAATAAAGCGGGAAGGCGCAGGGGGGAAATACCTTCCATAGGATGCATATATTAAATATCTCTCAACTCAAGAACTATTAAAGGGAGAGTCTTCAAACGTGGTTAAAGCTACTATTATGGCAAACTTTAAATTTCAATATAGAAATGGACAGAGGAGGAGCAGTACCCCTCATAGATAGAAATATAATTTAGAGCCGCTGCACTCTTTTTATTAAACTTTTTGTAGTATGATCTTCTGAACCCCAAAATTGAAATAAAATAGCAGCGGGGAAATGTTACCCCCCATAGGACGCCAATGTTTAATATCACATATCTTAAGAACTGTTATAGTAAGAATGTTCAAACTTAGTAGAAGTCACTCCTATGGTATACTACACTTTTGAAAATAAAAATAAAGCGGGAAGGCGCAGGGGGGGAAAACCTTCCATAGGATGCATATATTAAATATCTCTCAACTGAAGAAGTGGTTTAAGCAGTGTAGCGAAGCGCACCGGGTTAAGCTAGTATCATATATATATAACATAATGATATCTTCATTAAATATTAATTTGTTAGAATCGAACCAACAATTACCATCATGATCTTTATGGAAGCCATAGATTTCTTTTTTTCATTATTTTTATTATTCGATAATAACTTTATATTCGCATATATAGGGGAGACATATGATTTGGGATTTCACTTTCATTTTAAACTTGTTAATTTTAAAATTTTCATATTAGTTATTTCAACCTTTTCATTATCATAATTGAGATTATTTATATTCTTTGCTCATTAAAATCAACAATTCTATTATCATAATGTTTTTTTTTTGTCTAGTTTAAAACTCTATAACATTAGTTTAACGAACAGTTTTTCTATGGTTTAATACTCTACAATATCAGTTTAGTTAAGCATTTAGTTCAATATATTCTTATGATATAAGTAAATATTTATACCTTATACATGCTGAAACAATAAAATTTATATTTTAATAACCTTATTATAAGGTTTATTTAATGTTTTGATTACACTTAATTAAAATTAATATCTATCTTCTATCTATATATATAAAATAGGATGTGTGTATGTATGCATGTGTGTATGTAACGTATGGACTCCAAAACGGCTGGGCCGATTTTGATGAAATTTTCAGGGAATCTTCAGAATATTCAGCCGGGTGACACTGTGAAGTCTGATTTTTGATTTTCGGTCTGCGGGCGAAGGGGCGTGGCAAAATCCAATTTTCATATTGCACCACCAATGACATCTATATAATTTGGACAATTTTTTCTTTAAAACGATTGCCATGGTCCAACTTAGGTTTTTATGGAAAGCAAATTTTGCCCCGCCCACTTTTTTCGATTTACCTAAAATCGAAAAACGGCTCCATCGGTTTGACTAATTTTTCTTTCAAATGTTTGTTTAATCCATTTTACATTTTCATCGATTAAGCGCATAACTTGAGAACGGCTTGACCGATTTGTTCGATTTTTTCTATAAAATTATCGCCATGGTCCAACTTAGATTTATACGAAAATAAAATTTTGCCCCGCCCACTTTAACGCCCGCTTTTTTCAATTTACCTAAAATCAGAAAACGGCTCCATCGATTTGACAAATTTTTCTTTCAAATGTTTGTATTAATCCATTTTAAGTTTTCATCGAAAGAAAAATATACCACGCTACTTTTTTCTATTTATCTAAAATCGGAAAACAGTTGCACCGATTTTGCGAAGCCCTAAGGGAATCAGTTCGAACAAAATTTCCACTGTTGAATCGACAACAAAAATGGGCATACGAAATCCTAATGAAAGCTGTGAAAGATGAAACTGGAGGGATTTTTTTCTAAACGCTCCCGGTGGAACTGGGAAAACTTTTTTAAGTTAGCTGAATATTGATCTTACCAACTAAAATGTAAATAGAACACTATAAGATTCACAGCATATATATACATACAAACATACAACCATATGTATTTTCAAATCAAATGTAAATCAAACATATGTATATGAACAACATTTTAATTTATAATATTATAATGATGAAACAGAACTGGGGATGAACGATGTTTTACATGCAGTTTGACATAAATTTTGCCAGAGAATGCGGTCGTGAAATAAAGCCAATTTTCTTTTGAGGACGTTTTTTCTAATGCTCTCACATATAGACACTTATCCTTTTAACAATGTGCCATACTTTCATTCAATTCCATACATTTTGTTAACAAAGAAAAATAAGAACAAAAGAAAAAGAAAGAATTGAGAGAGAATTTGAAGTTACTGCCGACGTTTTAATCATGTGCTTTAGAATTTTTGCCTGAAGTTTAAGACTCAATTCTGCTTCATCATATATTATCAATCGATGATAAACCACTTTGTGTACTCTTGCATTTAAGATACCTACATTTCGTGCACATTTTTAAGTTTTACTTACTCAAACGCTGATAAAAAATAACGGTACATTCAAACAAACCTTGCTTTCAATTTTTGCTAATGCTCTCACATATAGACACGTATTCTCTTAACAATGCTGCCATACTTTCATTCAATTTCATACTTTTTGTAAACAAAGAAAAATAAGAACAAAAGAAAAAGAGAGAATTTGAAGTTACTGAGTTTTACTCAAACGCTGATAAAAAATAACTGTATATTCAAACAAACCTTGCTTTCAATTGCTCACTGACTGCATTTGAATTGTTTTGCGTTAATTGTTGTTTTGTGCACATAAGTCAAAAACCTAAAAGTGAAATCAATTTAGTAAATAATAGGTGTTTTGCAATTTGCAATAATAAAATAAGTTTCCAAATTATTTTTAATGCTAATTCATCAAACAGGTATTCATCAAACAGGTAAATATAATTGTGGTTCCAACAAACAATAAAATGTTAAAAAAGTAAAAAACAAAACACATCATTGTTCCTTTTGCACGATTACAGTTTACTAAAATGCCAGCAAAAAAAACAGCCATTGCTAAAAAAAACACCGCAACACGGAAGCAAAGGGAAAGAAGAGCCTCTGAATCAGCTGAGGAACGCGAATCACGTCTTCAAGAAAATCGCGAAAGGGCATCTACGTCCAGAGCCGCAGAAACGGAAAGAGAACGCGAATCACGTCTTCAGAAAAAGCGCGAAAGGGCATCTACGTCTAGAGCCGCAGAAACGGAAAGAGAACGCGGATCACGTCTTCAGGAAAATCGCGCTCTGAAGTTCGCTAAGGAATCCTCGGGAATGTGTTGTTCGAACGGTAAAGTTGTTCTACCACCAATGATTGAGCCGCCTGAACCCCTACAAAGTTACATTTCTGGCGCCAACCCGATTTCCAAGCACTTTCTTCAAAACATCCGAAACTACAACTCATGCTTTCAAATGACGTCCTTCGGAGCAACTAATATCATTAACAACGCCGGTTACATGCCCACCTTCAAAGCGCAAGGCCAAATCTACCACAGAATTGGATCGTTGCTCCCACTTCCCAATGATGATGCCAAGTTCCTCCAAATTTATTTCACTGGCAATGAAGCTAAAGAGGTTGAACAGCGTTGCGCAATCAGTACTGGAGTCAGACGGGAAATCGTTTCAAGTCTTCAAGCTATGTTACACGAACACAACAGCCTCATCCGTCTATTCAAAATAGCCCTAGACCAGATGCCGGCAGATGATTATACGGTTGCGATAAGAGCTGATAAGACACCGGCTGGTGAGCATGAGGGGCGCTTCAATGCACCGGTGATAGGTGACGTCGCAGTTGTTATGGTAGGCACAGACTTCGAGCGACGCGATATCTTCATCCATCGCCGGAATGCAAGTGTTCAACGCATTGCAAAAACTCATCGATCATATGATGCACTACAATAGCCACTGCTTTTTCCACGGGGTGAGGATGGGTATCATTTCAACGTAATGCAGATGAACCCCAACTCAAATGGAGAGTCGACAACAAAAGTTTCCTGCATGGACTTTTATGCCTATCGCCTTATGGTGAGGCCAAATGAATGTAATTATTTGTTGAAATGTCGTGAAGTCTTCCATCAATTCATTGTCGACATGTACGCGAAAATTGAAAGTGAACGTCTGCTCTTCATTCGGTTGAATCAGCAAAAGCTACGCGTCGAAGAATATGTCCACTTGCGTGATGCGATCGCCAATGATGAAAACGCTGCGAATATCGGCCAAATGGTGATCTTGCCAGCGACATACACAGGCAGATCGCGACACATGCACCAGTACGCTCAAGATGCTATGACATACGTGCGCAAGTTTGGACGGCCAGACCTCTTCATCACTTTCACATGCAACCCAGCATGGAAAGACATCACCGACCTTTTATTTACCGGCCAAAGTTCAACACACAGACACGATATCCTCGCCCGAGTATTCAAACAAAAGTTGACAAGGCTGATGGATGTTATCACCAAAAATCAGATATTTGGCGAAACTCTGTGCTGGATGTACTCTGTTGAATGGCAGAAGCGAGGCCTGCCACACGCCCATATTTTAGTCTGGCTAAAACAAAAAATCATGCCAACGCAAATTGATGAAGTGATTTCTGCAGAACTCCCGAATCCCACAGCAGATCCGGTTCTATTTGAATCAATCCGAAAATACATGATCCACGGGCCTTGCGGTGAACTGAACACAAATTCACCATGCATGAAAGAAGGCAAGTGTACAAAGCGCTATCCACGCGAGCTGCTCCAAGAAACTCAAACAGGAGGCGATGGATATCCTCTGTATAGGCGAAGAACGGTAAATGACGGTGGATACACAACTACAATTAAAATGCGCAATGTAGATGTTGACGTCGATAACAGATGGATCGTGCTCTACTCACCGCTGCTTTCAAAAATGTTTGATGTCCACATCAATGTTGAGTACTGTAATTTGTTGAAGTCGATCAAATATATTTGCAAATACGTCAACAAAGGTAGCGACATGGCAGTTTTCGGGCTTGCCAATCAAACTGACGAAACCACGCAATTCCAGATGGGGCGTTACATCATGAAGCAGCTTGGCGTGTACTTTCATTCAACATCCACGAGCGATATCCAACAGTTCAACATCTAGCTGTTCATTTGAAAAATGGCCAGCGTGTTTATTTCACCGAACGAAATGCTGAAAATAGAGCCGAACAGCCGCCACACACCACTCTCACCGCTTTCTTTGAATTGTGTGCAACCGACAATTTCGCCAAAACTTTAATATATCCTGAAATTCCTAAATATTACACATGGAACATGTCGTCAAAGAAGTTCATGAGAAGAAAGCGTGGTGCGATTGTCGCAGAATATGCTGGTGTGCATTCTTCTGATGCTTTGGGACGTGTCTACACCGTTCATCCGAATAATGCTGAATGCTATTATTTGCGATTGTTATTGCATACGACCAAAGGTCCAACATCATTCGCCGCCTTGAAAACCATCCATGGAAATGAATGTCAGACTTATAGAGAAGCGTGTTTCCGATTGGGCCTGCTTGAAAGTGATCAGCATTGGGACACAACGACAGAGGCGTCACTCACGTGTCACCCAAAACAAATACGCACTTTGTTTGCGATAATTTTAACAACATGTTCACCATTCAATCCACAAGAACTGTGGGAAACGCATCGCGAAAGCTTAGGTGAAGACATTCTCAGGCAATCACGCGAAACATATCCTAACCAGGAGTATACGGACGAGATTTTCAACCAAACTCTACTGCTGATTGAGGACATGTGCATATCCATCAACAACAAAGTCCTTATTCAACTTGGAATGCCGGCTCCGATACGGGACATAAACAGTGTTCAAGACAGTGACCTGGTGCGAGAACAGCACTTCGATGTCAACCAGCAAGAACAATATGTGGAAACTCAAACAAGGCGGTTGGTTGATGATCAAAAAACTGCTTACGCAAAAATCATGCAACGGGTAACAAACGGAAATGGGGGACTTTTTTTCCTCGATGCACCAGGAGGAACAGGTAAAACTTTTCTCATCAATTTAATATTGGCGTCGGTTCGAATGCAGAATTGGATTGCACTCGCAGTGGCATCATCGGGAATTGCATCAACGCTATTAGACGGCGGACGCACTGCACACTCAGCACTGAAACTTCCATCGAATTTGAACCAGGTAGAAACACCAACTTGCAACATCAGCAAAAACTCTCGCATGGCCAAAATCCTTAAAACGTGCAAAATTATCATTTGGGGCGAATGCACAATGGCCCATAAGAAACTGCTCGAAGCGCTTGACCGGACTCTACGTGATTTTCGAGGAAACAACCAACCGATGGGAGGCGCTCTTATTCTTCTTGCTGGTGATTTCCGTCAAACTTTGCCCGTTATTCCAAGATCAATGCCCGCAGATGAGCTGAACGCATGCTTGAAAGCTTCATATCTTTGGAACCAAGTCGAGAAAATAACGCTATCGACGAACATGCGTGTGCATTTGTTGCAAGACCCTGTAGTATTTAACCAAATAAATGTTTGTTTTTATTGCGAGCAACCCGTGGTGTTGCTCGAGCAAGTGTGATTTTATTCTTGTTATTGGTTTTTACAATCATTTATGCTTATATACTACTTATGAGAATAATGATTAGCCTAATTTTACGAATACTTATTAACTAACGCATGGGAACCTTTAACGCAATATGATCCGTGTATAATAAGTGGTTCCCATGCAAAATAAATATTTACAATAGGCCGCATGAACAATGCACGTTTGCAAAAGTGCCGACGCTGCACATTAGTTACTTGTGTTGAACTGACCAACGACAATAAGTGTCAGTTTCAAGTGTTTGTGTGCAGGTCTCTAAAATAATGCAAACATGCACTACAACCCGTCTGCCCAAACATTCGCAAAACAACTTTTGGACATTGGTAAAGGAAAAATTCCAAATAATCGCGCCACGAACGAGATTTCGTTCCCGCCTAACTTCTGTCAAATGCAAATGAATATTCAAGCCGTCGTCGACAAGGTATTCCCAAGTCTAACAACCTCCTACAAAAATCCGGATTGGCTGTGCGAACGTGCAATTTTGGCACCAAAAAATTACGATGTCAACAAGCTCAATGAAATTCAATTGAAACTGCCCGGCAAATTAATCAAATACAAATCGATCGACACAGTAATGGCTGAAGAACAAGCCGTCAATTATCCCACTGAATTTTTGAATTCATTGGAACCATCCGGAATGCCACCGCATGTACTAACATTAAAGGTTGGGTCACCGGTAATTCTTATTCGCAACTAAAACACACCAAAGTTATGCAACGGAACCAGATTGACCATCAAAAACTGTTCACCAAATTTGATCGAGGCAACAATCATCGGTGACAGATTCAAAGGCGAAGACGTACTTATTCCACGAATTCCGATGATTTCCAACGATTTACCATTTGAATTCAAGCGGCTCCAATTCCCTTTGCGTCTTACCTTTGCTATTACCATCAACAAAGCACAAGGCCAATCATTGACTATTGCTGGCTTAATTTTGGAAAATTCATGTTTTTCACACGGCCAGTTGTATGTGGCTTGCTCCCGAGTTGGCACCCCAAAAAATTTATACGCTTTTACACCAAATAAAAAAAACAAAAACCATTGTCTATCCGCTAGCCTTAAGATGAAGTAATCAATAAATATAATTTCCAATTTGCCTTAAATACATGTGTTTCTTTTTTCATTGAACCCATATCTACACCATATGTAAGTTATTCTGTAAAAAAAACTTTATGATAGGTATTCCATGGATTTTTATTTAAAGGCCGTAAATTTCGTTTAAATCTCAATTTAAATCGTCTGGTAATATAGGGGTTTTGAATATTTAATTAGGAAAAATCTATTATATCTGCTTATAATCATCAGTTAAGAATTTGGAAAATAATATATTTTCTATCATTATTATCTATATATATAAAATTGTAACGTTACTGACTGACTGACTGACTCACTGATTCATCATCGCACAGCCTAAACGCCTGAAGCTAAACACTTGAAATTTGGACCAGAGATTGGTCACACCCCAAATCGATCCACTAAGACGGGATTTTTGGAAATTCGAATGCTAAGGGGGTAAAAAAGGGTGAAAACGGGAAAATTCGGTAATCTTATATCTCCAAAACTAAAAGAGATACAAAAAAAATGTAATACTTATCGGTGTTCTTTAAAAAAATTAGCGGACAGGTGTCTGGTACTTTTTTGAAATTCGGCCCTTTTAGGGAGTAAACGGGTAAAACCTGAATTTTGGTACTTTCTTGACACCCCATCTAACTTTTGATCCAATAAACATAGAAACAAAGTTTATACCACATTCGAAAGTTACCAAAAAAATACGAATATAAATTTGGTACTTTTTCGAAATTCGAACATTTAAGGGGTAAAAATCGTAACTATTTTTGGTACTTTTTTTTACAAAACATTTTTCTACATTCATTGAGATATTCGTACCAAATTATGGCCTCACACTACAATACTGAAATTTTTGAAACTTTAATGGGGGGAACAAATAGTACCAAAAAAAGGAAATACGGGAAATTTGATATTTTTCTTTAGCTTTTTGGTTCTACAACTGGTATTTTTTTAATTATCGTTAATATTGGACCCAAAAACATAAGATTCAACATGCAACGTCCTGAGGGGATATGAATCTATTGCGGAACTTTTTGGTACTTTTTTTGTTCTATAACTGGTACTTTTTGAATTTCCTTTAATATTGGACCTAGAAACATAAAATTTAAAATGTAATGTCCTGAGTGAACGAGAATCTGTAAGAGTGATCTTTTTGGTACTTTTTTATTTTTTGACTGGTACTTTTTGAATTTCAGTTGGTATTGGACCTAGAGAGATAAAATTAAACATGCAAGGTCCTGAGTGAATAAGAATCTGTAAGAGGGCTTTGTGGTACTTTTTTGTTCTTTAACTGGTACTTTTTGAATTTCCGTCATTATTGGACCTAGAAACATTAAATTCAACATGTGGATAAGAATCTATGATGGAACTTTTTGGTACTTTTTTGTTCTTCAATTGGTACTTTTTGAATTTCTGTTAGTATTGCACCTAGGATGAAAATCAATAAGAGTGAACTTTTTGTTACTTTTTTATTCTTTGACTGGTACTTTCTTAATTTCCGTTGTTATTAGACCTAGAAAGATAAAATTAAACATGCAAGGTCCTGAGTGAATGAGAATCTGTAAAATCGCTTTTTGGTACTTTTTGGTTCTTTAACTGGTACTTTTTGAATTTCCGTTATTATTGGAACTAGAAACATAAAATTTAATATGCAATGTAATGAGTGGATAGGAATCTATAAGAGGCAAGTTTTTGGTACTTTTTTGTTCTTTAGCTGGTGCTTTTTTAATATCCGTTAATATTGGACCCAGAAACATAAAATTAAACATGCAAGGTCCTGAGTGGATAAGAACCTGTAAGAGAGCTTTAAGGTACTTTTATGTTCATTAGTTGGTACTTTTTGAATTTCCGTTAGTATTGGACCTAGAAACATAAAATTCAACATGCAAGGTCATGTGGTCCTTTTTTACAAAATATTTTTCTCCATTCATTGACATATTCGTACTTAATTATTGACTCCCACTGCAATACTGAAATTTTTTATACTTTAATGGGGGAAAAATAGTACTAAAAAGGGGAAATACGGGAAATTTGATATTTTTCTTTAGATTTTTGGTTCTACAACTGGTATTTTTGGTATAATTCCCGTCCAATACTGAGACCTAGAAACATAAAATTCAAGATGCAATGTCCTGAGTGGTTAAGAATCTATAAGAGGGAAGTTTTTTGAAATTTTTTCTTCATTAACTGGTACTTTTTGAATTTCCGTTATTATTGGACCTAGAAATATAAAATTCAATATGTGTAATGAGTGGATAGGAATCTAAAAGAGGGAAGTTTTTGGTACTTTTTTGTTCTTTGGCTGGTACTTTTTTAAAATCCGTTAATATTGGACCTAGAAACATAAAATTAAACATGCAAGGTACTGAGTGAATGAGAATCTGTAAGAGGGATTTTTGGTACTTTTTTGTTCATTAACTGGTACTTTTTGGATTTCCGTTAGTATTGGACCTAGAAACATAGTATTAAACATAAAAGGTCCGAAGAGAATTTGAATCTGTAAGAGGCCTTTTTGGCATTTGTTGTTCTTTAACCGGTAATTTTTTAATTGCCGGTTATATTGCACCTAGAATCATAAAGTTCAACATGCAATGTCCTGAGTGGATAAGAATCTATAAGAGGGAACTTTTTGGTACTTTTTTTTATTTATTTACTGGTACTTTTTAAATTTCCGTTAGTATTGGACATAGAAAGATAAAATTAAACATGCAAGGTCCTGAGTGAATGAGAATCTGTAAGATAGGCTTTTTAGTACTTTGTTGTTCTTTAACTGGTACTTTTTGAATATCCGTTTTTATTGGACTTAGAAACATAAAATTAAACATGCAAGATCCTGAGTGAATAAGAATCTGTAAGAGGGCTTTGTGGTACTGTTTTTTGTTCATTAACTGGAATTTTTGGAATTTACGTTAATATTGAACCTAGAATAATTAAATTCAACATGCAATGTCCTGAGTGGTTGAGAATCTATAGGAGGGAAATTTTTGGTACTTTTTTATTAACTAACTGGTAACTTTTGAATTTTCGTTAGTATTGGACCTAGAAAGAAAAAATTAAACATGCAAGGTTCTGAGTGAATGAGAATCTGCAAGAGGGTTTTTGGAACTATTTTGTTCTTTAAGTGGTACCTTTTCAATTTCCGTATTTGTTGGACCTAGAAACATAAAATTAAACATGCAAGTTCCTGAGTGAATGAAAATCTGTAAAAAGGATATTTTGGTTCTTTTTCGTTCTCTAACTGGAAATTGTTTTAAATAAACTGGTACTTTTATTTAATTTAATATTAATTTTTGTGCATTAAATAAAAAAAAGCTAATAGCCGTCTGGTACTTTTACGAAACTCGGCCCTTTTTGGTAGCAAACGGGTAAAACCTGAATTTTGGGTCTTTTTCCACCATCTAGCTTTTAAATCAATACACATAGAAATAAAAATTATATAACATTTGTAACTTATCTAAAAAATACAAATGTATATTTGGTACTTTATGAAAATTCGAACGTTAAAGGGGTCAAAATTGTACCAACATATGTTTGTTACTTTTAACAAAAGATTTTTTCTCCATCTATTTATCTTTCATCGCAGAGCCTAAACGTCTGAAGCTAAAAGGTTGACATTTGGACCGGAGGCTCTCCTCTCGCCCAATTGATCCTGCTAACCTCATACCTCCTAAGCTAAAGGAAAACATTAACATTTATTGTTGTTCATTAGACAAATTCGCTAACCTCATATCTCCTAAACTAAAAGAGATTCAAAATAAAAAAATTAACAGACTGGTGTTTGGAACTTTTTTGAAGTATGGTCTTTTTGTGGAGTAAAAGGGTAAATACAAATTATATCACATTCGTACCTTATCTTAAAAAATACAAAACAGATTTGGATTTTTTTTGAATTCAAATGTTTAAGGTGTTCCAAATTTTGTTATTTTTTCACAAAATTTTTCTTCATCCATCTATCTATATATATATATATAAAATTGTAACGTTACTGAATGACTGACTCACTTATTCATCATCGCACAGCCTAAACTCCTCTAGATAAAAACTTGACATTTGGAGCAGAGATAGGTGACTCCCCAAGTCGATCCACTAAGACGGGATTTTTGGAAATTCGAATGTTTAGGGGTAAAAAAGGGTAAAAACGTAATACTTATCGTTGTTCTTTAGAAAAATAAGCGGACAGGTGTCTGGTATTTTTTTAAAATTTGGTCCTATTAGGAAGCAAACGGGTAAAACCTTAATTTTGGTACTTTTTTGGCACCCCATCTTTCTTTTGAACCAATCAACATAGGAACAAAGTTTATACAACATTCGAAACTTATCAAAAAAAATACGAATATGAATTTGGTACTTTTTCGAATTTCGAACATTTAAAGGGTAAAAATCGTAACTATTTTTGGTACTTTTTTTATACAAAACATTTTTTGATATATTTGTACTTAATTATGAGCTCTCACTACAATACTGAAATTTTTGATAGCTAAATGGGGGGGAAAAATAGTACCAAAAAGGGAAGATACGGGAAATTTATGTTTTTCTTTAGCTTTTTGTTTCTGCAACTGGTATTTTTTTAGGGAACTTTTTGGTACTTTTTTATTCTTTAATTGGTACCTTTTTAATTTCCGTTAATATTAGACCCAGAAACATAAAATTAAACATGCAAGGTCCTGAGTGGATAAGAACCTGAAAGAGGACTTATAGGTACTTTTTTGTTCATTAATCGGTACTTTTTGAATTTCCGTTAGTATTGGACCTAGAAACATAAAATTCAACATGGAAGGTCATGTGGTCCTTTTTTTACAAAATATTTGTCTCCATTCATTGGCATATTCGTACTTAATTATGGGCTCCCACCACAACACTGAAATGTTTCATACATAAATGGGGTGAAACAAGTATCAAAATAATACGGATAATACGGGAAATTAACTTACTTTCATTTGCTTTTGTGTTATACGAGTGGTACTTTTTGAATATTCTATAATATTGAACTTAGAAACACAAAATAATAGGTGCAAAGTCCTGTGTAAATATCAACCTATGAGATACAAATTTTGGAACTTTTTTGGCATATAAATATGTTCATGAAAGAAAAAGCCCGATTAAAAAGTAGCGGGTTAAATGCTTGAATTTAAACAAGTTTAAGCCTAGAAAAGTAAATTTTGGCATAAAAATATGTCCACGAATAAAAGGAGACGCTAACGAAGTAGCGGGTTAAATGCTAGTTACTTAATATTTTTCTAGTTTAATGGGCATACATCATCATACCATACCATAACGATCCATAGAATATCATACAATTTAAATAGCTAAGTCCGCAAAAGAAAATCACAAACTATATTTATTTAAAACCCTACTCCATCAACCATATCTTTATACTTTATACATACGAATACGATGATATGTCTAGTTTAATAACCATTTTATAAGGTCTGTTTAATGTTTTTGCATACCTTTTATAATTCTTATGATTTGTTTTCCTATTATTTCCCTTCTTTACTTAATATTTATATAGCCCCATCCATCCATCCTTAAATATACATTCTGTTTTAAGCATTTCTATACTATACATAAATGTACATACATACATATACTAACTATCTATCTTACAATTTTTTTATTATACTAACATTCTTATATTTAGTCGTAAGGTACGGTCACATATAGCAAACATTTGCCTCTAACATGTTTGCTCAAATTTGCTTTAAAATTTTACGCATTTTGTTAGATGGTCACACTAGAGGCAAATATTTGATAAAATTTATTTCATCAAACAGCAGTCAAACTGCGGCAAATACATATTGTGGCAAACATTTTTTCCCTCCGGTCACACTGAAACAAATATTTTCTATAGAAATTTATTTGATCAAACTGTCAAAATACTAAAATTTGTTTTCTCATAAATAAAAAATACAATGGAAGATTGTGAAGCATTATTTTTACTAAGTGGAGCAGCCTCGTTATTATTATTTGAGGAAGAGGAATCCAAATACCGCCAAAAAACAAGACAATGGGTGCGTAAATGGATTCAACGTCGGAAAAAGGAAGGATGTTGTGCGAAGTTACTGTTGGAGCTACGATCTGAAACTCCAGATCTTTACAAAAACTTTTTGAGGATGACCTGAACAGATTTTGATTATTTAGTGAGAATAACATTATTTCAGTGAAAATAGTAAATATTAATATTTCTTAATTCTACTGTAGCTAAAGTTAGTGGCACCCCTGATAACAAAACAAGTACCACAGTTTCGTGAGCCAATATCTCCTTCCGAACGCTTGGCAGTTACGCTTAGGTACCTAGCGACTGGAGATAGTTATAGATCTTTACAATGTTTTTCGTATTCCTCATAACACTATTTCAGGAATTTTTCTGAAGTATGCGATGCTTTATATAAAGTATTACAGCCGAATTATTTGAAGGTAACAAAAAATTCATGTAATTTTTTTTTTAAATACGTAGTTAAATTTCAGATTCCAGCAACAAGCGAAGAATGGGAAACTATTTCTAAAGAATTTCTGCAATTGTGGAATTTTCCAAATTGCATTGGCGCTCTAGATGGCAAACATGTTGTAATGACTGCTCCAACTCACGCCGGAAGTGTGTACTATAACTTCAAAGGTAGATAAGATGAATAAAGTCAATAACATATTTCCTTAACTTGATTATTTTAAAGGAACACATAGCATTGTGCTTATGGCTATTGCAGATGCATCTTATAAGTTCTTATATATCGATGTAGGTTCGAACGGGCATATGTCTGACGGTGGTGTTTTTAGGAAAAGTACATATAACGAAGGTCTTATAAATAACAAACTAAATTTGCCTATGCCAAAACAATTGCCATTAAGAAATGTGTCAGTACCATATGTTCTTGTTGCTGATGTTGCCTTTGCATTAAGCCCTAATATTTTAAAACCTTTCAATGCGCGTAATATGACGGCCATCCAAAGAGTTTTTAATTATCGCCTGTCAAGAGCAAGGCGAGTAATAGAAAACGCTTTTGGAATTTTGTCTGCACGTTTTCGCGTAATGCGCAGCCCAATTAAGCTTGACCCAATAAAAACCAGAAAAGTGACACTTGCGTGCTGTGTGCTACACAACTTTTTAATAAGCAGAAAAAGTTCTTTGTAGTTTAACACAAATCTTGTTGACCACTATACTACAGACGGCACAGTAGTTCCTAGAGAATGACGCAGTTATAATAAATAAGAATTTAATAAATCTCCAAAGACACAGCTCCTACATAACAAATGAAACATCAGAAATAAGAAATGAATTTTCGCAATATTTTGTGGAAGAAGGCGAAATAAATTTTCAATACAAGCATATATAATAAGATATCCCTCAAAACAATTGTAACAATTTTTATTTTTTTTTTATGGTAATATAAGTTATTTAATTAAAAATTGTACTACTGAATAAATATGTACATACATACTTAAATATGCAAATCTAAAAATTGGCTTTTAAATAGTTCATTTAATAACTAATTAGCTTAACACAGTGCTCATGGGTATCTCCATTGAAATTAAATAAATAACATATATTGATAACTAAACTATTTGCATTAACTTTTAAAAGTTTTACAATTACCGTTTCGCAGATAAACAGAATTTATATTGGCTTTGTATAAACTTTACAATTCTTTAACCTTAGTATATTAAGATTTGGGTAGTCAGGAAAATACTGAACCTAGAATTGTCTTTCTAGGTCCAATACCAACGGAAATTCAAAAAGTACCAGTCAAAGAATAAAAAAGTACCAAAAAGTTCACTCTTATAGATCCTCATCCACTCATGACATTACATCTTGAATTTTATGTTTTTTGTTCCAATACAAACGGAAATTCAAAAAGTAACAGTTAAAGAACAAAAAGGTACCAAACAGTTCCGCAATAAATTTTTATCCACTCAGGACATTGCATGTTGCATCTTATGTTTTCAGGTCCAATATTAACGACAATTAAAAAAATACCAGTTGTAGAACCAAAAAGCTAACGAAAAATATCAAATTTCCCGTATTTGCTTTTTTGGGTACTATTTTTTTCCCATATTAAAGTATCAAAAATTTCAGTATTGTAGTGGCAGCCCATAATTTAGTACGAATATGTCAATGAATGAAGAAAAATGTTTAGTAAAAAAAAAACTACCAAAAATAAATAGTTACGATTTTCACCCCTTAAATGTTCGAATTTCGAAAAAGTACCAAATTCGTATTCGTATTTTTTTTGATAAGTTTCGAATGTGGTATAAAAGTACCAGGCCCTAATAGGGCCGAATTTCAAAAAAGTACCAGACACCTGGCCGCTTATTTTTCTAAAGAACAACGATAAGTATTACATTTTTTTGTATCTCTTTTAGTTTTGGAGATATAAGGTTACCGAATTTTCCCGTTTTTACTCTTTTTTACCCCATACCCATTCGAATTTCCAAAAATTCCGTCTTAGTGGATCGGTTTGGGGAGTGACCAATCTCTGGTCCAAATTTCATGTTTTCAGCTACAGGCATTTAGGCTGTACAATACTTTAATATTAAAAAACAAAACAAATTAAATAATTTATTTATTCATTTATTTAAAAGTTTTAAAAAACATTAAAAAAAATTAACAAAACAAAAACTTAAATAATTCATTCATTTCAAAGTATGAAATAAGATTTTAAATACAAAAATAAACATTAAAAAACAAGTAACATGTTAAAACAAACAACACAAGAAAAACTTTGAAAACATAAACTTAAAAATTCATTCATTAAAAAGTATAAAACGAGATTTAAAATACACCTCAATACATTATAAATTGAATAATTAAAGGCGCCCGTACACGACATGTTTTTGTCATCTGACATGTCAAATTTCCCACTGCAAAATACATACATGTCGGGTGTTACCTTTTTAACTTTGCTTCTGTAAAAGTCAGACGCGAAGTCATCTGACAAAATTTCAACTAGAGCGTGCTCTATTTTCTTCTGACAAACCATCTGACATCAGAAAGCTATGCCGGGAAGAAACCGGCAGCGGCGTCCACTATTGACGGAATCATTAGCCGGCTGAAGTTAATTTTTTACAATACCGAGATATGTTTTATCATCATTCCTTGAATAGAATTTATGTGAATATATATATAAAAACCGTTTTATTATAAAATCCTAAATTGGTATCTTTGAATTAAAAGAAAAAAAATGTTAAGATGGCTGAACTATTTTACGGCGCAATTAAAACTTTTCATGGCGGCAGCAAGCTATTTTGAAACCGAGCACTACTTTGGTTTCTGCAATAACAATGCGAAAAAAACAGAGACAATGTCAGAAGCAAATTACATGTACGTTTGTGACCGAATATTATAAAGCTTATGTAAAACAGCGATTTTGACAGACATGCACAATTACATGTGACTTGAAAATTTGACATGTCAGATGACAAAAACATGTCGTCTATATGCTCCTTAACTGAGCTACATAAATAAGAGCGGCAAGCGTTTTTCGTTTGTTAAAAGTTCTAATTAGCAAACAGTTTATACGAAACAAACCTATAAAACACGAATTGAACACTACCCAGCTGTAAAATCTTATTTAAGAGATCGCTATGTCGGTTTGTTTTATTGAAAATACATTTGAAATAGAATTTTCAAATTTAAAAAAACGCTTGCCGCTCTTGTTTAGGTAGCTCAATAATAAATAATTAATTATGCTCCTTTTTACGTTCCTCTTCCAAACATTCTGTGAAAAATATATTCATTTTTCTACGTATTGATCCTGATGACTCTGCATTAAGTGCTTTCAGTTCACTTATGAAATAATTTGCAAGTGTACTGTTGGGGTCTAAAGCGCTTTCCTTTCGCTCTTTTATAACACTGACAGCCTCACGCATGGTCTCAACTATAACGGCTGATTGGGTAGGAACAACTGGTTGTTTTCGGGGTGTTGCTATGTACTGTGTGTCCGTTTCTGACGACTTTGAAGCTACACCAGGGTCATAAGCATACGTAAAATGTTAATCAACAAGTTAAATAAATATTGTGATTAAATTACTTACAAATAATTTCCTCTTCTACGCTGTAAGTAATGTTTGACACAGTCTGCTGTGTCTGTTTGTCTTCAGCACGTCCAACAAAACTCATGGCATTTTAAAATCTCCATTTAGGAACTTCTACAATACCCTGTCCCGATTTAGTTTTGGCTCTTCCAGCGTAGCCTCGGAATTGAATACGAAGATTAGTCCATTTCGCATTTAGATCAACCACCGTATACTTTGGTTTAAAATTCTCCTCAATATTTCTCCATGCGGAATCTCGAAGTGCTTTGTTGTGATATGCTGCATCCGATGCATCACACAAGCATTTTTCTGCTTCAACAAGCGAAATAAGCTTATAAATATCATGTTCATCCCACTCCCTGGCTACTCTTGGTTTTTTTCTTGGCCTTTTTAAAGCTAGAGTCTCGCTGCTTCTTTCCATTACCTAAAAATTAATAAACAATATATGTATGTAACTACAGTTTTTACTAATACATAAATTAATACACTAACCTCCATTTCTTGAAACATAAGCTCAGCCTCAGTATAATTTTCACTATCCTAAAAGTATATTTATTGATAAAAAATAGATTTTATAAAAATTTTTGAAGTTACCTCCATATTTTTCGCCAACAAATATATTAAAATCACACAGCTGTTTGATTGTTTTGTTATGAATATCAGTGTTGACAACTGTTGTGCTTTAAAGCGTGTATATAAAATGGCTTAAACAAGTGATATTTTGCGTTATCTTAAAAGTTATATATAATGAATTATGTAAAACTTTAATGAATTGTATATATTTATATTTATATGTACATATATATATCGTAACCTAAAACGCCAAAGGCCCTTTCTAACATTTTGAAAATATTACAGGAGAAGCAAAAAACTATTTAAAATTATAAATTGCCTTGAACTGTTTTTATATATTTTTTCCTATTTTTCTTGTTTTTGGTTTTGACAAATATTAATGTTTCATATTATGCAAACTGTTAAAAGCCCCATCCATTATACAATACTATCGTTTATATTATTCGCCATATTATTTTCATTTTGCCCTATATTATCAATAAGTGGCACAATGATTCCAATTAAAATATGGTACATCTTTTTATACCCTTCACCACAGGTGGAAAAGGGTATATATAAGCTTGTCATTCCGTTTGTAATTTCTACAATATTGATCTTAGGCCTTGTAAAGTATATATATTTTGGGTTGATTTAACGATATCCGTCCGTCTGTCCGTCTTACGTTTGATATGTGTTTTCCGGAGACTCCAGACATGATAGCGGCTAGGTTGTTTTACATTTATGTCACATATAGTCCACCTTTTCTTGCTATTGAAATTCAGCCAGATTGGTCCAACAATGGCTGAGATATGACCAAAAAACCACGACTGCCTCTAATTTTTCCAAAAAATCCCTTGTGGTTGTTGTATTCTTATTACTTTTTTCTGTATATCTGGAGAACGGCAAGAGCCAAAGTTTTCAAAATTGCTAAAAACATTAAGGTTATAAATACACACCATTCCACAATATGTGGGCGGGATTGGAGAAGTGGGCGTGGTACCTTCCATACAAAAAGTATTAAAAATTGTATAAAAACCTGAATTTTTTGACTGTTATATGACCTATGGTTACGCCTTATATATCAAAAGATCGGAAATTTAATTAATAAAAAATATTTTCTGAAAAACTCGGGAAAATCGGTTCAGATACGAAAAAGTTATGACCAAAATATTAATTTTTTTTTTGGAAAATACCCATTTTCGGGAACCATAGATCTTCCCGAGTCCAAGTCTTACAACCAAAATAAATGGCAAATTTCTTCTTTAACACGTCGGTATATAAATCTTTCAAATCGGTTCAGAAATAGCAGAGTAATGACCAATATACTGAATATATATTCTGGGTCCTTGTGAAAAGCGAATTTCAAATCCGGTTGTCGTCTCATCTCTCCCCCCCCCTTCGCATTTGTTTACATATACTAGCATAATGCCCAATATGATTTTCGTTTATTATTTCATCTATTTAACGAAATAATTTTAACAAATAGAAACTAGAAATTTTTGTGTTTTTTTGCTACTTAAAAACTCGCCAAAAGAGATAAAAAATGACAACAGTGCCTTTACAAAAAGAAAACAAACAAAAAACTGTGTTGAGTTGTAAACAGTAAACGGTCTATATTTCATTTAAATGATATTTAAACAGCGTTCCTTCATGGTAGGGGGTGTGTTAAGTTAGAAACTGTGAGTTCCCTGGTTCGAATCTTGGTTTTTTAAAAAGAATATTTTTACAATTTTAAAAAATATTTACCATTTTTCGCTTTTTAAATTTCATTTATAATGAAGTTTTAAGTATTGTAAATATGTATGTATATGTCAAAATTATTTAGTTGCTCTGTATTCTGCTCGCACAATGGTGAAGGGTATATAAGATTCGGCACAGCCGAATATAGCACTCTTACTTGTTTTTAAATAAAAACATTTTACAGCATACTGCACTTCTTTTCGTTGTGCAATAAAAATCAAAAGCCTTTTGATTGTTGCCAATTTATTGCGCCATCTTTTAATATCACATACACTTTGGCGGCCCGTTGTTAGGTCTATTAGCGTTTATCATATAATATTTTGAAGATAGGGTCATTTGTTTTTTGTTAATTAAATCGGTAATTTTCGCCGAAAGATTCCAATTTGTTGTAGAAATTTGTGTTTATGCAATACTTTAGAATCTATGAAAAACTCGATTTTTAATTTTTGGTTAGCTATGGCCTCTTGCGTTTTAGGCAACGATATAATGAATTATATAAATTAAAAGTTTCAAAATACTTTGTTTTCCACCCACAGTACAATAGTGGAGAGAGTGGATAGCAAGGCGAATTCATACAGGTGACCGCATCATGAAATAGAGTTATGCTAGCTATCCTTTTTTTTTAAATACTAAGTATTTTGTTTGTGTAAAAAGTTAGAAAGAATGGCAAAATTATTTGTTTTTTTTTTCCTGTATTGCAAATTTATTGTGGCTCGTGTTATTCCTTACGCCTTTTTAGATTCTTGTGCTTATATTTATATTTAAATTTTAACTAATTTTTTTACAAAATATATAAACAAAGCTTGACATTAAGTATATACACAAAAAAATAAACAATAAAAAGATGACTCGAAAATGTCATCCGAATGAATTCGCCTTGGTGGGTACGTTCGTAAATGCGTAAAAACTGTACATCAATGCTATAGTGAAGCAAAATCCTGTTTCAGATGCGTGATCACATGTTGCAGTTGTGATGCTGATGCTTTTTTACTGCACACCAGCTGCACAAAGCTTGTATTTTAGAACAAGAGCTAAATTTCACAAGTTTTAAATTGAAAATATTGAACAAAAAAGCATAAAAAAATAAAAATCACCCTACAGAAATTTTTTGGAATTGGTCCATATTTGACAATAGCGTCCATACAAATACTATACCCGAAAATAGCTTTTAATGCCACTTAACCAAAAACTTTAAATAGCTGGCCTTAATTTCTGTATTGAAAATGCTAATATTTGTACGCTTCTGTTTTGGTGATTTTTATGAAAATGTTCCTATTTTTTTTTAACAATTACAACACTGCTTTCACCAGCTGTTATTTGCCTCTATTTGTTCTTTCAACAACTTTGCGAGATCAAATAATTATTTGCCCAAAAAAGCGGCAAATATTTGACATAGGATGGTCACACTCTGTTCACATTAGAGACATTTTTGTTTGGTAGCAAACAAATTTTGTTTTCTCAAAATCATGTTTGCAGCCCAAAATGTTTTATGGTCACATTATGGAAGAGAAATATTTGATGTTTTTTGTCAAATGTTTTACAAGTGTGACCGTACCTTTAGTCTTATGATCTTAATCTTGATTTTATCTTAGTCTTAGTGTTGATCTTGATAGCAGTCTTTTGATCTTTGTTTTATAGTTTTGGATCTTGATCTTGGGTTTGTATAGATTACTCGTTTGCAAACCTATTACTTCAATCTCATCAAACTTATCACACAAAAGGCGATTGTCTTCTGTTTTTTAAGAAAATCCATACTAATCCTTTCCATTTTATCAACTCTTCCATTATATTATTATTTTAATTTTAACAAATCTTTTAAATTATATTCAGTTATCACATAATTTTGTTCATTCTATATACAACCTTAACCATTTATCAATGATATTCACTACATACAGTTTTTAATACTACCCTTAAAAACATAGTTTGATTTTTACTTGTCTACTGTATTTCAAAATGTTTCATTAACTTAAATGAAAATTTAGGTTTATATTAAATAATTTGATTAAACGCTGATATTTAATGGCTTTTCTACCTTAAATTTGTATCTGAATGTAGTGTTTTGGTAAGAATTGGTTTATATTACTTTAAATCAGGTTTCTTATAATACGAAGGTTTTGAATGAACTATTAACAATCCTTATATTGATTTTTTTTTTTTTTTTTTTATTTGAAAAATTTTGTAATAATAAAAGCCTTCATGGCCAAACCATAATATTACAATAGATAATTTTTAAAGTTTAATATGGAACCCTATATTAATAATCTAAAAATATTTTTAACTAATATAATATGGCATCAACTTACAACAATTTATAAAACAAATATAATTAATAAGTATAACGTAAAAATTAGATCACATTGTCAACGATTTTATTAAATGGTATTGAAATACTCAATTAAAGCTTTCTGATAGCTATTAGGAGACAAACGATAATTCCTTAGTATATGAGGCAAATGATTCCACACTCTGGCAACTCTAACAAGGACCGACCTTTCAAAAAACGAGTTATAAATTCTGGGTATAAAAATTTGCATATTTCTTGAAGAATGCATAAATTCAAAGCGTTGAACTAAAAACGAAGGTGTTGAATTCTTTATAAGTTTGTAAAAGCTCATAAGAATTTTAACGGTTAGAAAATCAGAAAAATTGCAACCCAAGAATTGAATAACATGGGCTGTAATATGATCTCTAACTCTTAGATTAAATACAAATCGAATGACTTTATTTATTAAAAGTTCCACTCTACGAATATTACCGTAAGAGGTACTAGAATAAATTTCTAAACAATAAGATATCTGCGACATTAGAAGTGAATGGGCCACTTTACGTCTTATCAGAAATGGTAAATATACATTAAGGGAGTATAAGCGACGAAGAGTAAAATTGACACTAGAAATTACCTTGTTAATATGAAAGGTATATGAAAGTTTATCATCAAGTAACACACCTAAAACTCGCATTTTCTCAACCCAGTCTATACATTGGCCACCAATTTGAATACGAAAACGCGGAGAAACCAATCCCCCAAAGCCCATGACATTTGTCTTAGATAAATTTATCCGTAGGCAATTTGATTGCATCCATTCCTCAACCAAACTCAGGGTATTGTTTACTACATATTGAAGATTCGCAGAAGATTGTGAATCAAAAAATAAAAGCTGAATATCATCAGCATTTGCATAAGCTTCGCATGTTCTCGAATAAAGAATGGAAAATAAGTCGTTTATATACATTGAAAACAACAATGGTCCTAATACTGAACCTTGAGCAACACCCGTATAAATTGATCGTAAATGTGATTTATTTTTATTAATTTCAACAAATTGCGTACGTCCCAATAAATACGATAACATAAGATTACAAGATGTGCTATTAAACCTAAATATTGAATTCAATTTTCTTACCAATATTGTATAATCTATACGATCAAAGGCTTTTGATAAATCAAGAGAGACTAGTACACAAGGCAAATTTAAATTAACCTTCTCTCTTATCATCTCAGTAAGACCTAATAATAATGACGAGGTACTACAATTTATTCGAAACCCAGTTTGTCTATCAGCCAGTAACAAATGTTGAGAATTGTAAGTCGAGATTTGAGAGTGGATAACGTGTTCAAAAACCCTTGAAAGTGCTGGCAAAATACTTATTGGCCTAAGATTCGTTAAATCCCAGCCAGTACCAGTCTTAGGAATTGGAATTACTTTGGCACATTTCCAACTATTAGGAAACGTAGAGGTAGTAATTATAGAATTAAATAAGTGCAAGATATAACCCGATATAAGTGGAAAAATCAATTTGTAAAACTTAAATGGTATTTCATCAACCCCACTACAATTACTTTTTATTTTTCCAAATGCAACACATTGATCAGAAAGATTTACACAATAAAAAGAAAAACCACCTTATGTCATTTATATCATGTATCTATATATATAAAAATGAAAAATGTTTGTATGTTTGTTTGTTTGTTTGTTTGTTTGTTTGTTTGTTTGTTGGCTTATAGACTCCTAAACTACTGAACCGATTTTCCTGAAATTTTTACAGATACATCACGTGAGCCCTAAAAATAAAATAGGCTACTTATTTTTTCGATAGGGGCAGGGGAATTGGTATCCCCCATAGGATGCCAATATTAATTATCGCATATATTAAGATCCGCTGCACGCATTATGCAGAACTTTTGGTAGTAAGATCTTCTGAGCCCCAAAATTAAAATAAAATAGCAGCGGGGGAAGTGGAATCCCCCATAGGACGCCAATGTTTAACATCGCATATCTAAAGAACTGTAATAGTGAGAATGTTCAAACTTTCTAGAAGTCACTCTTATGGTATACAACACTTTTGAAAATAACAATAAAGCGGGTAGGCGCAGGGGGGGAAATACCTCCCATAGGATGCATATATTAAATATCGCTCAACTGAAGAATTATTAAAGGGAGAGTCTTCAAAAGTGGTTAAAGCTATAATTATAGTAAACTATAAATTTCAATATACAAATGGGCGGGGTAGACGGGGGAGGAGCAGTACCCCTCATAGATAGAAATATAATTAAGAGCCGCTGCACGCATTTTGTTGAACTTTTGGTAGTAGGATCTTCAGAGCCCCAAAATTGAAATAAAATAGCAGCGGGGGAAGTGGTACCCACCATAGGACGCCAATGGTTAATATCGCATATCTTAAGAACTTTTATAGTGAGAATGTTCAAACTTTGCAGAAGTCTCTCTTATGGTATACAACACTTTTAAAAATAAAAATAAAGCGGGAAGGCGCAGGGGGGAAATACCTTCCATAGGATGCATAAATTAAATATCGCTCAACAGAAGAACTATTAAAGGGAGAGTCTTCAAACATGGTTACAGCTACTACTATGGTAAACTATAAATTTCAATATAAAAATGGGCGGGGTAGACAGAGGAGGAGCAGTACCCCTCATAGATAGCAATATTAATAAGAGCCGCTGCAAGCAATTTGTTGAACTTTTGGTAGTAGGATGTTCTGAGCCCCAAAATTTAAACACAATAGCAGCGGGGGAAGTGTTACCCCCCATAGGACGCTAATGTTTAATATCGGATATCTTAAAAACTATTAAAGTTAGAATGTTCAAACTTTGTAGAAGTCACACTTATGGTATACTACACTTTTGAAAATAAAAATAAAGCGGGAAGGCGCAGGGGGGAAATACCTTCCATAGGATGCATATATTAAATATCTCTCAACTCAAGAACTATTAAAGGGAGAGTCTTCAAACGTGGTTAAAGCTACTATTATGGCAAACTTTAAATTTCAATATAGAAATGGACAGAGGAGGAGCAGTACCCCTCATAGATAGAAATATAATTTAGAGCCGCTGCACTCTTTTTATTAAACTTTTTGTAGTATGATCTTCTGAACCCCAAAATTGAAATAAAATAGCAGCGGGGAAATGTTACCCCCCATAGGACGCCAATGTTTAATATCACATATCTTAAGAACTGTTATAGTAAGAATGTTCAAACTTAGTAGAAGTCACTCCTATGGTATACTACACTTTTGAAAATAAAAATAAAGCGGGAAGGCACAGGGGAGAAACCTTCCATAGGATGCATATATTAAATATCTCTCAACTGAAGAAGTGGTTTAAGCAGTGTAGCGAAGCGCACCGGGTTAAGCTAGTTACATATATAATAGACCGACTCAAATTGTATGGAGCTGGAAAAAGTGATTTTGTTACCCCTCTGAAAATAAAGCTTGATATGTTTTATGATGATTCCCAAAATATTTTGGTTCTAGCTTTGACCATCCGTGCATCGATTGTATCTTCGAAAAGAGTTTTTGAAGCAGCATCCAATGGTATATAAAACTTGACCACTTGCTACCTACTAATTGAGATATTTAACTAAATACATATTTTTGTTTCGGATTTTCATACAAATTCTACGTATGTGGAAATAATGCTCTGCTTTTCAAATTGAATTTGATTTAAAATAATGTTAATTATTTAATGGAGTAGGGTTTTATATAAATAAATATAGTTTGTGATTTTCTTTTGCGGACTGAACTATTTTAATTGTATGCCTATTAAACTAGAAAAATATAAAGTAATAATAATGATAGAAAATATATTATTTTCCAAATTCTTAGCTGATCATAACTTGACGAATGTTGGTTCTTAAGTGCTCAAGAGTTAAAGGTTTATCAGCATAAACACGGTCTTTCGCGTAGCCCCACGAAAAAAAGTCTAATGGTGTCAAATCGCATGATCTTGGTGGCCAGTTGATGTCGCCATGACGAGAAATTACACGGCCAGGAAATGTCTCTTGCAATAAAGCCATATTCGCTTGAGTTGTGTGGCATGTGGCACCGTCCTGTTGAAACCACTTATTCTCCAGCAGCGATATTTTCAGCGGAACGAGCGAAACGATGATGCACTGGCCTTACAATATCTGTAACCGCTCCAGTCTCTTAAAATTTCTTCACAATTTTGCAAATTGCGTAGTTGGACGATTATGTAAACCATAATCTCCTCTTAAAGCACGATATGTGGCTGTGCCAGAATCACAATTTTTGTAGTAGGCTTGCAACACTTCGCGTGGTGGTCATTTAAATGAAATAGGGTCTGTTCGTCGATAACGAATGAAGACTTCGTTCGCTTAAGTTACATTTAAAACAAAAACAAATTATAAAATATTGTTTTTGTTTTACATGTAAGTTAAGCGAACGAAGTCTTCATTCGTTATCAACGAACAGGCCAATAGTGTTTCACACATAACTTCAACGTTCAAACTTTATAATAAAAAAGAAATATCATGAAAAAAATATTTTATATGTGTTTTACTTACGTTTACTTTTGAAACCGCAAAATGGATAACCCTATATAAATATATTTAATTAAAAGATTAGGGTTTTATATTAACTAGTGTTCGCCTAATGGTCAAAATTCGACCATTAATTTTTATGTACATACATATGAAGGAAACATGGCACATCTAAGTACATATATATGAATTTACATATTTTGAGCATTTATTTTTTTTTGTCTTAGTGGATTGATTTGGCGAGGGACCAACCTTCGACTCATATTTTATCTTCTACGTTAGTTAATTTAATTTTGTAATTCAATATAAAAATTATCATCAAAGTTATTTTTGGAATACAAAATGTATTATTAATAAGATTTATGCATTCAGTGTATTTGTCAAGTGTGAGGGATTGGGAATTTAGCACGTGATACATAAATCTTATTAAAAATATCAATTGAAAAACAAAAAAGTATCAAAAAGTCTCCTTTATGGATTGTCATCCGCTCAGGACATTGCATCTTTAATTTTATGTTTCTATGTCTAATTTTAAGGAAAATTAATCTAAGTACCAGATGTTGAACGAAAAAGTACCAACCAAAAAGCTCCCCTTACATGTTCTTATTCACTCAGTTTAATGTAAATTTTATCTTTATAGGCCGAATATTAACGAAAATTCCAAAAGTTCCAGATTGAAAACAAAAAGTACCAACATTTTTTATCTTATATTATGTTTCTAATTTAAAAATTATTACATGCAGCACGGAAAAGTAAAAAAAAAAAAGAAATTTTATTTCTTGATACTTTTTTCTCCCCATATAGGTTCGGTTGACAAACAAAGGAAGAAAGCGTTCTTAATTGTTTTGCCTGTGCAGATTTATAAATAAGATTTATATAGTCCAAATATTTGAAAACTGGTTTCTGAAAAATGTCGAATAATCGACCACCCTATTTTTAATTATTATTATTTGATAATTGAAAAAAAAAATTTTTATTTATGTGTTAGTAGCAAATTTAAGCACTTATAACTCTGAAATTATTAAACAGATTTGAATAAAATATATATTGTGCACTTCGGTAAGTTAAAACCTTTCAAATGGTGTATATTTTGTTCATCGGTTGACATACAGAGGAGAAAAGTGTTCTTAACTGTTTTGCCTTAACTGATTTATTTTAACTATATAAATAGTAGCAGAGTTCAGTGTTTGATGCGAATGGTCTTGCGAAAAAGCAAATGCAAAATATTGTCGCTTTTGTTTACAATCCAACAACAAAATATACAGAATTGCAATTATCACATCATTGCTTTTGCACAACACTAAAACTGTTTAGCTTTTTTTGCAACGTGTATTGCGTTTACATCACTGATACTCGAACAGCTGACATTTGTAAACAATAATTTAGAATCGAGAAACAAAATTTAAGATATGGAGCCGACAACTCTAAACAAAAAACAAAAAAAGAGACAACCCCAACAAAAAGTGGACGCCAGATGAAATAAAAACTGTTTTAGATTATTTTGAGGAGTCAGAAAACATAGAGGTTAGTATTCAAGAGAAGTCCGTAATTTTTCATAAGCAGTTTCTTTATTATTATTATTAAGACACCAACAGCTCAAATGTTTTACAAAAGCGTATTTTGGAAATTAAAGCCAAAATTCTGAAAATGTGTCCTCATTACCAACAACTTAATAAAATCTTTGGTGAAAAAACACAAAGTGAACTTATGTTCAGAAATGGAAGAACTATTTAGCCGATCAAATTATGAAGAAGATGCAATTGGTGATGATGATTGTGTAATTTTTGATCCTTGCGAAGCTGAAACTACTATCGTAGATGACACCTAAAGAACCGAAGCTGTTCCAGATAAATCCCCAAGGTCTTCAGAAGTTTCAAAAAAAGCAAAAGAATTTGCCGAAAAAATGCAAAAGTTCGCCCCAAAATCTTCGGCAGCTTACCTTGCCACCTTTCAAGCTGAATGTACTTCTCTGTTTAAGCTAAAGTTCGAATGGGAAAAGGAAAAACATGAAAAAGAAGTAGAGTTTAACACAAAAAGATTATAATTAGATGAAGAAAAATCCAAAGCGGAACTAGATCTAAAAAAACAAGAATTACAACTTAAAGCACGAGAAATTGAGAAAGACGAAAGTCTGAAAATTATGGAAATGGAAAATGATGAGCGAATAAGAAGATATGAGATTGAAATGAAATACAAAACTAAGGCATAAAAATGTGTACCTGTTTTGTTTTTCTATTTCATTTCTGTCTCATATTAACTATTACATAGTACATACATATTTCGAATTCCTAAGTCATTTCCTGTAGGGTAATTCTGTAACTTTTTAACGACAAAAATTTGTCGTTAAGTAGTAAATTTTTTAAATTTTTACTTGAAATTTTCTACTTAACGACAAAGTTTTGTCGTTAAAAAGTTACAGAATTACCCTACAGGAAATGTAAACATACAAAAGTACAAATTCCATTTGAGAAGATCGAGTGGTTGCGATCGAAACATGTCATGGTAACCTGCCGGCCGCGGTTCGAATCCCGGCCACGGTCAAGAATGAAAGATTATCGATAACAATTTTAATTAATTTTCATGTTGTAAAATTCCTTTCTTCATAAAAATAATTTAATAAAAATTAAATTTAATGAACTTAAGCCTAATTAAAAATATAAAAAATTTGAATTAAAAACCATAAATAGTTCAACAAAATAACCACAATACTAATTATTGTTAAAGCTAAGGCACGAGCTCTATGTGTTCATTTGTCCTTCAAGTTGTGCTGAAAAAGGTCAACAAGAAAAAGAAAGACAAAAAATGAAAAAACAAAAAAATGTACTTTGGACTTCAAGAAAAATTCTTGAGAAAAGTACGAAAAAACAGAAGTAAGGAAGAACATGTAAAATCAATTAAAATGGATAATCATTCAAAAAAGGAAACTTCGATCTACCAAAGGTTAAAATACAATTTGGTTTAAGGATTGATGTTTGGCTATTGACGTCAGCAGTCGTCGAAGGCTGCGAGTGTAAAACGGCAAATCCATTTAGGAAGATCGAGTGGTTGCGATCGAAACATGTCATGGTTACCTGCCGGCCGCGGTTCGAATCCCGGCCACGGTCAAGAATGAAAGATTATCAATAACAATTTAAATTAATTTTCATGTTGTAAAATTCCTTTCTTCATAAAAATAATTTAATGAAAATTAAATTTAATGAACTTAAGCCTAATTAAAAATATAAAAAATTTGAATTAAAAACCATAAATAGTTCAACAAAATAACCACAATACTAATTATTGTTAAAGCTAAGGCACGAGCTCTATGTGTTCATTTGTCCTTCAAGTTGTGCTGAAAAAGGTCAACAAGAAAAAGAAAGACAAAAAATGAAAAAACAAAAAAATGTACTTTGGACTTCAAGAAAAATTCTTGAGAAAAGTACGAAAAAACAGAAGTAAGGAAGAACATGTAAAATCAATTAAAATGGATAATCATTCAAAAAAGGAAACTTCGATCTACCAAAGGTTAAAATACAATTTGGTTTAAGGATTGATGTTTGGCTATTGACGTCAGCAGTCGTCGATGGCTGCGAGTGTAAAACGGCAAATCCATTTGAGAAGATCGAGTGGTTGCGATCGAAACATGTCATGGTAACCTGCCGGCCGCGGTTCGAATCCCGGCCACGGTCAAGAATGAAAGATTATCAATAACAATTCAAATTAATTTTCATGTTGTAAAATTCCTTTCTTCATAAAAATAATTTAATGAAAATTAAATTTAATGAACTTAAGCCTAATTAAAAATATAAAAAATTTGAATTAAAAACCATAAATAGTTCAACAAAATAACCACAATACTAATTATTGTTAAAGCTAAGGCACGAGCTCTATGTGTTCATTTGTCCTTCAAGTTGTGCTGAAAAAGGTCAACAAGAAAAAGAAAGACAAAAAATGAAAAAACAAAAAAATGTACTTTGGACTTCAAGAAAAATTCTTGAGAAAAGTACGAAAAAACAGAAGTAAGGAAGAACATGTAAAATCAATTAAAATGGATAATCATTCAAAAAAGCAAACTTCGATCTACCAAAGGTTAAAATGCAATTTGGTTTAAGGATTGATGTTTGGCTATTGACGTCAGCAGTCGTCGATGGCTGCGAGTGTAAAACGGCAAATCCATTTGAGAAGATCGAGTGGTTGCGATCGAAACATGTCATGGTAACCTGCCGGCCGCGGTTCGAATCCCGGCCACGGTCAAGAATAAAAGATTAGCAATAACAATTTTAATTAATTTTCATGTTGTAAAATTCCTTTCTTCATAAAAATAATTTAATGAAAATTAAATTTAATGAACTTAAGCCTAATTAAAAATATTAAAAATTTGGATTAAAAACCATAAATAGTTCAACAAAATAACCACAATACTAATTAAAAGTACAAATATTTACTTAAAAAAGTGCCTTAAACTGTGTTTTAAAATTATATATATTTACTGTAATGAAATTTTTGTTCATTTTTATTTTTAAGTAACTAGTTTGTTTTTTATTATTATTTAAATATTGTTATTTTTGAATATGGATTGATTATTCAAATTTCCAATTAAGTGAACGACTGAAAAACTTAAGCTTTATTTTTTTACATTTTTGTTTTTTATTAAAGTATTAATAGGTTTGCTTTAAATAAAAGATTCCAATTTGGATAAGCAAAATTTTTGATATTTGATTAATCACCCTTTTGTATAACCGAAAAGCTGGTTAGTTAATAAAAATTTTATCCACAATGTAAAACAAAAGTATTTCAAACACAATGAAATTAATACATACATATGTACATTGTAAATACATATACATATGTAGGTATTATTTAAATAAATTATAAAACAAATACAAAACAGTAAGAACAAAAAATTTATACTGCAATTTTGTATTTTAATTCGGTGGCATGTCATAATGTCAAGTGACACAGTGTGCTTGGATACTGTGACGCTCCAAAAAGTGTCATAGTGTGAAACACCAATGTACATTTCTAATCATGATTTTGAATACATAATTGGAGTTTAAGCTTTTTGTTTTTACTTCATATTTCATATTTTTCAAATATTTTTCTTATATATTTTTTTTATAAAATTATTATTATCTTTTGAAATAATTAATAAATTAAAATAATTTAGTAATTAATATATTTTATTAAATGATTGAATTAAATAATTATTTTTTCACTAAAGAAAAAATGGCTTGTATTTTTATTTCTACATCAATGTTTGCAGCAGTTTCTTGCGCTCCTGGGGATTCCTCTTCTGCTATGTTTTCTACGCAACTATTTTCTTAGAAAGGTTCATTCTCTTTAAATTTGGATATATTATGCAGTATACAACAAACTAGAAACCATTCGCAGCACTTTTGATGACTTTCTTTGTTTGCTAAACGCATTCTTAGCTCTTTAAGGTTACCAAACTTTTCTTTCAGAAGGCCAAAGCTATGCTCTACTCGAACTCGATAACGACTGTGTCTCAAATTGAACTCAATTCGAGAGTTTATATTAAGCTGTTTTGCGTTATTTCTGTAAGGCGTTATTAAGGTTGTTGACAGTGGGTATGCCGAATCTCCTGCGATCCATTGTTCGTTAGAAAAATAATCCTTTCTTTTTTTAAAAAGAAAACAGTGTCGACATATTCGAGCATCGTGCCAGCTTCCTGGATGTCCTACTACAACATGCCGAATGCGTAGTTTATGGCCGCATACAACCTGCGCTTTTAGAGAATAGTGTCGACTTCGAGAAAAATATTGTACAGAATCAACAATAGGAGCTTCTGCTAGTTTTATTTCGGTCCCATCTATATAACCAATGCAATATGGAAGCTAACGTATCAGATAAAATTTTATTTCGCTCCGTTTCATTTGGCCAGTATATATACTTTGATTTCAAGGACAACCAAATATCAAAAGTCCTGCTTGTGAAAGCGGATATTGTTCCACCATCTCCGATTCCAAATATTAAGGCTATCTTCCTATACGCTGCGCTTTCTCCAGAAGAACCCAAACGGTAGAGCACAACAGCCAGCTGTAGTTCCACTGAATATTGCTTACATGAATGAGCTCCATTAAACTCCTTAGCATTCTTTATTATGCTAACGAGTTCTGCAAACTGTTCTCTTGTAACTCTTAGCATTTGCTTAAATATAGCGTCGTCTAGAGTTGTGAGAACGTTGTTTCGCCAAGTAGAGGATATTGAAACTCGATCGAAAATTCCGCGGCGACAAGACATTGCAATAGTTATATTTTCCTCAAACTCATCTGGCATATTTTCACAGGCATCGTTACCATCCAACATTTCTGGAATTAAAGTACCGCTCGATATATTATATTATATTACCTTCGTTTAGAACTATTTCATGGGCAACCTCTTCTACTAATGCTGCGATAATATTTTCTTTTGCACTGCTTCGTGGCATTTTAAAACAATTTCACAAAATAATTAAACACCTTTTTGTAAATTTTCACGACGTATAATTCTGTATAATAGCTAATCTAATTTGCATCTAGCATTGCAAAGTAGCTTAAAATATCGCTCACTGTCAATGATAAAATTATTGCACTACCGAAATGTTGCAACCTAAAATGCACCAAACACTGAATACTGCTAGTATGTTATTGTCTGATATTCTATAGGTTGTTATGGAATGGTATAATAATGAATGATATGGCGTTGTATGATATTTATGGTTATTAACCTAGAAATCTTCAAATTCTTTATCGATAATTATAAGCAGATATAATAGGTATTTCCTTATTAAATATTCAAAACCCCTATGTAATCCTTTTTTTAGACCATCTTAATTGATTTTGTAATATGATTTAATTTTTCAATAATATTTAATATTCTATTGGTATAGTCGACTTCAAGTTTATACTTGGGGGATCCACAAGGTGTCATAAGTCTTAAAATAATAACATGAAAAAATACGACTGTTGAGAACAACCCCTCATAATTTAGTGTGCTATTTTGAATTTAAATCAGCTGATTTAAAACAAATATAAAAAATAAATATTTAGCAAAAAAAAATATTTTTTAATCTGACTTATTTTCCATTTTTTAGACGCGAATCACAAATAAATTTTATTTTGCTTGTTTACCAAACATCAGAGTCCTAAGCCGATATAATTTGACGCCGCAAGTGTTTTGTTGCAAAAATTGCTAGACGCAGGTTGAATTCGGATATTAGCTGGATAAAACTTTACCATCAACGGCGACGGCTACAAAAACTAATGCGGCTCGGCTCAGCCGCTCAGCGCAGGGCTCTTCTGATTAATTACGACAGCACAGTAAACATAGCATGCAAAGTTCTATTAATTTAAGACACTTTTTGTTAACAAAGAAACAACAATTGGGGGATTCAAAAGGTGTCATAAAATCATATGTCTTAAAATAATAACATGAAAAAATACGACTGTTGTGAACAACCCCTCATAATTTAGTGTGCTATTTTGAATTTAAGTCAGCTGATTTAAGACAAATATATAAAAAATAATAAATTTACCTAAAATCAAAATGTTTTTTAATTCTAATTCATGAATTAATAAATTAAATTAGATCTTTCCTGACTATTTTCCATTTTTCAGACGAAAACCACAAATATTTTATTTTGTTTGTTTACCAAACATCAGAGTCCTAGGCCGATCAAATTTGACGCCGCAAGTGTTTTGTTGCAAAAAATGCTAGCCGCAGGTTAAATTCGGATGTTAGCCGGAAAAAACTATACCATCAACGGCGACGGCTACAAAATCATAGCCGCTCGGCTCAGTTGCTCGGCGCAGGTCTCTTCTAATTAATTACGACAGCACAATAAACATAGCAAGCAAAGTTTTATTAATTTAAGACACTTTTTGTTTACAAAGCAACAACAATATTTTTAAACCATTGTAATATGTTAGAACATTATGACAATACAACATGATAGCACACCTTGTGAATACCCCAAATGTATTTAAACCATTGTAAAATGTTAGAACATTATGACAATATAACATGATAACACACCTTGTGAATACCCCAACTATTTATTAATTTTTACTTAGTGTAATCAAAACAATGAATAAACCATGTATATGATTATTAAAATAGAAATTTTATTGTATTAGCATGTATAAGGTATTAATATATACTGTATGAATTCTATCATAAACATAGATTGAACTAAATTCTTAACTAAACTAACATTGTAGAGTGTCAAACTAGAAAAAAAAAAACATTAAAGGGGATAAACATTGAGTAACAGTCAAACTATCTGTATCTATCTGTTTAGAAAATGCTTATTAAGTGTTATCAAAAAAATTATATGCTAACTTAATTAACCGATCAATAGTTACTTAGACCTTTAGTCCGTTGTAGTGAAACATACCCGAGTCTCTTGTGATAATCAAATCTGCAATCTTCAAATTGATAGGCTAGCTCACTACCCACAAACCTACCGAGGCACTCAAAGCAAAAAAAAAGCATAATTCTATTTAAGATTAACAAAAACCAAATATTACAACTCCTTCTATTTGTTAAATGTAAACAAAACTAATATGCAGCCGGTTGCTCTTGATACAAAAAAAAGTGGATGGAATCCCACTTTTCACATGAATAGTCGGTATCAATCACGCGCACACCCACACACAGACACACGCACAACCGATCAATAGTTACTTAGACCTTTAGTCCGTTGTAGTGAAACAGACCAGAGTCTCTGTTGATAATCAAATCTACAACCCTTATACGGATAGACTAGCTCCGTACTCACAAGCCTACCAAGGCATGTATGCAAAAAGTCACTAGAAAGCCGATGCATCAAAATCATAATTGATAAGGCTACTATCCTAAACACACAAAAAAAAACGCAAAAATAATTATTCCACGATCAGTTTTATCTTCACTACGAATACGCACAAGTAAAATTGTCAATACGAATACTCACAAGCAAAAAAAATTTACATATCTCACAAAATTTTTAAAGTTCTAAATAAATATTCAAGACGGAGACGCAGAAGTAAAATTATCGCACCTCACAAAATTTCACATCTTCACCTATATAAACAACTTTCTTTACACGTCATGTCCCTTTTACCCTTATTTCTGAAGAGTGAATGCATGGCATAACCCAGTAAACGATTGTTTGCTTGGCTTGCATGCTCCTAAATTTGTATTGAAGGCGATAAGAAGGCGATAGATAGGGGATAGTTTTTACATGAAATTGTTTGCTGTTTGTTGAAAAAATAATTGGAAGGTACATAAACATACTACTAGTCTCGGATTTTCTAAACAATATCCTTTGGTATTTTGTTTGCGTAAGGTCAATGAGTATCTGGCGATACATTTTTGTGACATCTACGTTGTACACAAAACGGAAGAATCTCCACTTCAATATTATGAGCACTAAGTCTTGCTGAAGTATGGGTCCTGAATACAAAATGTCATTCAAACTTCTCTTTTTTGAAGACGGGCTCGATGCGTTGAAAACTACTCTAATCTTCGAAGTCAAATTTTCGGGTTTTATTACTGCGTGATGTGGCAGGTAATAATTTGGATTTTTATTAATTTCGAGGGAAGAAATTTTCCTCATATGTCCTAGCTCGAGGTATTCTACAATAACTTGGTCGTATGTGTCTTAAGTTCTGGCTTTTGGCTAAGCGCTCCATTCTTAAAAATTGGGCCATGGCAATATTTCTAGATACGCCTATTTCTTCGCCATTTTTAAAGGGTAGGGTAACAATATATCTACCGGAATCACTTCTACGGGTTGTAGACTTGTAGTGATTTTCACATTGTGTGTCCTTTTCTGACCTCAAAACCTTTTTTTGGGTCTCCTCCACCCCCCAAAAGCGTGTGAGTATTCGGTCTAGGGACGATGTGTTCAGTAAAGATATCGTTTTTTTAGGTCAATTTGTTGTAGAAATTGGTCCCCCCACAATCCAGCCAAATATATTTCTTGGGTCTGCAAGTTCTAGTTTTGCAGCATCTGCGAATTGTTCTCCGTTTACCGTTTGGGGTGGTAAATTGGATGGAAGGGTCTTCAAGACTGGTGCACATACCTCTAATTTTAACGATGTGTCGACCCTGGAGCAAAGGTTAAACAAACAGGCTTTGGTCGAAGTTTCAGAAACAGCCTGAAACGTGTACTATATTACGTTTTGTGGGTAAGTTAAATCGATTTTTCAACTTCTCGATATAAACGAAGATTGTGATCCAGGGTCGATGATTGCTCTTGCCTGGTATCTTCCGCCTCTAGTTTCGATTTGACTTTTGCAGTAAATAACAAAGTTTCTTTGTCTACTAGGTGTGTCGAGGACTGATTGTTTCCCAACAGGGTCAAAGAAGTCAGGTAAGGAATACCTGATCTGGAAGTGGACTGTATGTATTGGGCTCGCGCTGCAGCACTTGTACTGGGTTGCACGTCAGCGTTATTTGGTGGTGAACTTGTAGGCTGGGTCACCGTTGCCTTGTGCAGCAGTGTTAGGTTTTTGTTTACACAGCCTACAACTATATTTGCGTAAGCAGTCCCTGACAGCATGATTTATTGACAAACAATTAAAACATGAATTTGTGACTTTTACTATGTGAATTCGGTCATTCACATTTTTTTCTAAAAGTTAGGACAGGATTGTAATGGGTGAGGCTCTTTACAATGTTGTGCGTAGAGTTTTTTTGTCCCCCCTTTGACGAAAAACGTTTCTGAGTTTTCGACTCGTTATTGTTTTGAGTCGCGTTAGTTTGAAAACTGTGAACCTGTTTTGGTTTAGTGAACGGTTTGGAACCTTCCTTACAGGGCTTAGGTTATGTGATGGCCGCTATTGACTCTAAAGTCTTAGAATAGTGAGTCAAAAAGTGTTAAGTTGTTCCCACGATGGAACCTTTGTTATTTCTTAAGGAGAGTTTTCAAATTCCTTCAAAAGTGTTCGGGGGAGCTTGGTCGAGCAGACATATACCAGAAAAAGGTCCTAAGTGTCAGTTTCTACCCTTAAAGCGGTTAAAGCCTGAATACAGCCATTAACAGTTTCTTGTAGAGTCTGAATAGATTGGCCTGAATTTTCGGTAACCTTCGGAAGGTCAAGTAAAATTTGTAATTGTTCGTTGACCTGAATCCGATTGTTCTCGTATTGAAGAACAAGATTTTTCCAGGCTATATCGAAGCCTTCGTTGGTTAATGGGGCATTTGAAACTATGTTCCTAGCGTCTCCTCCCGTTTTGTGAATCAAATGAAATAATTTTTCTATTTTGCTAAGCCGCGAATTATTTAGGTAAAAAGATCGCGGAAGGTTGGCCATGTCACAAAATCACCTAAAAATGTATCTATGTCGCAAGGAGGCAGCCGAATAGAAGAAGTATCACTATGTTCTAAAGTTGGGGTTTCGGCAGACGAAAATCGCTCGTGTTTGCTCGTGTCATCAGTCGGAGTAGAAAGCGCTCGAACTTCTGCGTTTATTGATGCCAAACAAGTTTTGTATGGAGCTAGGGCCTTTTTATACCGATTACGAAGTTTCTGTTTATCTATCGGTTGTTTGCCAGATTCCTGTTTTTGTCCCTACACTCTTCATAAGTTCTTTTGATTTGCTGCCAAAGTGAGTCGAGTTCTACACGAAGAACTTCTAAGATATGAATGTCCTCACTTGCCTTTGATTCTGAATACTTGCATTCAAAATCCTAGAGGTCATTTGTACAGTTAACAAATTTATCGAGTGCCATTATTAATTTATTGAATAAACAATAATCGTGAAAAAACTATTTAATTGGGTCAAAAAGGCACCTGCTAGCGATTTAACAACAACAAGTATCGAAAAAATTAAATTTATTAAAAAAATTCAAGAGTCCCAGAAAGCGATTTGATTCCCCGGTATTTTATTAAATGTGAAAGGGTTGGTAACCCTGTTGGTTTTTTCTTAAAAAATGCAGCGGCAAAAACAATTTTAAGAGTAACTTAACAAGCAAGAATATTTATTTCTTGTTGTATTGCCTACTTTGACTTACTTGCTGTTGTTGGGTCTTTTTTCTTTTGTGTCACTGCGTTTATTAAGCCTTTTGTTGTTGTATCTGCTAATAATGCTGCTACTGCGCCAAGAAATTTGGGTCGCGTTGGATTTTGTTTGCTTTTAAACTTTTCAAATATTGTTTTTTCCACAAAATTTTAATTTAACTAATTTTTATTTTAATTTTTTAATAAAAACTTTATTATACCCTCCACCACAATTAGTTGTGAAGAGGGTATACTAAGTTTGTCATTCCGTGTGAAACTTTTTTATTATTCATCTCAGACCCCATAAAGTATATATATTCTGGCTGCTTGAGTAATTCTAAGTCGATTTAGCCATGTCCGTCTGTCTGTCCGTCTGTTGAAAACACGCTCACTTTCGAAAAACTCAAAAGAAATAAAATTGCTTGTAGTTATCCTAAGCAGTTTGGGATTGAATTTCAGCAAAATCGGTTCAGTAGGACCAGAGCTATGAATCAATGTGGAACCACCACCTTCAAAAACTTGATAATTTTGTTACAAAAACTAACATAAATGATGCAAAAATGCACGGAATGACATAAGATTTTGCACAAGTCCGTTTTATTCGACTAGAAATTACACTGTCAAATTTCGCGAAGGTCGGTCCATAATTTACCCTAAGCCCCATATAAACACTACTCCCGGAAAACAGTTTAGTACGCCTAAAACCGTAAAAAATAATGCAATCATAACAAATTTTGGCTCGTCACAATTTTATAGGACTATAAATGATACTGTGAAATTTCGTGAAGATCGGTACATAATTTACCCTAGGCCCCATATATGCCCTACTCCCGGAAAACAGTTTAGTCTCCTAAAACCATAATTAATAACAAATCGTCACAGTTTAAGATAATAATAATAATAAAAAGACATCATACAGATATTACTCCTTAAACATTCGAACTGTCGGTGGAGGGTATCAAAGATTCGGAACAGCCGAATATAGCACTCTAACTTGTTTTTGTTTTATATTGTTCATTCTCACACTTCACTTTATGATCCGGTTCGAAGGACCAAATGTTTGGAGGGTTGATTTTGTTTGTTGGATCTTTTTTGTTGTTTAAATAAAACACTTTGGTTTTTGTTGTTTTTTATTTTAATTTCGCTTCCGTTGTAGGTTTTATTAATACAAATTGTTTAAGTTTCTGTTTTTGTTCTTTTTATTTTAAACTTCAAGTTTTGTTTAATTATATATTAAGGCTTTTGTTTAATTATATTTTACAGGTTTTGTTCACAGTTTTTTTTTTTGTTCTCCCTAATTTACATAAATGTTTATTTATGTTTGTTGAATGTTATTCGTACAAGAGATGAACCCATTTAAGGACCGTTAGGGAATACTGGGTAATTTTATTAAAATGGTTCATCATTAAACAGATAGAATATCTTTGAAAAAAACTAAGGAAAGCCTCCTACATGCTATACCACCTATGATTCCATTCTAACAAAATGGTATTGAGGCAGGCGTGCTTCGCGTTAGTAGAGTCTAATATTAGACATGGCATCACAGCCTGGGGGAACTCAAGCCATTGCAAAAAGCTGCAACAAACGCAAAACCAGTTTATTAAAATACAGGATGCAAACAATAGCAATAACATCAACAGCAGACGCAACAACATCGCTAACTACACCACCAATAACATCCATGACACCAGACACAATAATAACATCTATAACTCCAACAATAACAACATCAACTACACCAACAACAGTAACAACAATGATGATAGCATTAACATCAATAACAACAACATAAGCGACATCACTAATATTGATTACATCAACACGAACAACAACAATGGTAACAGGAACACCAACAACGCAATCAACAACAACAGCATATACAATAATTGCACCAATAATGCAAATAACAACAACAATAACAGCAATAACATAACGAACAACACGATAAATAGCAACAATTCAGCAACCAACAATAACATCCCAGCGGGAAAACTCAGAAGACCTTCTTACTTCAGGCCTTTTTAAAGGCCTGCATAAAAGATTTTTGATTCAATTACTATTCTTACCTAGCTGCTAAAGAAGGCCTCATAGAAGGCCTCGGCTCTTTCGTATAAAAGATAAGATACACCTTCCATACTCGCTTCTTTGAGAAGGGAGTAGAGAAGGAGTAACATTTTTTGTATTGTTTTTTTGCACAATCAATTTTTTTTGGTCCCGTTACCCTTCTTATGTACCTGCTGAAGAAGCGAGAGCGGAAGGCCTTCTCCGCAATGTCAACGGGTGTAAAAAAGATACGAGTATGGAATGGAGCAAGAAGGCCTTGTACATCCAAAAGAAGGGGTACAGAGGCCTTCTAGAAGGCCTCCCTACTCCTTCTTTTTCCCGCTGGGATGGCAAACAAGACCACTACCAATATAAACAACAATACCACCAACAACAATAACAATATCAACGGAAATATAGGAAATACAACACTTAAGGACATACAAATTTTAAATATAACAAGTATATACCCCACAACACTAGCCATTGAATTCAGTAAAGACACTCGATTCTTAAACAGAATTGATCATACCTACCAAACTCGGCGAAATCAGGAAGGAAGATTCAAAATTCCAAAATACAAAAACAATTATGGAAAAAACACTAGCCGTCGTACTTCCTACGATACCTTAAACTATGCCTTTGTATATTAATAATATCTCAGTAAATTGCACCAAAAGAAAAAAAAGCAATCAAACAATATTTTGTAAATATACAATAAGTAATTATTACTCGATAAATTATATAAAATTGAATTATACAAAACTTAATTTAGTAATTAAGCTACATATGTTTTGAAACTCATAATTTACATAATTTTCTAGACATTTCATTTTTGTATGCTGTACCTGCAGACAAGCCGACATGGCTTCGCAAGGGACTTATTTAATAATCGCTTATTAATTCCCATATTACCACCTTAAATAAAAATGGACGTAATTACAAAAAAAATTTAATTTTTGATTGATAAGGTTTTGTTTTATCAAACTTAATGTCCAAGCCAATTTTTAGACCCTGCGACAAAAAAATGGCGACTTTATTAAAGAAATTCAATTCTCAAGACTAATTTATTACACTGCTTTACACATTTTTAATTTGGAAAAATACCAAGAACGCCACATGCCTAGATAAGTTAATTGAGACCTCCTGAACACGAAAAAAGCTGTAATTTTTTTTTAAGTACCGTTTTTTAGATAACGGTACTTTTGTTTGTATATGGTGGGACCATACACCGAAAACATAAAAGTACCGTTATCTAAAAAACGGTACTTAGAAAAAAAAAATTACAGCGTTTTTCGTGTTCAGGAGGTCCGAATTAACTTATCTAGGCATGTGGCGTTCTTGGTATTTTTTAGCTGTAAACCAGTGTTATTATTGAATTTGTAAAGTTGTTTGCTTCTTCTGTAAAAAAATTGAAAGTGTCGCTTCGTTCGTTTGCATTTAAGGTGACAATATGTGGCCTTTTTTAAAACAAATTTCAAGGTATGTTCATTTACTATGTATTTTATTTTTTATTGCAGAACAATATGTAAAAACAACCTATTGAGTTGGCCAGTGTATTCGAAATCAGAGTTGAAAGCTGTAACTATGAGAAAGTCATCATCACCAACCGGCCACTTATTGTTTATTTATAAATTTAGACCAATAATTTACATAATTTTGCATTTGAATATATATTTCTATCTTATCAGTGGTGGCTTATCCTTGTCGAATTCAAATGGTAAGTTTAATACGTTATTATCAATTTTCTTATCGGTGCCAGATATACATGTTAGTGTTGCCAATTTAGCCTTTCAGTGGCTAAATTTTTTAGAGATCTTTTACTAAAGATTCTAAAAAAGAGCTGGAAGCACTGATACATAAATACTGTAACGATTCATCAAAGAACACACCCATAATCAAAAACGTCTTTGCTTAAGCAAATGACAGTTTCATAAAACTTAAGAAAAAGTTTCGGATGGTTGCTTAATAAATAGTCTTTTCACGCTTGTAAACGTCTAACATATTTTTTCCGAAGATTTTGAAATTATCACATAAGAAATGTACAGAACTGAAAATCAACCTCTTTCTACATCTTCGTAAGATGTTCCTATCTCATTCTGTTCCCTTTTATATCTTTATTTTACTTTCTCAAAAATAAAAAATAAATACAAAATATTTTTTTATTAAAGCAAAATAATTTCTTATTAAAACAAAATTAAAAAATATATCACAAAAATTTTGTCTGCAATTAATGTAACTAAAATCAAAGAGTTTTGAAAATAAAAGGTAATTAGTCATTTCGAGTTTAAGATATATAAATAATAATTCTGTTCAAATCAATTTATTATTGAAAAAGTTTTTCTAATATTAGCTTTTGCCCATTGTATGGCGTATTCGATATTTTGCAGTTCTTTTTCGATTAAAATTAGTTTATGCTCTAATCTAACTGTTTAATCGCTATTCCAATCTTCTTTTCGAACCCTCAATATCTCATTAGTGATATAAGATATTTCTTGTATTTTGTTGAAAGTCAGTTCGTTTATGATCATGTGTCTGATATTGTTCTCTAAGAGGTTTCCCATCTTCTGGGTTAGAATTTCGAAATCGTGGCTGTCCGGGGTTCCGGCAATCAACTTCCACGCGGTGCCGATCACATCGATCGATCTTCTAATTTCTTCTATGACTTTTGTGTATGACACGACCGCTTTCAGTGACGATGGTTGTGCCGCGATTCTCCTTAACCCTCTCTTCTTTAAAACGTTTACTTAGCTTAGCGCCTAGCCTATTGTTAGACATCACGTAAACTAACTGGCCAGGTACATATTCCTTAACCGCGTTTCTCTTGTTATTATGATAGGCAAGGTCTTTTTCTTGTTTTCGTTTCAGTCTTTCGACATTTGATAGTCTTGTTGTCCCATAGTCCTGAGGAGAAAAACCGGCAGTTCTTCCAAAGAATAAATCCACTGGTTTCCTGTTGGTGGTAGAGTGAATCGAGTGATTATATTCATTAACGGTTCTTTCTAATAGTTCTTCGAATTCTCGTGACATTCCTTCATCCTTCAAACATCTCGTTATTTCCGCCAAAGTGGAGTGAAACCGTTCTATTTGTCCATTTGGTTCACTCTTATAGGAAGGCGTCGTAAAAATATTTATCTTCAAATCCTCTTTCATCATGAACATTATAGAGGCTGAATTCAGTGAAGGCTCGTTCTCCATAACGACATTCTTTGGATCTCCATAGAATAATAACAGTTCCCTTAGTGGCTTTCTTACATCTTCGATCTATCTAGCATTAAGTTGTCTAAGAGCCAGTTTTTGACATAAAGATCAGCGATTAAATTAGAACTAATCTTTGAAATTCGTTTTTGGGTAGTCGATTATTTCATTTTGTTTTCAAGTTTAAACGCCCAAAGTTGGCGGTTTAAACTTGCGACAGAACTTTCAAAAGTACGAACAGCTTATAAAAGGAAATATTACTTATGAAAATGAAACTTTTGTATAAAATTAATAAAATGAGCTTTTTAAATAATAAAAAAGACTTAAAAATATTTGAAAATTTTAACAACACAAATATAAGTAGACCAAGGGCAATAAGAATAGGTCCAAATCTTTTTTTATTTATTTAATGACAATTTTTTTTTAATTAAGAGTTTTATTAAATATTCCACCTCGTAAGATAAAATATTGCTTGATTGTTTTGCTTCTTTTTCGATTTCATTTATTTTAAAATATATAATATTATATAACACAATACAAAATTCTCACCTTTTCTTCTTCTTTTTCACGTTAAGAACATTAATTTGGTGACAATTTTTGGCATTTGTTTTAAACTGCCATACTTATACATAAAAGTATTGTAAGTTCATATGGCAATGCTAAAAGCTTTAATCTTTCACTCAAAAACGCCAAAGGGGATTAAGGCTAGATTAATTTTTTTATAAGATTAACAAATCTTACTATTGATTCTGGTTTAAACTCTAAGTGAAAAACCCGCTCTATTGGACATTAGGGGTATAACTTATTCCCATTTTTTGCAAATATCAAAATGGCCCTAGCATAGTCGAATAGTTCATTGAAAACTATTAAAAAAAATAATATTAATTTTTCGCGGTTTTTAAAAAAGGTCACCCACAAAACGCGGTAAAGTTAAAAAAATTTTTTTTTTATTTTTATTTGTACTTATACATTTAGCGAAAAACTCACAGTATTTGTATGCAAAACAACACGCACATTAAATTTAAAATTCATGTCCTTTAATAATTAAGAAACTTTTTTTTATTTATTAATAAAATATTTAAAATTTTTTTTTCTTTAGAGATTTTAGAAAATCGCTTTTGTGGGTGAGGTTTTTATTTTTAAACGACCCAAACAAATTGTTTTCGTAAATAACACAATATTCGCTATCGCGTAGTGCTAGGGCCAAAATTTGGTTATACCCCTATTGGACATATTTCGAAAATTTGTCGATTGAAGTTAATATCAGTTGAAATCAGGTCTATATGAACCGTATGACCGGGATAAGCTGGTATCGGTGTTTCGCCGAATTCAGGCGTATTTGGATGTCTTTCATATTTGTTTTTTTTTACAGGTTGAGCATAATTTTATAAATCTCTTGACTTTTCCTGCCATTCCCGTAAAATAGTATAGGTTGAGCATAATTTTATAAATCTCTTGATTTTTCCTGCCATTCCCGGGAAATAGTATTTTTCCATAATTTGTGCTTTATTCTCCCTTTTATTACGGTGTGCCCTAGTGTATTCTTCTAGGATTATATTCTCTTGGTCGTTTTCGAATGTTATATCTTCGACCACCATTTGAGTAAATCTGCACTTATAATTCTAAAAATGCTCCGCATATATGTTGTGAATTTTTCCCATTATCTGTTCGGGAGTTTTAATTCCATTTATGACCGATGGATTTAAATATTTCTTTAGAATGTTCACAAGATTCAGTTCATTATACTAGGGCTCATTGATAAGATGACGGTGTATTCCTGGAAATATACTTTTAAATTGGTATGATGATGGGTTGTGGACCCATAAAAACAATTGGTTCTTAAAGACGTTTATAGGAGCTTCAACACTGGGTATAAGGTTTTTCGATGAACTTTCATCACTATGTTGGGTTGGAGTCGAAGAGTTTATCTAAACGTTTATAGAGTTCATACCCGTAGGAACTCTAGATAAGGCGTCCGATACTTAAAAAATGAACGGCTACCTGAGTGTCCTCAGGTTGAATCGGGGTCATCATATCCCATTCAATTAGCTCCACCTTCTTCCACTTGGTAATTATCTAAATGGTCCCAGTGTTCAGCAGGTACTGTCTCAATATGAAAATTTCGTTGGACCTTTTTGAATGGTCCTTGAAAAGATGTCCCAGCAGGTCTCTTAGGAAATTGTTTCACTTGTGGTCGATTCATGTAATTAACCCTCCCACCATCGGTGGCCTCCGATAATTTGGGTATTGAGTCTGATTATTATGGTTCAGAGGTCCGTTTTGAGATCCCGGATTGAATTGAAGGCTTAACCGTAGACTCTGGTGAACGCTAGTGCGCATATTTGGGTTTCGTTAACCGGGGTTAAAATTTGCGTTGTAATTCCAGTTAAAATTTGGTATGGTATTTAAACGAGGTGGCAGTGGTGGTCTAGTTGGCACAACACCACCAAGATACGCAAGCTCGGAATAAAATTTCCAACCACTTGTGGACGGAAAGCTCGTGGTACCGATTCTGTCCCTCTGTTTTTTGTCCTGGACATTTGTCCATTCATTCTGAAAGTCATATTGTCCAATTTAAGACATATGTGGAGTGTCTGAGGGTGTGAATTGGGTTCACGGACGCTTAATAGCCTTGGAAGGTCTCCATTAAGACCCCTAATGAATGTATCTAACGCCTTCTCTCTTTATGTGTTCGTCATCGCCCTAAGACTATTTTTATCCAGTTCGAGACAGGAAACTTTGTCTAAAATCAACGTAACCACAGGTTGCTTGCATGTTGGACGATCACGTCACTTTTTCTTTCCGTCTTTGGTGAAATTAGAACATCGACTGATTACCCAATTTTTTCGAAATTCTATCCATACCCTCTGTCATTAAAAGATGATGTGGAGTCACAGGTAAGAAAATTCTCCGGTATGGATTGTGTCAAAAAACCTGACTCACAAGGAAATAAACAATAAAGACGTGATAGATTGCCGAAAATTTAACTCAGTGACAATATCCGACACCTACCCAATACCGAACATAAATGAGGTGTTGTCTCATTTGGTGCAAAACAAATTTTTTTCGGTTTAAGATCTCAAAAGCGGATTTCATCAAATACCATTGAAGACTGCAGACATTGTAAAAACCGCATTCTCGATTAATAATGGGAAATTTGATTTCACAAGGTTGCCCTTCGGTCTGAAGAACGCACCATCTATTTTCCAGCGTGCTTCGGACGATATCTTGCATGAGCACATTGGGAAAATTTGCTTCGTCTACATCGACGATATAATCATCTTTAGCAAAACGGAAGGCGAACACTTAAAGAATTTGGAACAAATTTTTAGCACATTAGAGAACGCAAATATGAAGTTACAAAAAGACAATCGGCAAAACAATATATAACTCTAAATAACGCTGCTTTGGAATCATTTGAGAAACTAAAACTTGCTTACCCAGATTTCGGAAAGCCTTTCGAATTGATGACCGATGCATCAAATTTCGCCCTAGGAGCGGTATTATCTCAATCCGATCGGCCCATTGCATTCATTTCGAGAACGTTAAGTAAGACAGAGAAACATTATACAACCAACGAGAAGGAGATGCTAGCAGTTATATGGTCTTTGAACTCTTCCAGGAATTACTTGTATTGTAAATTAAAGGTAATAATCCGCACTGACCACCAACCCCTTACTTATGCAATAAATAACAAAAACAACAATGGAAAGATCAAACGATGGAAAGCCGCATTGGAAGAATATAACTTTGAAATGGAGTACAAACCTAGAAAAACTAATGTCGTTGCTGACGCACTTTCTGGAAATCCTTACGCGACTGAGGTAAGCTCCCTATCGGTAAGTCAACACAGCGATGAAAGTTCTGGAGAAAACCTTATTCCAAGTGTAGAATACCCTATAAATGTATTTAAAAATCAGTTGTTTTTACTAACTAATCCAACACAGTTTTACAAATTCCAAATAATATTTCCAACATATCATCGCCACGAAATACATGAACCAAACTATAGTGAAGAAAATCTTATCGCCATCCTAAAAAAATATCTTAATCCATCAGTGATTAACGGTATCCAGACCCCTGAACCGATAATGGGTAAGATACAAAGAATATACCCACAAGATTTCGCTAATTTCAAAATAAAGTTTACACAAAATCAGGTCAAGGATATCACAAACGAGGAGGAGCAAGAAAGAATCATTGTAGAAACGCATACGCGTGCACATCGAAACCATAAAGAGAACAGAGCCCAAATACTTGCAAGAAATTATTTCCCGAAGATGACTAAAAAGATAAAAGATCTGCAACCTCTATGTTCAGTTTGCAAAGAAAACAAATGCGATCGCCATCCCATCAACCCAGAAATACAAAAAACTCCCATCCCGCAGTATCCTGGTCACATTGCTCACATTGATATTTACCGCACGGGAGGTAAACACGTACTTACTGCTGTCGACAAATTCTCGAAATACGCCCAGGTAAAGATTATTAGATCAAGGGCAGCTGAAGACATTAAGGAACCCCTAAGAAAACCCCTACTTATGTTTGGAATCCCGAAAGAAGTAGTTATGGACAACGAAAAAGCCTTCAACTCAGCTTCTGTGCTATTTATGCTGGAAGATCAACTCGGCATCCAGGTTTATAAGACACCACCTAATAAAAGTTATTTCTGCTAAGATCAACCTTAGCAGAAATAATGAGGTGTACGAAAGCAGATGGAATTAAAAGGTCATTTACAGCTTTATAAGGTAGATCTGTTAACGAGTATAATTACTCGATACATTCAACTACCAATAAGAAACCGGTTGTAGTTTTCTTTGGTCGAATCGTTAGCTCAGACCCGAAGAAACTTGAAGACGCTTGGCAGGAAACCATTTCAAGAATTAAGCAGAAACAGGAATATGATATAGATACTCATAATAAGAAAAGAACACCAATAAAATGCTGTAACCCTGGTGATATTATATATGTTAAAATAGATAAAAGGTTAGGGACCAAAATCACACCCAAATATAGGAGAGATATAATAAAAGAGGACAAATCAACTATAGTACTAACAGAATCAGGGAGAATCGTGCACAAAAGCAACATAAAAAGTTAAATTCTCCATATCAACCTTTCTTTACAGATTACTTATTGTTGCGTCAGTGCAAGCTGACGTACAACTCAACAACTACACCTCATCAAAAATAGCAACAATAGACAATAGAATTGCCAAAATCCAAAATGGTATCTTCCGATTTATTCACAAATTTGACATCAAAAAGTACGAATACTGTTTACAAGACTAAAAAGAACATCCCAATTATTTGAAAGCATTCGTGCAACAAAAATTGTAAAGGCCAAGAGATCAATTAATATTCTGGGAACATCATGGAAATATTTAGCTGGCTCCCCAGATCATGATGATCTAGAAAAAATAATTAATAATTTAGGAAAATTAAATACAAATAATAATGAACAATTTACTATAAATGATTCTTTTGAAACACGATTAAATAATGTAACTAGAATAGCAAATTCTCTTATTAATAGTATAAAAAAGAGTAGTATCTTAAGCGATGAACTTATCATACTTAATCAGAATAAATTACGTATAATTAAAGAAGAAATTTTATATATAAAATATGCTGTACAATGGTCTAAACTAGGTATGATAAATTCATTCCTTTTCAATGAAATATAAATTTAGTTAGCAATTGAAAAACTTGATAATGAAAATATACCATTTACAAGCCCGGAAGAGGCACTAGATTTTACAAATATTAAAGTGATACATAACTCAACGCTGATGCTCTATGTAATAGAAATTCCGTTGACTTCAAATATTGTTTTAAGAAATGTTTAATAAAACCAATAAAAAATAGTAACAAGGTTGTAAAATTAATATCTAATAAAATATTAGCATTTGGAAACCAAACTTATGGAATAACAAGTACATGTAAAAGATTTTCGAACTTGGAAATTTGTACAGTAGAAATAACTTAAGAGATCTGTCTATGGACACTTGTTTACCGAAAATCCTAACCTCTCTTCCATCCTCATGTTATACTATAAACGGTCATCACATCCCTACAATTGAAGAAATTTCTACAGGAACATTATTGCTCAACGAATTCTCTGCGACTATTAACGTAAATGACGAACCTAGGAATATAACTGGAAGCTTCATCATATCCTACACCAACACCTCAAAACGTATCGGCGATAGCGTCTACAGGAATATCGACGCGAATCCATTAAAGATCATACCACCTGAAAATCAACTTACGCCAACAGAAATCGAACAACTGCAGTTTCTATCACTAGAAAGCCTCCATGAACTTCATATAAACCACACCAAACGAATTTCAGAATTTAGGAAATCAACAGAAATAAAGGAATTGTCAATGTCATTAACAATTTTGTTCATCATGGTTCCTTTGGTCATATTAATAACATTCCGGAAAAGTAAGACAAAAACTATACTTGTGAATGAGATACCGAAGCCCTCTAGAAGCCATGATTCCATCCAAGTCAACCTCAGTGAAATACAAGCAATACCATCCCACAATAATTTTAGAATCAATGATTTACCATTTCTGTACTCGATTGGGGACAATCGAATTTAAGAGGCGAAGAGTTAAGGAACAAAACATTTTTAACTACAAATTTTCAATTTGAAATATACTTTAGTTGATACGGCATTATGAAGTTGACCTAAATATAGTTCAACTAAATAATATCCAAATTAACAAAAGTGATTTCTTTTTCACTTCCGCTTATGAAGCATTAACCAAAATAAATAAAAATATTTTAACATTGTAGTTTATTTAAATCAATTATCTTCCGCTTATGCAGCAATATCCTAACTAAACAAAAATATTTATATGTTAATCTAAGCAACTTATTAAAAATAGCAATTACCTTCCGCAATTAAATAGTTGTAATTTAAATTTAGTTTATAACAGAAACTCATAAAGAACAGACACATAGTGTCTGGTAATAAATAAATAGAAAATAAAATTGTTATTATTGTTTTTTATTTTGTAAATAAAAATAAGGAATAAATTAACTCATATACATATACATACACATATACATATAACTGGAGAGGCTATAAAAAAAATCAATCACCCCTATCGTGAATAACAGGTTGAATTTTTGTTCCCATGAAATTTTCATTCCCCTCGAAGGGAAAAAAGCAATCGTGAATCTCACGTGAAAAATTTTTCACGCTATCAGTTCCAGTGAATGTAAAAAAGAAGATAGATTAAAAAAATTAAAAATCAATGAAATTTTTGTTCAGAATGTACATTTATATATTTTATAGAAAAGTTAAGATAATAAAGCAAAATATTTAGTATTGGAGGGATAGTTTGATTACAACGTTAGTTTTTTGCACTTTTTAAATTTTATGTACATAGTAAAATATTTTCCAAAATTCTGCCACCACGTCTTTCGAAATCTTCACAAATCCGCAGGCAATCGACTTGTTGTTTTGCATTTTGTTAGCTAATATATCGGTTTGTGCCTTATTAACGGATCTAGCCCTTAATATTCGATTTATAGGAGGAACAACTTACATACATGTTCTGTTACTAGCAAAAATAAAGTGAGAAAATCTAAGGGAAATGTGAACAAATTACGAGGGAAAAATCTTTTCACGATAAGGGGAATTATTTCCCGTGAACATTTTTCACGTTATTATCCTCATTTCATCAATGTGCCACTGCTAAGGACTATTATTACGAAGTATGCGGTAAAATATTTAAAAAGGCAAGAGTTGCACCCTAATCCACTAGCTCGAAATATTTTAAATGATAGTGGCCACACTCGCTTAAGAAGAAGAGACACTGCAGCACTTACCCATTAAGATGAGCGATAAACACCTACATATGTGAACAGAACCCGTGATGAAGAAAATTTTTGTCTGGAACTGGCAGGACATAAAATAAATTATTAGGATAAGATTTGATTAATTATTGTTAGTTCATATTTAATATATGAAGATTCAATAAATAAATAATGAAAAAAAAAAAAAAAAATTATCCTCATTTGAATTACTTTTTTTTCATGGGAGTTTTTCATGATCGCAAATATGTGAAAAGGGGAAAAGTTACAAGGAACAAATTATTCACGATAGGGGTGAATAAGAGAAAGCGAAGAGAAACACTTCGACTTTATGAAAAATTTAATCAAAGAAAGTGAGAAAAAAATACTTTCTGTTATCGAGCTTATGAACGAATAAATAAAAGAGCTGAAGCAAAAAATATTAAAACAAGAAAATTCTGTTGTGACCGATAGTATTCGAATTTCTGGTGTTCCCTATAATGAAAATGAAAATCTTGTTTCTATTGTACAAAACATATGCAATAGTATACATATAAATGCGCCGCTGATCGAAAATGTTTATAGATAAAAAAAAATGTATAGAAACAATAAAAGTTATAATCCAACGGATGAAGTTATAGTTGTTAAATTACATTCCCCATTTGAAAAAAAATTTCTTTTAAAATCAAGATCCAAGTTCCGTCGAGATAATAAAACTAATCTATGTTTACGTCATGCTGGTTTCGAAAGTTATGAACCTATTTATGTCAATGAAAATTTAACACCTCATAACCACAGAATTTTTAAAGAAACATTATCAATGAAGAAGAATAAAAGAATCAAGCCAACATTTACTTTACGTGGACTTGTTTATGTTAGAAAGTTTGTTGCGGACGATCCCGTGTTAATTGAATATTCTAAGGACTTAAAACGGATTTTTCTTGAATAACGTTTGGACATTAACGTCCTTTTAAAATATATTTTTTTGTTTAAAATATTATTGTTTAACTTTTATATATGGTATTATTGTTAGGGTTTTTAAATTATTTTTCTAATTAATTTCATACTTAATATCTCACTATTGATGTCAAAATTACACAGTAAAATTCGACCCAATATTTTCCCCTATTTCATTAAACAATTTTAATTAAAGTATTATATACTCATGAACTTTACTGCGTTGCATTTTTATGTAAATATGACAAACTTTTCATTTAATCAATTCGGTTCCAGAGATGGTAATTATAACATGATTCGAATTTTAACTAATCGGCATCCGGGCTTTAAAACCATTCATATAAATGCGCAAAGTCTTTTACCGAATTTGATTAATAAAAGCTTTATGAATATTCATTTTTCAACAGTCTAGTTCGACTTTTACGATAGAAATACACATTTAGTTTCGTGCAACCAGCTAAAATTTCAATGCGTAAATGCATCTGATGTTGCTAACGCTTTCAATGCAGTTAAATCCAATGCAATAGGATTAGATAATATTGATCATAAGTTTGTTAAAATTATTCTGCCATGGATTATTCGATATATCACCCACCTTTTTAACACCATAATAACCACCAATAGATTCCCAATGGAGTGGAAACATGCTAAAATTATTCCAATACCTAAAAAACCGGATCTGAATATCGTCCAATTGCAATTCTGCCATATCTTTCTAAAGTTTTTGAAAATTGATTGCATAAACAAATTTATGAGCATGTCAATGCTAACAATTTATTAACTGATCGCCAATCTGGATTTCGACCACAACGTAGCTGTATTACAGTAGTAACTGATGTAATAGAGGAAATTCGAAATAATTTAGATGATAATAAATTAACGTTCCTTGTGTTATAAGACCATTCAAAGGCCTTAGATACTGTACGCCACTCAATGTTATGCATGAAATTGTTGAAATTATTTAATTTTTCAACACTAGCAGTGGAATTAATATCGTCGTATCTCTCAAATAGATCTCAATCAGTTGCAAACAATGGTTCTTTATCACGAGCTTTACAGGTAACAAGAGGTATTCCTCAAGGCTCTTTTCTTGGACCCCTTCTATACTCATTATATGCTAACGATCTTCTCAAACAAATCAGATATTCCAAAATACAAATGTATGCTGACGACGTTCAGCTGTATCTTAGTAGCAACAGAGATGCAATTACTACAAGAATGCAAAAAATAAATCATGATCTTGACAAAATATATACATGGGCTTTAGATAATGGTTTACGTCTTAATCCAAGCAAATCAAAGTGTCTAATAGTATGCAAAAAAGCAGTTCGAATAGATTTTGATATAGACATATTGCTTGGGGGTTTAAAAATTTAAATTGTGGATTCAGTAAAAAACTTGGGAGTAACATTTAATAAACATCTAACTTGCTATGTTGCGTAATTTATATGCCACTCAGCACTGTACGCCTTTGAAAATAAGGATATTACTAGCATAAACTTACCTCTTGCCTACACTTTTATATGCTTCTGAAATTTTTACTGGTTGTAACAGAAAGGACATGAGAAAACTTACCGTTACGTACAACAACATCATCCGCTATATATTCTCTTTAAAAAGATCCGATAATGTATCGCAATATTCCTGTCGTATTTTAAAATTTAAAAACCTTATTTTTCTTTACAAAATTATTATGACAAAGGAGCCAGATTACCTTTACATACGTTTACGGTTTACAAGATCGTGCAGAGGAAAAGCTATACTTCAATTTCGTAACCGTGACCATGCATCTGAATGTCAATTCTTTATATTAACCATACGTCTCTGGAATCAACTTCCAAATAATTTGCAAACCACTAGCAACGCAATAAAGTTTAGAAACTTACTATTAGAATATTTTTCGTAATACTTGTTTGTTTAATTCTAACGCAAAATTATTTTACTTATGTTTTAATTTTATTTGATTATTTATTATCTTTTAATTCAGTAGCTAAAATTTATATTCACTGTTTTGCAGTATCATTTTTAAATATTTAATTCAATTTGTTTAATTTAACTTGTCTGATTCTAATACTGTAATTTAAAAGATATTGTGTCTTGTTGTATTAGAAAATCTAATTAATAAATACAAATACAAAGTTGGTTTAGTAGGATCAGAGCTATGAATCAAAATGTGGAAGCAGAACCCTAAAAAATTGACAATTTGGTTACAAAAACTAGCATAAATGGTGAAAAATTTAAGAATTGAAATACGACAAAAATTATATTGGTAAATTTCGTGAAGATCGGCCCATAATTTGCCATAGACCCCATATAAAGCCTACTCCCGGAATACAGTTAAGTACGCCTAAAGCCGTAATAAATAATGCTATCCTCATGAAATTTGGTACGTCGCAGTTTTATAGGACTAGAAATCACACTTAAAAATGTGGTAATGGTCGATCCATAATTTACCATAGATGCCATATTAAGCCCACTCTGGGAAATTAATTAAATACGCCTAAAGCCGTAGCAGATATAGATATTGCGGTAAAATTTGTTTCATATGGCCAGAAAAAGTGTCATGCAATTTTGTGGTATACGGTTTATAATTTACGAAAACGAAAATACTAATTTCACTGCTGTATTGAAAATTATTCTAGTTTATGTTTTTTAATACCAGAAATTACTCTACAAAATTTTGGGATGATTGGTTTATAATTTACCATGTGTCGAATATAAATTCCGCTCCTGAAAATTATTTTAATGCGGCTAAAACTGCTAGTTAAAATTTCTAACAAGAAAAGCATAAAACTTTCTGATTGTCGCAACCAATTTTAATGCTGACGTCCGTTTTTATAAATATTAAATAATAATATGTAGATATCATATAAAGCCCACTCCTGAAATATTCGAACTGTCGGTGGAGAGTATCAAAGATGCGGCACAGCCCAATATAACACTCTTACTTGTTTCATATCTAAGGAACAGTATTTATAAAACTTTCTGTTCTCTTCGCGCCGTGGTGAAGGGTATATAAGATTCGGCATAGCCGAATATGCCACTCTTACTTGTAATACATAGATTTGCTTTCTTAATCTTGTTTCTATTTGTTTAGTGCATTAAAAATTATCTATTTTACAGTCGGGTTTTTTATTTCCACAGGTGGAAAAGCGTATATTAATTAAAAGGTAATTTCATATATTCATACTTCCTTCACCGAAGGTAAGAGGGTATATATAAGTTTGTCATTCCATTTGTAATTTCTACAATATTGATCTTAGACCCTACATATATTCTGGGTCCTTATGAAAAGTGAAGTTGATTTAACGATGTGGTGTCCGTCTTCCCCCCACCCTTTGCAATTACTTACATATACTGGCATAATGCCCAATATAATTTTCGTTATCACTCCTCTTTATTATTTAATATATTTAACGAAATAATTTTAACAAATAGAAACTGGGAATTTTTGTTTCTATTTGCTTCTTAAAAACTCGCCATAAAGATAGATCTACGGTGTGACAACACTGCATATACTAAAAGTAAACAAACACACATACATGGTACAAACCATTTTGGTGAATATAGGCCCATATTAGGGTTCACAACTCAAATAAGTCGATTTGTAATATTGGTATTATGGTTTACTACTTTGCTATATTGCGGTGAATAAAAACATCTAAAACTCAGTTGAGTTGTGAACCATAAAACGGACCTCTCTGCTCGCGTGCTCGTTGAATGCAGACGTGTTTTTTTCTTTTAACTCGGCATACGGGTTTTTTTTAACATAAATAAGTGTATATTTATAATATCATATTATTTTATTTTTTTTTAATAATATAAGATCAGCGAATACAAATATTAAAAATTACAATTAACAAAAATATATGTATGCACACACATACATATACATACATACATTTAAAGCAAAAAAATTTCTTGTTTTTCTTTATTCTTTTTTTTATTCTCGGGGTTTTTAAACAACAAATAAAAAGAAGAGCACAATTAAACAAACAGTAATATATAAAAAATACTCTTATGAATGCGTATAATGCAAAAACAATAAAACATAATGAAAGAAATTCTTATGTAACAGTGAGTGTTGACGAAACAAACGTAGAAACAAAAAAAAAGAATCGATGATAGCAATTACTTAACGGCTAAACCTATTACTCGAACGCGTTCCCTCTCACCCTCTTTGTTTACAAATACGGTCGATCGTAATACAATAAAAAGTTTGTTAACTGCAAGCGTTGCCGCAGAGCCAAAAAAAAACTTGAATAAGTGATGATAATGTTAACCCCAAAACAGCCGCTATGGACAACTCAGTAACTCAAGTAAAAACTTCTCAAAAGCCTACAGTACAAGTTTGTATGGACAGGTACATAACAGTGCTTAAACGGGGACGCAGCCCTACCTCTGCAGCAGTTGCTTCGGCCTCAAAAGTACCTTCTTATGATAGAATAAATTCTCAAAATCGTTTTGCAATTCTTGAGGACGAATCCTCAGAAGCACCAAGCGTGATAAAATCATCCAAGCCTCCCCCGATATACTAGGGAGCAAAACTCAAATGAGCTTATAAAGAGTTTGATCTCGGTGATAGGTGAAATACGTAGCTGCAATCAAGCGAGACAAAAATACAAGTAAATCATGAGAATGATTTCCGCAAAATAATTAACAAATTTGAAGAACTAAAAAAAAGTTTTTATACATACCAACTGAAGAGCAGCAAAGGCCTTCAGGTAGTGATTAAGGGAATTGACTCATGTGTGGACCCAGCAGAAATAAAATATGTGGTAAATATTAAAAATAGGGGAAAAATTCCCCAACCACCATTTCGAGTGGAGTTGGAGCCTGGCAACTTTAAGCTAAGAAAAAATGAAACGCACCCTATTTACAGTTTAAAATATATACTGTACAGAAAAATCACAATAGAGGAGCCACACAAAAGAAATGGACCCGTTCAGTGTTTGAACTGCCAGGAATATGGTCATACTAAGGCATACTGCTACTTACCCCCTGTTTGCGTAGTATGTGGTGAATTACATGGTACAGTTCTTTGCGATAAATCTAAAAATGACCCCAACCTTAAAAAATGTAGCAATTGTGGCGGTAATCACACAGCCAATTATAGAGGATGCCCTGTATACACTATCGTCAAGCAGTCGGTTGGACCGAAAAATAATTCCCCTCAAATGCAGGTAACAAATCAGCTAAACACTAATGACATTCAGGCTGCACAGCCTAGTAATAACAGAACCTCCTACGCTAACATTCTAAAATCAAACCATGTGCCAATGCAAGGTGCCTCGCCAAGTAATGATGAAACTCCAGTTTCTAATTTAAGTTGTCTAGAAAAAACCATGGAAACATTAGTGCAAACAGTAAAAAATTTTACAAACACAATGGGTAATATGATGCAGGAAATTCTTAGAATGCAATCGATGTTATTGCAAGCTGTCCTTAACAAGCCATGAACAGTTTAAAAATTTGTTTTTGGAACGCAAACGGCATCCGCCAACATAAAAATGAATTAGAATACTTTCTTAAAAATAAACAAATTGATGTCATGATGGTTTCTGAAACTCATTTGACCTCAAGAAATACGTTTAAAATCAATGGTTATATACTATATGATACTAAGGACCCTCGAGATAGAGCTTGTGGAGGTTCTGCCATTTTAATAAAAACCTGAGTCAAACACTACCTAATGTGTGATCATCGTGAAGATTATCTACAAGCAACGAACATTTGCGTTGAAGAATTAAATAGTAACCTAGTTATTTCATCGTTATACTCCCCGCCTAGATTTTCAATATCAGAAAGCCAATATTATAAATATTTTAAATCATTAGGATCGTGTTTCCTAGCCGCTGGCGATTATAACGCTAAACATACCTTCTGGGGGTCACGTCTTATAACACCAAAGGGTCGTGTTTTATTTAACACAATATCTAAAATGGATTTAAATGTGGTAGCGAGCGGACAACCAACATATTGGCCTACTGATCACCAAAAAATTGTTAAATCTTCCCTAGAATTATCTTTCGACCACATACCTACAATTGTTACTATAATGAACCCTAATAGAATTGTACCTCCGACTGGTTACTTAGCGACGACAGCTACGCAAATTAATTGGTTAAAATATAAAAAATATCTCAGTACCCATTGCACTGAAAATATTCCGCTCAGTACACCGGAGTACGTAGATCGCTCTATTGACAATTTTGACATTTTTCTGAAACTAGCTGTTCAACATTTCAATTTTGGCCCCAAAAAACAAAAACTATTAAAATATATTCCACAGTTATCGAGCGTCTCCTGTCTGAAAAAAGGAGGGCTCGAAGAGAGTGGCAATTGCACAGATCCCCTCAACTTAAGAAATTACTAAAAGAGTGTACAAAAAGACTATGAAAGTTATTGCAGGCTCAGAAAACGGCTTTTCTGGAAAAATATCTTAAGGAACTTGATGCAACCCCACAATCAAACTACTCATTATGGCGTGCAGCTAGAAATCTAAAAAGGCCAGTTGTCTCTAAGCCACCATTAAGAAACTTAAATAGAAGCTGGGCAAGAAATGATGTTGAAAAAAGAAATCTGTTTGCTAATCATTTTAAAAACGTATTTACCCCAAACATATCTCACGATATTGCGGCCGAGTTACCACCTGTTGTTGCTAGAGCAGCTGTTCCCTTAAGATTTGAGATAAGAGAAATTGAAAAAGCTATTTGTAATTTAAACCCAAAGAAGGCTCCTGGTTTTGATAAGATCAATGCTTTTGGAGCTACCCAGCATAGCAAAGAAAATTATTCTTTTAATTTTTAATGCTAGTTTACGCCTTGAATACTATCCTCAAAAGTGGAAGGTTTCCTTAGTCACCATGATACCTAAACCAGGAAAGGATCACACAAAAGTTGAGTCATATAGGCCTATAAGCTTACTTTCTAATATATCAAAGCTGTTTGAGATAATAGATGTATTCCTAACCACCAATTCGGCTTTAGAAGAGAACACAGCACAATTGAGCAAACCCATCGTATAGTAAACGCAATAAGAAAAGCCTTTGAATAAAGAAAATATTGTTCCGCTCTCTTCATCGATGTTTCTCAAGCTTTTGATTAAGTCTGGCATGAAGGCTTATTACACAAATTGAAGCTAAACTTACCAGTAAACACACACAAGCTATTAGAAAGCTACTTAGTCGGTCGAAAGTTTATTATTAAAGAAGGTGATTTTTTAAGCTCTCTTCAGCTAATTGACGCTGGAGTCCCTCAGGGAAGCATCCTGGGCCCACTTTTATACTTAATATATACCTCGGACATGCCAACAAACAACTATGTGCACCCAAACTTCAACATTTGCTGATGATACAGCTTTTCTAAGCGTGCACGAAAACAGTCCAGAAGCATCTCGATATCTACAGGATCATATATTTCAACTCGAACTATGGTTAAAGCAATGGAGGATAAAGATCAATGAGCAAAAATGCGTCGGGAATTATGCCCCCTATTACAATCAATAATCAAATAATTCCTCAACATTCGCATGTAAAATATCTCGGTATACATCTGGATTGGCGATTAACGTAGAAATGCCATATAGAGGCAAAATTAACTCAAATGAAACTAAAAGCCATTCAAATTCATTGGCTTATTGAAAGAAATTTTGCCCTTAGTCTCGACTGCAAACTTCTTCTTTACAACTCCATCTTAAAGCCAATCTGGTGCTATGGTATTCAGTTATGGGGCACTGTCTCGGCCTCTAATATAGAAAAAATTCAAAGGCGCCAAAATAAAATTCTTCGAATAATCACAGCTTCCCCTTTGTATGTTAAAAACTCAAATATTCACAAGGATCTCAATGTTCCATTAGTCAAAACTATGATTACGAAATATGAAGTTTAATACTTAAAAAGGCTCGAATTTCATCCGAACCCACTAGCACGTAATATTTTAAATGATAGCGGCCACACTCGCTTAAGAAGAAGAGACACTGCAGCACTTATCCAATTAGATGAGCGATAAACACCTATATAAGTGAACAAAACCCGTGATGAAGAAAATTTTTGTCTGGCACTGGCAGGACATAAAATAACGTATTAGGTTAAGATTTGATTAATTATTGTTAGTTCATATTTAATATATGAAGATTCAATAAATAAATAATGAAAAAAAAAAATATTTAATTCTGATGATATGCAAACAACGTTCCTTCATTGTTCAGTTGTCTAGGGGGTTTGTTAAGGTTAGAATCTTGGTTTTTCAAAAACGATTTTTTTTTAAATTTTATGTTCAAAAACGATTTAAAAAATTTTTTTTACCAGTTTTCGCTTTTTAAATTTTATTTATAACGCAGTTTTTAGTTTTGTAAATATTTATGTATATGTAAAAACTATTTAGTTTTTATCTAGTAGCTCTGTATTCTGCTCGCAAAATGGTGAAGGGTATATAAGATTTGGCTCAGCCGAATATAGCACTCTTACTCGTTTTTATTAACAAAAGAGCTACAATGTTTAATTTATCTTCATATAAAAAGTCGTCCGAAAATCGGTTCATAAACAAGAAAGCAACCTCTTCAAGAACTTTTTGTTTCTATTTTTTTTCTATATTCGGCATAGCCGAATATATCACTTTTAATTTACCTTTTTATTAGAATTATTATTAATTTTTTTCGAAATATATATAAATAATTTTAAATTAAATTCTTTAGGTATGGAATCCCAACAGCAACAACAGCAAACTCAACGTCCATATTTTCATGATATAAATGCTAGAAATGTCACCACAGTAGCGGATGAAACTGCTATTTTAAAATGTCGTGTTAAAAATAAAGGCAATCGAACTGTATCTTGGATGCGAAAAAGGGATTTACACATACTAACTACTAATATATACACATATACTGGAGATCAACGATTTTCTGTTGTTCATCCTCCAGGGAGTGATGATTGGGACTTAAAAATTGAATATGCGCAACAACGTGATAGTGGCATATACGAATGTCAAGTTAATACAGAACCAAAAATCAATTTAGCCGTTATGGTAGATGTGACAGGTATGAAAAAATTTATTTATATATATTTTAGTTTTTCGGTTGAATTTTAATGCCCTACACTTAGAAAATAGACCCAGAAAAATAAGCGTTGATATCGATTTAAAATTTAACGTAAAGAATTAACTTATAAAAGATTCTTACTTCCATAAACCTCATTTTAGATATATAAATACTCGTGCGTTATCTCCTAACTTTTAGGTGCTTCTTTATTCACATATTTATTCTGTTCATCCACTTTGTGTCCCCATCGCGTAAATTAAATGCCCAATTTCCTCCCAAATTATTTTTAGCTATTAGTAATAAAATTTATATTTTATGTAGCAATACCTTAAAAAATTTAAAAACAAGTAAGAAAGTATAGTAGGCCAAACCCGACGTATGATACACTACGCCACAGTATTTCAGAAAATATTATTTTCAGAAATGGGCCAAATTTTGTTATGAAATTAAGATCTATATTAGTAATTTGTGGTGAATATTATGGTCAGTTCTTTTTTTTATCAATAACAACATTTATAAAAAATTAAACCATTTTTCGCCGCACCAAGTTAACTGACGATATATTAACGAAATAAGATTTTGAGTAACTGACAGAAAAAAAATTGCAACAAAAAACAAGAGTATGAGTGCTGGTGATTATAATCACCGGTCGGCGAAAAATAGGTTAATGGCATTTAAAGCTTAAATATATTATTATCTATCACAAGCTTCCCGATAACTGATGGTGCCAAAATTGAGTTCGAATCAAAGAGAATAAAGTCAAACTTCAAATACGGACCAGACGGTACACCAAGTTATATATCAAGACATTGTGCAGCCGGTTTATTCAGGCATTTAAGTATACTACTAAGCTCATTTATTCGATTTGGACATGTTTCTAGCCAATGAAAAAGTTTTTGTATATTTCCTCTATTGAAATCGGGCCATAAGTCACCTGTGAAAAATTATAGAGATATTATCTTACATTTATTCCCAAGTTCTTGGAAAAATTTATTACTAACTTTTTAATGATGTTTTCTTTTCTAAAAAAATTATGCCCTGGGGAACAGTACAAACTTCAGAACGAAGATGTTGCTCGTGAAGTTTTTTCCCGTCTCAGTACTTTGGCACACAAAGACCTTGCCATTTTGCGTAGCAATTCAGTATCAGCGTTTTTATTGTCACGACAATTTCTGAGTTCTTGCTCTCTGAATCTTACTGCTGATTTGCACGTCTCATTAAACCAAGATTTAGATCTTGCTTTATTTGAAGCTTCTTTAACTGAAATGACAATTTTCATACGTAGCACATTTTCGCCAAAGCATTAACGTCATTGACCAGGAAAAAACGTTGTCAATTTAAATGTCGAAAATAGTCATTGAGGTCAAGTTTGGAGAACGGAAAAGAGCCGGAAATGGTACCATGATCCGAGCTAACGAGAGGTAAAAACTTCGTACTTTTGAGGTGGTTGTGCACGGCAAATAACCTGATAAAGTAATATCCCTTCTCGCATTTAACCCAAAGAAAGTTAAATTCTACATCAAACATGCGCCTTGATTGCTGGCACTGGTCAACAACTTCATTGCGTGTGCCCATAGCAAGACCACGATGTAGATTAAATAGATATAGAAGGTAATACCCAGGAATCTAATGGTGTTTTATTTTCTGACAATAATGTTCCATAGGTGCTACCATTCGCGCGGGTTTTAGTTCTATTCTAAAAATATATGCAAACATGTGAAAAGTTGTCGTTTTCCTTTCTAAATATGTTGCAAAAATAAATGGCAAATTTATTCCATTTCTTACCCCCAGTTATAACTGAGTGTGAGATAATACCCTTTTTTGCATCTGCGTCAAGCAAGTTTTTTTTTATTAACTTTTTCTTGTGTTTGCGTACAATTTGTGTTGTTTTGTGATATTTGGAACTTTTTTTCTTTTGTTTAACATACTTTTATTTAAAAATTATTTTCTTTTGGCGCCAAATTTTTAACAACAGCTGACTTTAATTATTGAAAATCAGTGTTGTTAATGCTTATTGGATATAAAAAAAATTTAATGTTAAAAATTACTACAACAGCGGTGAAAATCGCTTATTTGTACAAACTTTGCATTCAATATTTAACACGCTAAATACACATTAGTGTTGAGTGTAAAACGTAGGCTATTGTTTTGTTCCATTGTAATTTAGAATAATGTATTACTTTATAAAGGTGCGTGTAACCTGATTAATATATTACACAATTTAATGCATTATTATTTTTTAGAAAAGAAAACACCATAAAAATCAAGTTGATCAAAATTCTGATACCTGAGTTTCACATAAGGCCAACAAATCCGGTCGTTGAAGAGAAACACGAATATATACAGAAAAAATTCTTTCTGAGCCCATGTATTAGAAAAGTCGATTCGAAATCGACCTCTCATCAACAATAAGAAAATTCAATTCAAACATTAGTCACCGTAAGAATATCATTTATGGTAAAAGGCGTTAGGAAACTGTTTAGTGATCAGTGTAATATCTTCATCACCAAAGCAGTTTAACAACGATTAACACAAAGACATCCATACTGAGTTTTATGAGTTTTTTTTTGTTTATTATATGATTCTATTTGACTATTGTTGTTATTGCTTTTTCTACCCGTCACCGAAGGTAAGTTTGTAATTTCTACAATATTGATGTTAGACCCTATAAAGTATATACATTTTGGGCCCTTATAACTTTCAAATGAATCATTATGAATCTCTTATAAATCTTGTAACAAAGAAAATCTTAAAATGTGTAAGTAGCGAAGTTTAACGATGTCCGTCTGTCCATCTGTCCGTTCAAATGGGGTTACCGAAGATCCCAGACATGATGGGAACTTGGTAGGCTTATGTTTATGTCACATATAGTGCGATATTGCCTGGTCGATCCGCAAATGGCTGAGATATGAGCAAAACTCTACGACTGTCTCTGATTTTACCCAAAAATCCCTTGTTGTTGTTTTTTTCATTTTTATGTTTATCTGCAGAGCGGCAGGAGGCAAAGTTTCTAAATTAGGTTTAAGCATCTTGCTTATCAAAACACAACTTCGAGCAAAGTGCGGGTGGGATTGGACAAGTAGGCGTGGACCTCCCAATACAAAGACATAATAGATTTCTATATATCTGGAAAAGCAAGAGCCACAGTTTTCAAATAAGGTACAAGCAGTTGGTAATCAGCTCACAATAGTCGACAAAATGTAGGCGGGATTGGACAAGTGGGTGTGTCACTTAGTTAATTATTTTTTTCGTTTAGTGAACGGTTTTTATACAACTTTTTGTTATTTTCGCACCATGGTGAAGGGTATATTAGATTCGGCATAGCCGAAAATAGCACTCTTACTTGTTTTCTTTTTGTATGTAAATTTGTGTTATGTTGCTCTTGTAATTGTTGCAATTAGGTACAAGAGTCTTGGTTACCCATACACAGCATCCGACGACATTTGGGCCAGATTTGACAAGTGGGTGTGGCACTTCCCATACTAACATATTAAAGATTTCTGTATATCTGGAGGACGACAAGAGCCAAAGTTTCCAAATTCGGTACAAGCATCGTGGTTATCAATGCAGAACATCCGACAAAATGTGGGCGGGATTGGACATGTGGTCGTGCCGATTCCCATACAAAGACATTACAGATTTCTGTATATCTGGAGAATGGCAAGAGTCAAAGTTTTCAAATTAGGTACACACAGCTTGGTTATTAGTTCACAATAGTCGAAAAAATGTGGGCGGGATTGGACAAGTGTGTGTGTCACTAAGTTAATAATTTTTTTGTTTAGTTAACGGTTTTTATACAACTTTCTGCTATTTTCCCACCATGCTAAAGGTTATATAAGATTCGGCATAGCCGAATATAGCACTCTTACTTGTTTTCTTTTTGTATGTAAATTTGTGTTATGTTGTTGTTGTAATTGTAATTCTGACTTACTTTTGTTTCTTTTTTCAATTAATCACTAAAAAATAGACGCGGACAGTTGTCATTGATTCACGATTTAAACAAACTTAGCGGACAAAACGTAAAGACGTGTTTGCAGGAAAAGTTACAGAACAATGAAAGTGAAAGAACAACTTTTATATACATATATTGTTACGAAAGTGAAATTATCTAAGAATTATTTATAGTCATAGTTATAAGTTATCTTGTAAGTTAAAGTTTTATGTCATATAAGTTACTTAAAATTGTCATGTATAATTTTCAACACAACTGTTATGTTAAAATAATTCCTCTATGAATTTCCCAGTTATTTCTAGAAATGGTTTTAGAACATAATAAATAGTTTTTACGGGAAGGTTCAGGAAAAATCTAGAAATAATTATGAAATATAAAAAGGGAAGACTCATGTATAATTGTTGGAGTTTGTTTTGAGAAACGGTTCTGTTCGTAACTAATAATTGTGAACAAAATAATTAATAAAGTTTGTTAAGTCAAATAAGTGTGTGTTTTTATTCGGATTTGCAATTAAAAGAACTCAAACGCGTTTATTAAAGGAAAAACGTAACAATCGGTGTCAGAAGTGGGATTGCAATAAAAAAAAAAAAAATAAACAAATAAAAAAAAAAAAAATAAATAAACAAATAAAAAAAAGGATAAAAAAAAACTATACAAACAACAATGAAATTCGATGAGTTAAAAGTTTAACAGCTCAAGAAAGAGTTGGGCAAGTTGGATTTGCCTACTGCAGGAAATAAAGCTGAGCTGCAGAAAAAATTATTCGATGAATTTAAGCGACGCAAAATTGACATCGCAGCTTATGAGTTTGATGAAAAAGAAGAAATAGAAGTGCCTACCCGTGCAGTAACAAGCAACATGGATCTAAGCACAATGTTTTCTGCAATGATGGAGAAAATGACAGAAACTTCTAGAAATCTAGAAAAAATGGTGAAAGAAAATTCGGCTGAAACATCAAAAAAAATGGAAGAAAATTCAAGAAGCATGGAGAAAATGGCAAAGGAAAATTCAAGCACCATCTTAGCCGAAATTCAAGAAAATTCTAGAGTGACAAACGAGAAACTGCAGGCTACTAATAAAAATGGCCCTATGTTCCAACTAGGAATTTTAAAGGACTAAATATATACTAATAAAAAACTTGAAAAGCTTCAAGAAATTTCTACTGTGATAAATGAAAGAGTAGACGACATGGAGGTGGAATTCAACCAGAAGCTGTGTGATGTAAAAACACAAGTCACGGTTTTTGACTAGAAACTGCACCATCTGGAGGTGAAAGTTAATAGTCTTCAGTGCCAAGAGGGAGCGGTTCGAGTTTTACCAGAAGTCTCTAGTAGAATTAAAGCCCCGAGCTTTGGCGGCAGTTTACCATTTAATGTTTTAAAGTTCCAGTTGCCAACAAAAATGCATGCAACAGTGAAGAAAAAGCCATAGAGCTGATTCTGGCTTTATAAGGAACTGCGGCTGAAATTCTAGAAAGTGTACCATTAAGTTGCAGAAACAATTATGAGGACATTATGGTATCACTGCAACGCAAGTATGGTGGTGAACACAGATAAGAAATATACAGTATGGAATTACGGGGTCAGGTACAAAAGGTAAACGAGACGTTACAGGATTTCGCACTAGAGATTGAGCGCTTGGTGCAGCTTACTTATCCAGGTGAAAGTCATCCATTGCTAGATCATTTTAAGACCGAAGCATTTGTAAACGGTATACGGGATGCTGATGTGAAACTAGCGGTATGTGCATCACAGAAGACATCATTTGCAGAAACGGTATCATTTGCCCTAGCACAAGAAACCGCAAGGATAATTTCAAGACCGCAAGCGTATAAGGTGCGAAAACTTGATTTTGCCGCTGAAGAAGAAAGAGATATTGTAAAGGACATAAAGGAGGCAGTGATTCAATCTTTGAGCGATAAGCAAGGTAAAAACAAAGCAAAATGCTATAATTACGGTAAGAGTGGCCATATTCAGCGAAACTGCAAAGCACCCAGACAACAATCAAGGTCTGCTTCGCCGCAAAGGGATAAGCGAAGAGCAAGTCAACAATCATCGCGGGAGCCACCACTAAAGCTGAGAAGAGCCAGCAGTGCAGAGGAAACTGAAGGTCCCACCATAAATTTAGTTGTGAAAATGAATAACAGAAATATTACGACCTGTGGTTACATAAATGGTGAAATCCGCATCTTGACTATCGACACTGGTGCAGTACATTCCATTATAAGAGCTGATTTGATAAAGGGAGCTGTCGAGCTACTAAGCGGTGTAAACTTGCGAACAGCTACGGGAGAGCCTGTCATTGTCTATGGCAAAGCAAGAGTGTAAAGAGGAATGGCTGATATGATCGTTTTTGATGAATTTATTGTGGCTGAAATTATGGACGAGGTCATAATTGGAGCAGATTTTATGATACGTCAAGGCATTAGTCAAGATATGGGACCACAAATTATGAATTGGCGTGGTCTAGAAATACCCCCAAACATTGGGAATGGAAATGAAGCTCTCGTAAGGCAGCTAGTCACCAGTGATCATAGAAAATTGTCATCCCAAAGAGATGATGGAAAACGTGGGAAGGCGAGCACAAATTCAAGACGGCCCAGTAAACATAAAAGCAAGCACTGTATGGGTTCTGCAACAGGAAACGCATCAATGAGATTCTCCTATTACATGTGGAACCCAGCAAAGACTGGTCATCGGCGTAGAAAAGTGACCCCGCATTAGCGAAAATCATGAAGGCCAAGAAAGACGGTGAAATACCGACTCATGAAGAAGTTAGATTTAAGAGTTCACTGATGAAAGCGTATTAGGCGCAGTGGAGTAGTCTGCGGATGGTAAATGATTGCCTATACCGTACGTGGGAAAGTACTGATGGCAAAACGGTTAAAAACCTTATTGTAGTACCGTCTCCTAAAGTATGCGAAGTTGTGAAGAAATTCCACGAGGGTACTGGTGTTGGACATCTTAGCGTAACAAAAACCATAAAGAAGTGAAAAGCAAGCTTAAATTGGGTCGGTTGCAAGCAAGCCGTGATTGATTACATAATAAAATGCCCACAGTGCGTTGCAGACAGCGGTCTAATTAGAGGAAGTAGGACACGGCTCCAGCATTGCGACTTTGGTGAACTATCCGAACCAGCGAATAATAAGGACTCCACCCAAGAGCAAAAAAGCGAGTTAAGACGAAGGCGTGTTAATTTATCAAATGACAAGATGAAAGCCAGATACGATCGAACGGCAAATTCGGAAGGCTTCAAAGAGGGCCAGTTGGTTTTATTTTTAATCTGCAACGGAAGAAAAAAGACTATCTCCAGAGCTGGAGACTCATTGGGATGGCCCATATAAAGTTATAAAGAAATTGAATGACGTGGTGTATCGGATACAGATATATAAGCGCCCAAGATCAAAAATGAAAGTAGTACATCTAGCACGACTAGCCCATTATGGAAAAGGAGAATCTGAGCCTATTCGGGACGAACAGGCTTAAGTGGATGGCAGTGTTACGAAAGTGAAATTATCTAAGAATTTTTTATAGTCATAGCTATAAGTTATCTTGTAAGTTAAAGTTTTATGTCATATAAGTTACTTAAAATTATCATGTATAATTTTCAACCCGACTGTTATGTTAAAATAATTCCTTTATGAATTTCCCAGTTATTTCTAGAAATGGTTTTAGAACATAATAAATAGTTTTTACGGGAAGGTTCAGGAAAAATCTAGAAATAATTGTGAAATATAAAAAGGGGTGACTCATGTATAATTGTTGGAGTTTGTTTTGAGAAACGGTTCTGTTCGTAACTAATCATTGTGAACAAAATAATAAATAAAGTTTGGTAAGTTAAATAAGTGTGTGTTTTTATTCGGATTTGCAATTAAAAGAACTCAAACGCGTTTATTAAAGTAAAAACGTAACAATATTTTAGTTAATTAAATTTTTACAATGTAAAACTAATTATTCGCAAACCCAAGGATAAAGTAAATAGTGAAATTACTAGCTTACATAAAAAGGTACTTAATTCCGCTGCGCACAAATATAAGTGGGGGTATGATATGTAATGTAACCTACCAATAGCTGTTGTCAGATTTTAGTTAAAACCTAGTAAGTTTGAATTCTACTACAAAATAACTGAGGGGAGCCATTTATGCAGCTGCTAGCTTCAGCCAGGTTGGGGGGTTCGTTGTACCTTGTAGTAAAATCAAGTTAATTAAAAAAAAAAATATTATTCTAGACTCCCATAAGTATTAATAAAAATTAAACCCCATGGTGGCAATCACCTTTTCTATATTCTGGGCTTGCATTTTAAATAAGACTCATAGATGTAATAGAGTCATGGCAATAAATTTCCCTCCCTATCCAATGTTTCGACTCTTGCCGTAAGTTTGGTATCAGAATAATACCTCAAATGAAATTTAGCTCATTTCGTCAAGAAAACCAGTATTTTACTTTAGAACCGCATCATGTTCGATTTAATTCAATTTAACTTTATTTAATAATTCATTATATAAAAAGAAATAGATTTTAGGTTTTGCATAGAAAATTAGTATTTAACTAAACAAAATAGATTATTTCTCAAAACAAATATATATACATATGTATATATGTATGCTTACACCAGAAAAAAATTAATAACAAAACGAAATAAAAATTATTACAGTAATACCATATTTAATTCATGTGTTCATGAAGGTGCATAAAAATTGGGATTGTATCGTACCGAGAATATATGAGATTTAAACAAAAAACAAATGAGATTGAGATGCTCCGTCGATTCCCAATACATAGCAACAAACCAAAAGAAAATATGAAAGATTTAGTAACGAGTGGGAAAAAATTATAAATGAGAAAAAAAATTATCAAAGTGATCCAACGATTAACAGTGTTAGTTGTTAGTGTTATATTTTGTTTTGGTTTTGTTACTACTTTTTGTTTTTTTTTTCTTTGTTTGTCTCATAAACAATTAAATTGCAAGAGAAAAAAAAGTATACCTTTTACTTATTTATCAATGAAAGGTGATAATCAATGAAATTAAGCAAATCAATAAATTAACACCACAAGTAACAATAAAAAAAAAATACTATGATCACTCACCAGTTTTACTCCGCGTACGATGAAGACCTTCAGCATATGGGATGTCTGCTAAGTTAAGGGGAATTTAATTTTAAGATGATTAGATTTATTTTTTTTTTCTCTGCAGATAATTATTCGAAACGAAGAACGTTTGTTTGCTAAATTAAAAAAAACGGAAAATTTGAAAAAAATGTCGGAAAAATTTTATGCAACTTCAAAAAAAAAAAAATACTTAAATAAAGAGTTATCATAACGTTGTGGATCCAATTGTAGATTTATAAAATTTTGAGACGCTTAACTTGTAGTATTTGGTTGTCTTGTATGCATCTATAAAGTGACATAGGTAGAGTGTGTCCAGTATCGCCAGAAATTCTTGATGTCTTTATTAATGCAATAAAAAGTTGATAGACGACTTCTCTTTGAAAAGGGGTACTGCTGTAAACCACTTGCTTAGGGAAATACTTGAAGAAAATTAAGGTGTTGATCAAGTAACCAAACTGAAATCCAAGTTACTAGGTAATATTTTCACGGAATCAAATCCTCTTGATGTTTGAGGGGTTGAGATTCCAGACCACCTTGTCTGGTGTGAGGTTAGGTACACCAGATGATAAGGGTAGTTAGTTTTATTGATTTTATTAACACTCTTCGGACTTCTTAGTATAGTTTCTAGGAGGACTGAGTCTCCACGTTAACTTGTCCACATTTGGCGTTTAATGCGCCTTGGGCAGAGAAAATATGTAGCGTAACTTTTAATCACGTGTTTTTTTTATTTATTTTATATCTGACGGAGAACCTTAGAACTTTTTTCTTACATAAACTTGAATTGTCGTTCAATCAAACTTAAGTTCCAAGGTCAGGTTATGTGAATACTTTTGAAAATTTTGCACTATTGACTTCGCTTTAAAGAAGATGTTCTCCAGTCAGACTTTGAAAGTAAAAGAACTTTCTGAAAACTTCGAACGCTACAGGAAACTTTGATCGCATGTTTTATACACAAAAAGGGGAGACAGAATACGTGCAAAGAAAAGCAAAAATACACGGTTTATCGACCGGCCACATATCAGACAACCGATGGCAACGTCTTAAACTTATCTACTACTAAATTATATCTATTTAATTAAATTCATTAAATCTAATAGAAATGGTGGTAAATAAATTTGATAACATTTCAAATGTAAAAAAGTTATCACAACTTAAAAAAAATTTAAAATAAAAAACGTCATTACAAAACCGAGTAATATTGACCTTGTGGGTAACAATATTAATCGGAGATGGCCCAGGTTTTTCGTATAGTATATGTTAAGAAAAATGTCCGTTAAAGAAAGTATTTGTTTAAAATATTTAAATAATATTATTACAAAAACAAATTAAATTGTTTTCTTTCTTTGACTTTGAACTCTCTCGCGCAATAATTAAAATGAATTAAATTTATAAATTATATAAAGATATAAGTCTGTCTAGTATAAACAACATAGACATCTTAATTCAATTTCAGGGGCGAATGTCTTTGGCATGATAAGTTCCAAGGATTTTTCCGTTGGAATCTTCCAAAATATAGTAGTTATTTCCCACTTTCTCTTTAATTTTTGCCTTTAAAAAAAGGGGAGAAAGTTTGGCGTTATAATCTTTCGCGGCGGAACTTTGCGAGAAATTTCTCCTAAGGACTTCTTGACCGACTGTGAATGAAATAGGACGCGTACGTAAGTTATAATGGGCTTGGTTACGTTTATACGCATCGGATATATTCTTTCTAAGTTCTAATCTCAGTAATTTTAGATTGTCGTCCCTAGACAAAGAAAAACAGGGTTCATCTAAAAGCTGTAACTGAGAGAGCAATTTATATGACTCACCGTGCGTAATCATGTTAAAACCAAAGAGTGCATGATATGGGGAGCAATTAACGGATTGATGTTTCGAATTTCTTAGGGCACAGCTAATAAAACTTAGATTCTCATCCCAACATTTTTGATTACCCTTAAGAAACGCCCGAATTCCACTGATAATCGAACGATTTACGCGTTCCGACGCATTTGATTGAGGTGAATAAATGGCCGTGTACATATGATTAATTCCTAGTGACGTCAAAAAGCTATTAAACTCATTCGCGCGAAATTGTGAGCCATTGTCACTTACCAAAGTTTCAGGTACACCGTAAATATGAAAAATATTTCTGAGTAGGAAATCCTGAATAACCGAGGACGTAAACTTCTTCAAAGGGCAAAGCCAATGAAACTTGGTAAGGTGATCTAGCACAATTAAAATTCCCAGATTACCGCTTTTGCTTCTAGGGTATGGGCCGATTATGTCTATGAATAATCTTTGAAATGGTCGAATAGAAGTTGTGGATTTTCCCATCTCTGGTTTCATTATAAAATTAGGCGCTTTGGTGGTTCTACAAACCTGACATGTTCTTACATAGTCCATAACATCCCTAACCAGACCGGGCCAAAAGAAATTACGTCGAATTAAATCCAATGTTTTTGTCATTCCACCATGGCAAGATATTTTGGCATCGTGAAAATGTGCAATAACTCCCTTTCGTAGCTTTTCCGGAACCCATAGTTTCCATGCTTGTTCCTCCTGTTCTGCGTTACCGCTATAATGCTCTGTTCTTATATAAATAAACTTGTCAATGATTTTGACATCTAAATACTTGCAAGGATTTGCTGAGATTTTATCTTTTAAAACTTTATAGTCTTCGTCGAAAAAGTGTGGCGAATTTAAATCAATTTCTGGCTCAGTGATTTCTAACGATGAGATTTCCTCACAATGAATGCGGGATAAAGCGTCAGGAACGACATTTTGTTTACCCTTACGATGGCTTATAGTAAATTTGTAGGCTTGTAGCTTAAAAACCCATCGCGCTAGCCTACCACTTAAATCAGGTTGTGTCATAAGCCAAATTAAGCTGGCATGATCGGTAACTACTTCGAATTCCTGAAGCTCCAAGTAGCACCGAAATTTTTTTATTGCTTCCAAGGCTGACAAACATTCGCGTTCTGTTACGCTATAATTCCGCTGGGAGGAATTTAATTTTCTAGACATAAAGGCGATTGGCCTTTCGGCCCCTTCCTTATCTAACTGTATTAACACTGCTCCGATCCCATAGTCGCTGGCGTCACAGTGAAGGTAAAATTTCTTATCAAAATCAGGGTTGGCTAATACTGGTGCCGAAGTGAGTAGTTTTTTTATATTTTCGAAAGCTTTTTGGGCTGCTTCAGTCGAAACGAACTTCTTTTTCGTTGTCACCACTTCAGTAATGGGGAACACTACCGTAGAAAAATTATCAATGAAGCGACGATACCACCCAGCTAATCCTAAAAATCCTCTCACTTGCTTTAAGTTCTTAGGGGTCGGCCAGGACAGTATTGAATCGATTTTTTCAGGGTCAGTTTTAATCCCCCCATCTCCTATAACATAACCAAGGTATTTAACCTCTCTTACACAGAATCTACTTTTGGATATATTAAGTGTCAAATTTGCTCTTTGGAACTGGTCCGAAATCCTCACTAGTGTAGACATATGAGAAGAAAAATCTGAAGATACTATAATTAAATCATCAAGGTATCCAAAGACACAGTGTTTCAAATCAGCAGGAATTAATTTATCCATTAAGCGACACATAGTTTGGGGAGCGTTGCACAGTCCAAACGGCATAACCCTGAATTGGTACAGTGGTCGCCCAGGGACTGTAAATGCGGTGAGCGGTTTCGCCTCATCGGCTAGGCCGATTTGCCAATATGCGTCCTTTAAATCGAGTTTTGAAATTAAGTTGGCTTGTGGAAGTCGAGAAAATATTCCCTCTATGTTAGGCAAGGGATAGGCATCTTTCTTGGTTACAAGATTGAGTTTTCTGGCGTCTAAGCACAGTCGGATTTTGTTTGGTTTGATTACCAAACGCATGGGAGAGCTCCATGAAGAATTTGAGGGTTCTATTACACCTTGAGCCAACATACGATCGATCTCTTCAAACATCAGCTTCTCCACGGCCGGAGAAACTGGATAAAACCTTTGTTTAATCGGCTTGGCATCGCCAATGTCGATTTCATGATGAATCATGTTGGTTTTCCCTAGTCCTTGTTTCTCAAAATTTGGGAAGAGAGCAATAACTGCATCTAATTGTCGCTGTTGACAACGTGTAAGAGGATACTTTGTATCATCTAAATCTATAGATTCAGACTTTGCAGACTCTAGTTTTTGGACTTCGGAATAATTTAATTTAGACAATGTGGACATGACATTTGACTCATATTCACCGACAGACAAATTAGATACTATTACTGACTCAAAAATGTCAGGCGCAAGTTTAAATACCTTCCAAAAATCCAAACCTAAAATCAATCGCTGAGATAAAGTTGGGACGACTAATATTTTTATTTGCTGAACTTGATTTTTAAAGGACATATTAACATCCAGATAACCTAATACCCTTTGATGTCTACCATCGGCCGTTTTAACGACAGATTTTAGAGTATGAAATTCAGGAAATCTCGAAAAATCGTAAAGTGCCAAATCTGACCCTATACAACATACGTTTGCCCCAGTGTCCAAAAGACCGTGTTCAGAAAAATGCAGAAACTTAACTTTTGCGTAATAACGCTCATCACGGGGATTTGTAACGATCGAGGAAATTATAAATTTCGAGGCAAATTTACGACACTTAAAATAATTCCTTAATCTAATTGTGGACCTCTTTGGATATGATTTGGGTTTGGTTAACACGGATACTTCAAAAATTCTATTACGAGCAGAAATATACTCTAACCATCGTTAATGGTATGGGCGAATTGGGTAAATATTTTTACCAGACTGGTGAAAATCAAAATATGCCGAATGCTCAGGTTTTAAAATTTCGATATTGGTAGGCTTAGTAGACGAATAAAAAATTTTAGTTGATGACATATTACTATTTATATTCGATCCTTGTTCGAATTCGAAGACAGATAGTTTTTTGATTGATTACGTTTTGTAAGACAGAATTGACATTTTGGTTTGTAGGTATTTTTAGCTCCGCAGCCATAACAAAACACAGACCTTTCTTTTTCACAATCTTCCCAGTGATGACCGGGTTCATCGCAGTTCCAACAGACTCTAAGAAATGGTTGTTGAATTGCGTCTACATTATTATCTGATTTTACCAAATCGTGTATATCATCTTCTAACGCAACTTCTGCGACATTTCTTCGGGGTATAAAACAATTTTTTTGCATTAACGGCCTTTTAAAGTTATCATCACCTAACAAATTCTCTCTCATTTGTACAAGCTTGCGAAGGTGAGCTAGAGGATAAACAGGCACATATAAGAGCTCGTGTCGGATATCAGGGCGAAGATTTCTACTCAATATTTCGATAAGTTCCTGTTCCGACATGGGTGAGCTTAATCGGTCTAAGTTTATAGAAACTGATTCGTAAAATGATTCGAAATTTTCCCCAGGCTTTTGTTTTCTGCTGCGAATTTCCTCCTTTATATCGAAATCAGACTTAAACTCCTTATATTGATAGCGAATAGCAGCGCAAAAATCATCCCACACAACATTTTGGACTTGTTTATGATATCGCCAAAACCAGTCTCGGGCTTTACCAGAAAGGAGAATATGCAAGTTTTTGCAAATCCCATCGAAATCACTATTAAAATTCTGTACTGTCAAGGAGCGTACTCTATAGAGAAATTCCTCTACATTTAAACCTTTTGTAGACCCATCGAACTTTAAGTTCCAGTTCTGTACAATAGAGGTTAACTTGTCCGCTGTAAGAGAAAAATTATGATCATTATGAGAGGAAGTAAAAGAATTAGGTAGGGGTGCATTAAATTGAGGAGATGAATTTCTATTTACGTTACGATTTCCCACCCCAGAAGTGGTGGCAATATTCATACTTCGCAACAATCTTGATACAGTAGTTTCGATCATTTGATTAATCTGCCCATAGTCAATAACATTGTTACCCTCCTCTGCCCTTTGGGGGGTATTATTTACAAAATTAGCAGAATTTTTAAACGGATGAGAATTTCTTGGGGCTTGTGCCATTGGGGAGGCAAATTGTTCAGACTGTTGTCCGCGAAGATGACTCAAGCTTATGTTAATTAGTGGATCTGGATTTGTGTCCTGAAATAAATTTCTACTCTGACTTCTAGTGTTATATTGCTTGGCCAACGCGCCGCGCCCTTTCCCGCGAGAAACATTAACTTGGGACTTTGAATCACGTATTGGTATATTAAAATTTTGACGGGGAATACTTAAACGGTGTGAAGTAGCTATTGGTGGAAGTGATTGGAATCTAGAAGAACGTAGGTCAGATAACTCACACGGACGTTTACACGAAGGACATTCGGACGATTCGGATAAAGTTTTTTCTATACAATTTCGATGAAATGAATGTTCACAATGTGCAATTACCAAACATTCTTGTTCTGTAGCCATGATCTCATTGCATATAATGCAATTGGTACTCGCTCCCTCGCCTGCTCCAGAATTTTCAGGTGGAGGAGACCTTATTAAAGACATAGCTGACGATTAAAGAATAACAATCTAAATTTGACACCAATTAAGTTTACTATTCAAATATGAAACGCCTAAAATTTTTTTTTTTAGCAAAATATGAAAAGCAAGATCACTAGAGCCAAACGAAATTACTTTAAGAAAAAACTGTATTTTTAAAGAAATGGGGATTTTATTTGGGTCAGAAAAAAAATTATAGACAAACATAGGTATTTTCCGCTAAGAATTAAATTTTATCTAAAACATAGAGCGTTGATTAGCGATCAACTTTATTCTTATAGAATTTATAAACCCAATTTTGTTGCTTTGTTTTTTCCCTTTATAGAATTACTAGCTTAACCCGGTGCGCTTCGCTACACTGCTTAAACCACTTCTTCAGTTGAGAGATATTTAATATATGCATCCTATGGAAGGTTTTCCCCCCTGCGCCTTCCCGCTTTATTTTTATTTTCAAAAGTGTAGTATACCATAGGAGTGACTTCTACTAAGTTTGAACATTCTTACTATAACAGTTCTTAAGATAACATTTCCCCGCTGCTATTTTATTTCAATTTTGGGGTTCAGAAGATCATACTACAAAAAGTTTAATAAAAAGAGTGCAGCGGCTCTAAATTATATTTCTATCTATGAGGGGTACTGCTCCTCCTCTGTCCATTTCTATATTGAAATTTATAGTTTACCATAGTAGTAGCTGTAACCATGTTTGAAGACTCTCCCTTTAATAGTTCTTCTGTTGAGCGATATTTAATTTATGCATCCTATGGAAGGTATTTCCCCCCTGCGCCTTCCCGCTTTATTTTTATTTTCAAAAGTGTTGTATACCATAAGAGAGACTTCTGCAAAGTTTGAACATTCTCACTATAAAAGTTCTTAAGATATGCGATATTAACCATTGGCGTCCTATGGTGGGTACCACTTCCCCCGCTGCTATTTTATTTCAATTTTGGGGCTCTGAAGATCCTACTACCAAAAGTTCAACAAAATGCGTGCAGTGGCTCTTATTAATATTTCTATATATGAGGGGTACTGCTCCTCCCCCGTCTACCCCGCCCATTTGTATATTGAAATTTATAGTTTACTATAATAATAGCTTTAACCACTTTTGAAGACTCTCCCTTTAATAATTCTTCAGTTGAGCGATATTAAATATATGCATCCTATGGGAGGTATTTCCCCCCCTGCGCCTACCCGCTTTATTGTTATTTTCAAAAGTGTTGTATACCATAACAGTGACTTCTAGAAAGTTTGAACATTCTCACTATTACAGTTCTTTAGATATGCGATGTTAAACATTGGCGTCCTATGGGGGATTCCACTTCCCCCGCTGCTATTTTATTTTAATTTTGGGGCTCAGAAGATCTTACTACCAAAAGTTCTGCATGATGCGTGCAGCGGATCTTAATATATGCGATAATTAATATTGGCATCCTATGGGGGATACCAATTCCCCTGCCCCTATCGAAAAAATAAGTAGCCTATTTTATTTTTAGGGCTCACGTGATGTATCTGTAAAAATTTCAGGAAAATCAGTTCAGTAGTTTAGGAGTCTATAAGCCAACAAACAAACAAACATACAAACATTTTTCATTTTTATATATATAGATAGATTTATAAAACTTCTCACGAGGTAAACAATATCACAAGTAACACTCCCTATGACTTGTGTTCATGTTTTATAATTACAAATAGAATATAACTATATATGTATATTTTGAAAAATAGTATATAAATATATGTATGTATGTATATTAGAGCGACTCAAAATGTATGGAAGCAAAATTCGTGCTCAATGTACCCTCCTAAAAATTAACCTTGGACTTTTTTAAGATACCATTTTAAATATTTCGGCTCCAGCTTTGACCTCTCGTGAGCTGGACCATTTTTAAAAAGAGTCTTTTTTTGCATGTTTTGTTAATTTGAGAATCTGTTTCCTTACCAACATATACAAATATACTTAAATTTTTTTTTAATTTGCAAAAAAAATATGCCGCCAAAAAGTCGTGGATCATTCCTTTTTTTCATTCTTTAGTTCTATTTTTATCCATACATGATCTAGAAACTAAATCCGCTAACATATTACAGTTACTACAAAATTGCATTTATATATATTCCAGAGCACCGTGTAAAATGCATCTAATTTGCAAAAAATAATATTATTTACATACAAAGATGATGTACTTGGTAAAAGAAGAAATTTGATGCCCATATTGCTATATTTAAATGAAGGGTTGCCACCCCATTGCATTTTTTTCAAAACGCGAACTAGCGCGAATTTCCAAAAAAGCTGAAACACGTATTTAATTAAATCGACTAAAGATTAAAATATGTTAATTTGGCATTTTTATTACAAGCAACGCCGAACAAAAAATTCAAAAACCGTTTTTTTTTTTACAGAAAAACCTTAAAAAAAAGGATATGGATGATCGTCCTTGGACAAATTGTATATACAGTTGGACGCGCCTTAAAAAAACCTTTCTTATGATACCCAATTTGTATATGTTGGTAAGGAAACAGATTCTCAAATTAACAAAACATGCAAAAATAGACTCTTTTTAAAAATGGTCCAGCTCACGAGAGGTCAAAGCTGGAGCCGAAATATTTAAAATGGTATCTTAAAAAAGTCCAAGGTTCATTTTTAGGAGGGTACATCGAGCACTTTTTTTGGTGAGTCGCTCTAATGTATATAAATTATGTCCAGAAAATTTTTTATGTTCGCTAGTTTTCTTTCAGATATGGCTAAATTCATAAGGTTAGAAAAATACTATGTATTTAAAATGCAAGCTGATTATTAGGATCAGATTTAAATTTCAATTAACAATTATAAAAAATTTTAGAACGTTGTAACACACCCATAAAATAGCTATTATTCTACGACAATTAAAGGATTGCATAACATTTATCGGATACTTAACCGCAATCTGCAAAATAAATATATTCCTGATAAGCGTGCAGCTCTGTCACCTCAGTTACAAAAATAATTTATTCTTATTAATCTTAAGACCGCTTATCTTAAATAAATGTTCAGTAAATTGGAAAAAAATAAGAAGAAACTTTAGATAACTTATCGGTCGAAATTTCCAAACTTTTTATGCCTCAGAGAATCGAAAATCCTGATAACTTCTAAAATTTATTTCATTTAAAAATCTACTGTTTCCATCCATTCAAAATAAGGTGTCCGAAATTTTAAACAAGACAAAAACAGAGCCGTAAAAGGTATAAGTCGTACCTCTTCGGGCCCCACGTTAGGCGCCATTTTCTGTAATGTAACCTACCAATAGCTGTTGTCAGATTTTAGTTAAAACCTAGCAAGTTTGAATTCTACTACAAAATAACTGAGGGGAGCCATTTATGCAGCTGCTAGCTTCAGCCAGGTTGGGGGGGTTCGTTGTACCTTGTAGTAAAATCAAGTTAATTACAAAAAAAAAATATTATTCTATACTCCCATAAGTATTAATAAAAATTAAACCCCATGGTGGCAATCACCTTTTCTATATTCTGGGCTTGCATTTTAAATAAGACTCATAGATGTAATAGAGTCATGGCAATAAATTTCCCTCCCTATCCAATGTTTCGACTCTTCCCGTAAGTTTGGTATCAGAATAATACCTCAAATGAAATTTAGCTCATTTCGTCAAGAAAACCAGTATTTTACTTTAGAACCGCATCATGTTCGATTTAATTCAATTTAACTTTATTTAATAATTCATTATATAAAAAGAAATAGATTTTAGGTTTTGCATAGAAAATTAGTATTAAACTAAACAAAATAGATTATTTCTCAAAACAAATATATATGGGCATTTCTCCAGAAATGTCAACCGCAGCCAAAAAATTCAAAGTCTATAAAAGTATGTTGTTTTAACATATTTTTATAGGGAATCTATCAACTTTCAATAATGTAAACAAATTTTACATTTATTCATAACACACTCTGAAATATTCAAATGCAGAGTCGAACAAGTGCAGAAGTTCTGTTTTGAACCTTTCTATTGCAAGGTTTGTTTTCCTAAATGATCTTAATGAGAAACATTATGCATTGAAAAATGTTTTTTAAATCTCGGTTAATATTCAAAGAATATAAGAAAAATGTAAAAGGAACGATGCAATTGCCAATTACGGTACATTTTTTTCTTTGCTTTACCGTATATTTTGATGTATCGTGCGACATTGAAAAATAACATTTGTTATCAGTGCGTCGAAGGTATTTTTGCAATGCGAAGAAAATATTTGTTACAAACAGGGATTTATATTGCGATTTAAATAAAAAAAATTTTGTTGGAAAAAAATCAACGCTTTGCTCTTGGTACTTATTTGAATTTTGTAGCGTGCGACATCGTAAGTGTAAAATGAATAAATTCAAAATAATTTTTTTTTCTAAAATATCTTTCTTTGATTATGTAAATACAAATAATAAAATGTTTAAATGTAGATGAGTAAAAATAGCGGCGAGAAAAATAAAGCCAACTGTAAGCGGTGGAGAGAAAGGTTAAAGAATGATGAAACAAAATTACAAAACTATAAATTAAAAAACCAGGAAAGAATGCGCAATGCTAGACAGGCGTGGAGAGTACTGACTGAAGGTAAAGAGAATATAATTGAAGAGAAACGGAAATATAATCGCATACGACAACGGGAGAGGCGCCAAAAACTAAAAAATTAAATGTCATACGCAAGTCAAACCCAAAACGCGCCTTACGAATGTAGACAAACCTTGGCGAAAGCGGTTAAAAAAGTGGAGAAAGCGATGCCAAAGGATATGCACAAAAGGCTAAAAGTTCTTGACGTCCTGATCAAAAAATATAAGCATATTGACGAAAAGGAAAACGTAAATCAATCCTGCAGAAAAATGTCGGAAAGCCTAGTAAATGGCATCAATGATTTTTATTGGAATGATAATGTTAGTGTGCAAGCTTCGGGAAAGAGAGACACCATTATAATTGAAGGTAAATTAATAGCTAAGCGCTTTATGTTAATGACGATGTCTGAGTCATTTGAGTTGTTTAAAAAAGATTTTCCAAGCGAAAAGGTAGGCAAATCAACTTTTTTTAAAATGCGACCTCGTCATGTCCAGTTAGTAAATAAAATGCCGCACAATATGTGTGTTTGCATGTATCATGCAAACTTCGTATTTCTTTTAGAAATTTGCACAAAAAGTATTCCATCTTTTTCCAGAGATTTGGAAACATTTCTTAAAGCAGTTTGCTGCGATATTGAGAATGAATATTGTATGACAAGTAATTGTATGAAGTGCCTCACAGATTTAAAAGATCAATTTATTCCGCTTGCCTATTTGGCTAATATGGAGAATGAAGTAAGCTGGCAACAATGGCGTAAAATAGATAGCCACATAGCTCTTTCAAATACAATTTCAACTTTATCTGAGTTAGTCATTGATATGGAAACTAAGTTACCATCATTTAAAACCCATTTTTTTGTAAAAAGAGCTCAGCAAAAATATTTTCAGGAATCAAAAATTAACTTAAAGCCATTCGAGCTCGTTCTTCAAATTGATTTTGCCGAGAATTATAGGTTGACACACCAAAACGAAATACAAAGTGCTCATTTTAGCTACCGCCAGGTAACAATTTTTACCTGTGTAGCTTGGTTGGCTGGTGCTTCACAGTCGTTTGCGGTTATAAGCGATAAACTTACACATAATAAACACGACGTATTTATTTTTGTTTTAACCCTTTGTATCGAAATAAAAAAAATGTATGGGCATTTTTCAAAGATTTTAATATTTTCTGATGGAAGCTGCGCTCAATTTAAAAATAAATATATTCTGACAAGCTTAAGCGATATTATTAAACAAATCGGATGCATAGATATGGAATGGAATTTTTTCGCCAGTTCTCACGGAAAGGGAGCCGTTGATGGAGTTGGAGCCATCATTAAAAGAAAAGTGTGGCAAATAACAAAATCTAAAAACATTGTTTTACACGATGCACTATCGTTTTATCAATGTGCCAAAAACAACATAATTGGAATTCAAATTTATTTTATGGCATCTGCTCAAATTGAAAATTTGTCTCTTCATTTAAAGTTGGAAGAAAAATGGAAGGATGTGAAAAGCATTAAAGGTATATCCCAGTTACATTCGTTTTGTTGCGATGGCCAACAGGTAGAAGCAGCTAGGACTGCATATTCCATTAAAAACCGTTATTTTACATTAGTAATAATATTACCAGTTAAGTTAGTTTCTTTTCATTGTTTTTACAAATACTATACATACATATAAAATGAATAAATTTATTTTTATTTTTTTTTATGGTATTTTTTAAGTTTTTAATTTTTGTTGTGAAAATAAATATATTGAAAATATTAAAAAAAAAAAATTTAGAATCATTTTACGCATGTCTAATTACATAAAAAGTAAAAAAATAAACATAAAAGTATGATGGAACAAAATGTCGCATGCAACTCGTAGCGTGCGACAGTGATTAAAATTAAATAAAAAAAAAACTACACAATATTTTTGAATGAAATAAAAAGCATTATTAAGATACATCAATGCATAACATTTTAAATTAGTCGCATTAAAATATTTTATCAGGTTTCGCTGAAATCAGTGTTTGAACAGTTTGCCGTAAAAACGACTTTCGTTTTTGTCGCATGCAAATGCCTTGGTTTTTTTTAATTTTCTTGAAAACGAACAATTGCTTAAAACCAATCTTTAGCACAAATAATAGTGCTAATCAAGAGCTATAAGTTTCGCCTTTTGTCAAAATAAAATTAATGTTTTGGTATATGTTTTTTTTCACTTTTTAGGCGTACGAATGTCGCATTCGACATTAGAGAAATGCCCATATACATATATATGTATGCTTACACCAGAAAAAAATTAATAACAAAACGAAATAAAAATTATTACAGTAATACCATATTTAATTCATGTGTTCATGAAGGTGCATAAAAATTGGGATTGTATCGTAACGAGAATATATGAGATTTAAACAAAAAACAAATGAGATTGAGATGCTCCGTCGATTCCCAATACATAGCAACAAACCAAAAGAAAATATGAAAGATTTAGTAACGAGTGGGAAAAAATTATAAATGAGAAAAAAAATTATCAAAGTGATCCAACGATTAACAGTGTTAGTTGTTAGTGTTATATTTTGTTTTGGTTTTGTTACTACTTTTTGTTTTTTTTTTCTTTGTTTGTCTCATAAACAATTAAATTGCAAGAGAAAAAAAAGTATACCTTTTACTTATTTATCAATGAAAGGTGATAATCAATGAAATTAAGCAAATCAATAAATTAACACCACAAGTAACAATAAAAAAAAAAATACTATGATCACTCACCAGTTTTACTCCGCGTACGATGAAGACCTTCAGCATATGGGATGTCTGCTAAGTTAAGGGGAATTTAATTTTAAGATGATTAGATTTATTTTTTTTTTGTCTGCAGATAATTATTCGAAACGAAGAACGTTTGTTTGCTAAATTAAAAAAAAACGGAAAATTTGAAAAAAATGTCGGAAAAATTTTATGCAACTTCAACAAAAAAAAAAATACTTAAATAAAGAGTTATCATAACGTTGTGGATCCAATTGTAGATTTATAAAATTTTGAGACGCTTAACTTGTAGTATTGTAGGGTTGAGATTCCAGACCACCTTGTCTGGTGTGAGGTTAGGTACACCAGATGATAAGGGTAGTTAGTTTTATTGATTTTATTAACACTCTTCGGACTTCTTAGTATAGTTTCTAGGAGGACTGAGTCTCCACGTTAACTTGTCCACATTTGGCGTTTAATGCGCCTTGGGCAGAGAAAATATGTAGCGTAACTTTTAATCACGTGTTTTTTTTTTATTTATTTTATATCTGACGGAGAACCTTAGAACTTTTTTCTTACATAAACTTGAATTGTCGTTCAATCAAACTTAAGTTCCAAGGTCAGGTTATGTGAATACTTTTGAAAAGTCAGACTTTGAAAGTAAAAGAACTTTCTGAAAACTTCGAACGCTACAGGAAACTTTGATCGCATGTTTTATACACAAAAAGGGGAGACAGAATACGTGCAAAGAAAAGCAAAAATAACACGGTTTTATCGACCGGCCACATATCAGACAACCGATGGCAACGTCTTAAACTTATCTACTACTAAATTATATCTATTTAATTAAATTCATTAAATCTAATATAAATGGTGGTAAATAAATTTGATAACATTTCAAAAAGAAAAAGATATAAATGTCCCATGTTCCTAGGTAAATAAAGCATTGTTTACATTACACTTTATATTTATTATTACACATCTCGATCGGAGTCAAGACATAAACCAATTTCATGGCTGTTATACGCATTCATTTATGTTAAAATTTCAGCTCATCACTGGTATGATGCTATTAACATTATGTAAAATAGTTATCACAACTTAAAAAAAATTTAAAATAAAAAACGTCATTACAGATATGAAACATATTTATCATTTTTTTGTACAACATGTTTAGAAGGGAAATCAACAACTTCAACAAAACCCTGCGCGAATGTTAGCAAAGTCGGAACATGTTTGTCAGAATAGAAAACGCCATACTTCACAATTTATGACATGCAACATAATAATACCGTGCGGAGTTGCATGTCTTCCTTCGGGCGCGTCCTCAGGTTGCGGATACTGGAATGCCCGGTATCTATACAGGGTAGTTGCGAAATAAAGTGCGACCCGTGGATAAAAACATTCACCGGTATTAATCCAGAGAACGCCTGACTTGCGATGAGGTCTGCCGATGGGCTTACACTTGTAGTTCTACAATTACCAGAAATTAAATATGCTCAAGATCGGGGTCCAAGCTCTAGACAAGTACTTTCATCTTCACCAGGATACTCAACCTCAATCAGAAAATTCAGATCCAGCACTACCATCAACTTCTGAAAATGACGAGTTCATCCGACACAAAAATTTTTCGTCGAGACCATGGAATCAAGACCAGCTAAATGATGTCCGAATGAAAGAAACAGATTTCATAATTAATGAAACTAAAGTTTCGTATTACCGTACTCGAGAACCAGTCTTACTTCATTATTTTGTTGAAGAGGATGATTTTGTGTATTGCATAGATATTTCTGGTTTGATGACTGCCATGGGCTTACAGAGATACGTACGATTCAAACGAATGGCGTTTTTTTATCGATTCATCAAAACGCAGCATGAAGTGTGTCCTTTTGCATAATGGAAATAAATTTCACTCCTTGCCGATCGCACATTCAACAAAAGTAAAAGAAGAATACTCTGTAATTGCATTGGTCATGAATATGATAAAGTTTGATGAACATAACAGGGTAATTTGTGTTGATCTTAAGAAAGTAAATTTCCTCTTATAAAAACAAAGTGGCTTTACCAAATACCCTTGTTTTTATGTTTATGGGACAGCAGAGCTAAAGCAGAACATTGAAAGAGAACACAATGGTCTTCTAGTGAGAAACTGGTTTCAGGTATGCCAAATGTTATGAATGTGGTTCTAGTCCCCCGAGATAGCATCATATCACCCCCTCTTTACATTAAACTTGGTCTGATGCAACAATATGTTAAAGCACTTAACAAAGATAGTGAATATTTTCAGTGTATTTCAAGGAAGTTTCCTAATCTGAGTATAAAAAAAGTGAAAGCAGACATATTTAACGATAAATTGGTCAAAGGTACTGATTTTGGCAGTTCAATGCCAGAAATTGAGAAAAATGCATGGGATTCGTTTGTATCGGTTATTCAAAATTTCTGAGCAAATAACAAGGGTGATGATTACGTAACGCAAGTTGAAGAGATGTTGACTCACTTCCAAAATCTTGGATGCAACATGAGCATCAACGTACATTACCTGCACAGTCACTTAGATCATTTTCCTAAAAATCTAGGAGACTTGAGTGAGGAACAGGGCGAACAATTACACCAAGATATTCGGACAATAAAGAACCGATACCAGGGTCGCTGGGATGCACACATGAGGGCTAATTTTTGCTGTTTCAGAGTAACATTTCGTTATTCAACAATAGTAGATGAATTTCATGTAAAAATCGAGATGCATTGAACCCGACCCCCTCAGATATCGATGAAATTTTGTTCATAGCTAAATTTGATCAATACAAACAAACTCTCATTTTTAGAAATGACTGTTTTGCGATTTTTTGGGCGTGACACAGTGGGAACGTTTTCGAAAAAACGCAAAAATGGTCGAAAAGAGCTCCATTTAAACTACAATAACTCAAAATCGACTAAACCGATTTCCATGATCTTGGTATCATTAAAAAGATATTTTAACAGGCTTTAAGACACGTTAAAAAAAAAAAAAAGAAATACACTGTAAAAAAATTTATAACAAAAAAAAATTTTAACTGACGAAAAAACCAAAAAGATCAAGGGTTTTTTTACAGTGTATTAATTTTTTAGAAAGGTTTATCCTTCATCTATACCATATCAAAAAATAAAAATGGGTTCTTTTTTAGTTTTTTTTATATAATTTTTTAAGTAGTGTCACTTCTAGTAATTGCCCTTATATTTTATAACAAAAAAAAATTTTAGGTAACGAAAAACCAAAAAAGATCAAGGATTTTTTACAGTGTATTACTTTTTTAGAAAGGTATTTTCTTCACCTATAACATATCCAAAAAGTAAAATGGGTTCTTTTTTATTTTTTTTTTAAATAATTTTTTAAGTAGTGTCACTTCTAGTAATTGCCCTTATATTTTATAAAAAAAAAAAATTTTGGTAACGAAAAACCAAAAAAGATCAAGGATTTTTTACAGTGTATTACTTTTTTAGAAAGGTATTTCCTTCACCTATAACATATCCAAAAAGTAAAATGGGTTCTTTTTTATTTTTTCTTAAATAATTTTTTAAGTGGTGTCACTTCTAGTAATACGTACCGAAAGTCTTTTTTGAACTTTTTCATGTAAGTTTCCTTGTTTAACAGTAATTGAATCTTGCGATCCAGGCATCATTCGGCTAATTTCATCAGCTTCATAAAATAACTTGACTGTGCTTAGAGTTTCGGTTGGTAAACTACGTCTGCACATTTTAAAAAGATTGATATCTGCAAACTTCGTTTTATTCCTTTGGATATCTTTACTTTTTCATCATCCCCAAAACGATCTTTTTTTTCTTCGTGACTCATATTGATTGGTAAGAGAGATAAAAGTTTTTGCTTTTCCAAAAGATTTGAGCTGTTCTCTATTTGATATTTGATGTTTTCCAAAATTTCTTCGTAAATGGCTTTGACGTTTTCAAGTTGCGCTGAAAAATCAGATAATGGATCAGCTCCAATTTCGAAAATTTGCAGTGATTTTCTATTTCTGTATGCATCTTGTTTCATATATTTCCTTTTAAGAGGCGACATTTGGTTTGGTAGATGAGGAATAATATGATCATTTATATTTTCAATGACTTCCGTCCTTTCGATGTTTGCATTACAAGTTGGAAGTTCATTCAATTCTTCGCTAACTTCATCGCTAGGCGTTGTTGGTAAATAATTTGAGACTTCATTCTGCTCCACGTTGGATTCATTACGACTGCGCGCTTTTCTCAGTGTATTCCGGCAAGTTTCGCAAATACGGCTACAATTAATGTTGGCGACAGCTGGAAAATATTCAATTATATTTGCAGCCTCGTTTTCACTTATTTTACGAAGCGAAGCGCAACACTTATTAGATATTTTTATGCATCTGTACTTATTGTTTGAATTCATATTCACTCAAATTTTTAAAATATACGCGTAAAAATTGTAATGGGATATCTTGGCTTCTCGAAACTGTTTATAATTATGAATTATGAATTTTTTGTTCTATATATATTTCTCTTTATTATGGGTAAAGTAATAAATGTTTATGACAAAATAGAAAATTATTATGAAGAATACATTGATTTTTTTATTCAGAATTTTGCGGAATTACTAGAAGTGACACTACTTAAAAAATCATTTAAAAAAAAAATAAAAAAGAACCCATTTTACTTTTTGGATATGTTATAGGTGAAGGAAATACCTTTCTAAAAAAGTAATACACTGTAAAAAATCCTTGATCTTTTTTGGTTTTTCGTTACCAAAATTTTTTTTTTTTATAAAATATAAGGGCAATTACTAGAAGTGACACTACTTAAAAAATTATTTAAAAAAAAAATAAAAAAGAACCCATTTTACTTTTTGGATATGTTATAGGTGAAGAAAATACCTTTCTAAAAAAGTAATACACTGTAAAAAATCCTTGATCTTTTTTGGTTTTTCGTTACCTAAAATTTTTTTTTGTTATAAAATATAAGGGCAATTACTAGAAGTGACACTACTTAAAAAATTATATAAAAAAAACTAAAAAAGAACCCATTTTTATTTTTTGATATGGTATAGATGAAGGATAAACCTTTCTAAAAAATTAATACACTGTAAAAAAACCCTTGATCTATTGGTTTTTTCGTCAGTTAAAATTTTTTTTTGTTATAAATTTTTTTACAGTGTATTTCTTTTTTTTTTTTTTTAAACGTGTCGTAAAGCCTGTTAAAATATCTTTTTAATGATACCAAGATCATGGAAATCGGTTTAGTCGATTTTGAGTTATTGTAGTTTAAATGGAGCTCTTTTCGACCATTTTTGCGTTTTTTCGAAAACGTTCCCACTGTGTCACGCCCAAAAAATCGCAAAACAGTCATTTCTAAAAATGAGAGTTTGTTTGTATTGATCAAATTTAGCTATGAACAAAATTTTATCGATATCTGAGGGGGTCGGGTTCAAAATTTCAGTTTTATCTCGATTTTTAAATGAAATTCATCAGTAGAGAATTGAATAAAAGAAAATTCCAGAGTTTGTAGTTTTTTATAATCATTTATTTATTTTCTTAAAAAATAACATTTTCATAATAAATGTAAATAAAAAAACATAAATTTTCTACTATTTAAAACATTTATGACCTGTTCGTCGATAACGAACAAAACAAAAACAAATAATAAAATATTGCTTTTGTTTTAGATGTAAGTTAAGCGAACGAAGTCTTCATTCGTTATCGAGGAACAGGCTATTAAACTTATGCAATTCAAATGTTTTTCCGAAGAATAGAAATAGTATTGTAGGTAGGGTTTTGCCAAAAAATTCATGAATTTTACTATGTAATGCATTTTCGATATGAAAATTTGTACATAGCATGAGGAAAATATTTTCAAAATTCAATAAATCGAAAGAAGAACAATAATTACTCAATTTTATGTCTATCAAGCAAAAAACTAAAATTTTGTGAAATTGTGAATAAATTCGAAAAGAATCAATTAATTTTTTTGATTGAAACCTCATTTTGTTGCTTTTACATTCCTCTGATATAAAGGAATAAATCTGAAAAATCTTTGCCGTTTTCGATTTTTCATGATTTTTTTAAAACAAAAATATTCACGTAAAAAATATATTTTTTGCTAAAATTTCTTATTATAACTCCGAAACTATTGAGCCGATTGAAACGCAATATATAAACGGATTAAAGTTTATTTGAATTTTTTAATTTTTTTTGAACAATATCAGACTATGCTTTTTTAAGTTATCATTAACTACGTAAAGAAAATTTTTTTCGATTTTCTTGCCTTGTCTTATAAAAAAAGTAACGCAACTTTTTAAATGCCAATTTTTGTATGTGCATGTACGTATTACACAAAAAACTTTCAGTCGGCTTTCTTGGTTATGAAAACAAAATCTAGCTTATGTCAAAAAATTGTAATGTAAACGCTCTAAATTTCGAAGAAGATTAAAAATTAAATCTACAAGATTTCGGCCTAGTGTAAATGGGTTATTACGAAAAGATTTAAGAAAAAAGTTTATATTACATGAGGACTAGAGTTGTGTCGTTCCGGAACGACCTAGTTCCATTGAACGATTCCCTAAAAGGAACGGTTCGGACTTTTCCAATAGTTCCTTCTTTATCGTTCCTCGTTCCGGATTTGGAATCCGTTGGATCGTCTCACATGTGTTTCGTTCACTTATTTGTCTACACGAGAACGAGGTTGATTTTTTGTGTAGGGACCAGTGTTGCCGTTTTGGTTACTTTTTTCAACACAAAAAAAACAATTTTTTTTGGAACAAGAATTACACATAGCGGCTTATGATCCTACAGGAAAAAAAGCACAATTTCTTCTTTAGACATATTTTTAAACTGAAGTGCGAATGAAATAGTACTTTTGATACAAAACAATTTGTTTAATTTTTTGCTTTTGGTTACTTTATTTTTACATTTTGGTACTAATTTCTTTTTCAATTAGACCTACTATGGGACTGAAGTTATTTCTTTTTTTTATATTATATTAAAATTTAACTTTAGAACGTCCTAGTGGCTGGGGAGACAAAATGTTTTTTTTTTTTCTTTTTTATTGTTGATTTAGGTTTAAGTTTTAAACTAAGTTTTGTATTTTAGGTTAATGTTATTACTATGTAATACATATTTATTAATTGGCCAGGAAGGCTTTGTATTACTTTATTAAATAAATAAATAAATAAATAACTGAAATCGTACAGAATATGATAGAAAAAATATATATTTATATTTTTATATCATAGAAATTTTCAACTATTTTTAAAATTTGTCTTTAAGTAAATTTTAAAGCAATTTTAAATACTTAAAAGCACTCCTTAAAAACTGTTTGAAACTGCTTTTAATATGTGCGTTCGTTTACTTTTCCAGCAAGATCCCAGTAAAATCCTGTAGGTTAATAATATGAAAATTTTACACACTTATGTGTACGCGAACGCATTTCAGTAAAATCCAGTACAAATTTGTACAAATTTCGGGGTACACGAACGCAGCTAATAAGTGCGTCTACTAAGTCGTACTAAGCAAAATTATTTTTGTTAGTAAATATTTGCTTAAAAGAATAATGAACCCAAACCAAAACGAAAGCATTGGAAAGCATTACAAGCAGTATTTAAAAAATAATGTTTTACTATTAATAATATATGTATGTATTACAATTGTTTGACCTAATTCTGCACACAGTTCCAAACCTTTTTGGGCAAATGTTTCACAGAAATCTGGATTATCAGTAGCATCTCCTAGCAGACAACAAAGCAAGACAGTTGGCTTTTTGCTTAGCTCTTGTTGTACAATTTCGGCAGCTTTGTGTTGTAATTCCAACGCTGTATAACAATAAATTACTTGCTCCCAGGCTTCGCTGTATATCTGGACTTTTGCAAAATAATTCTCCTCTTGGAGAGGCCTTGTTTGAAGTTATAACACTTACAACACCCTTTGGTATACCAGCTTCTTCAGCAAGTTTAGCTACAGCTGTATAGCTGTATAGGAGTATCTTCAGCAGGTTTTAAAACAATAGCACAGCCTTTTTGTAAAAAAAAAACTAATATTTATCTTAATGGTTGTTTTCAATACATATTCTCAAAACCAAATAATTACCTGCAGCTAAAGCAGCTCCAGCTATACGGGTTATCTTAGCTTACAGAAAGTTCCAAGGTGTTATTAAAGCTGCTGCACCAAGAGGTTGTTTCATTACAATCAATTCTCTATTCGGAACAGGTTTGGGAACTATCTTACCATAGATACACCTAGCCACCTCAGCAAACCATTCCATAAACGCACTTCCGTAAAAAACTTCCCCTTTGGATTCAGTAATAGGTTGTCATAATTTCAGCAATTTCTTATGTATGTTTTGCAATCAATTTATACCAATTCTATTGAAATGAAAATATTAAGCATTACTCCCTCTTTTAGTTACAATATTGTTCCCTTTAACAATTGAGATCTTTGCTTAGCATTTAACGTAGTCAAATTCTTTAAATAGAACGCCTGTCAGGCCGCTGAAATGACCAGCTGAGCATCCTTCTTATTCATTGGCTGGACTTTTTACCTCAAAAGTGTCGCAAAAGTAGCACGCAAAACTATGCTTAGTAGAACACAAACCACAGATTCCTCTTAATACATTAACAATTTGTTTAAGACATTTCTCACGAATTCTCCTAGTACTACATTCGGATTAATTTCTTCACCATTGTCCCTTACAAACGGCAAGCTTTCCTTAACAAACTGCTTGAATTTGTTTAAATCATCAAACCGACCAGTAAAACTATACTGGGAAATATCAATAAAAGTTCCACAGCAAATGCTAAATAATCTTCAATTTGTTCGTTAGAAAAATGTTTGCAATCTTTACAAGCTTACCATTTTACCAACAACTCCTTTAAACCTGAGAATTTCCATTCGCCATACCAAACACGTTTTAATTTATCTAAAAATACAAATTTGATTATTTCTTTTATTTTAAACAAATATTGGTAAAACTTACCTTCTAATTCTTCCAAATCGTCTAAACTTTTAATGTACAATAATTTATAAAAATACAAACACAATTTTTATTTTATTTTTCAATACATTTTTGCCATGTCAGCATTTTTGACAAGTAATTAAATTGCAAAAAAAAAAATACATGGGGCTTTTTGTAGTTGTTATGAATTTGCCTTGAGTTCTTCGTTCATTCATTGTTCAAAGTACAAAAAGGAACGATGAAGGAAAGGAACGACCTAGTTCCTTTAAACACCGGCTTCACTCTAAAAAATTTTTCTTTATTGCCGGTCTTCGACTGGACACAAGAGTTCTTAATTTTATGGTATACCAAGCACTGGCTTCGCTCAGCTGAGCTAATTTTCTTCATTTAAACCAGAACCCCACACCCTAAAAAAATTATATTTCTGTTAAAGAAACTAACAAAAACTGGTGGCAGAATGAGCTGATTGGTATTTAATTTTGCAAGAACTCGTTTTCTATGATTAGATATTAGACTATGAAATTTCGTGATGATCGGTCCATAATTTACCACATACCGCAGATACGTTTTTTGACGTTTTTTACGTTTTTAATACCAAAAATCAATCAGCCAAATTTTGTGATGCTTGATGCCCTGAACATCTCTTTGCCCTGAATATGTCTTTATGACTAACAAGTACGATAGTATAAACGGCCAAGCCCGACCATTTGATACTCTACTTCACATCCAATCATGGCATTGGTAATATGTTTTTGATTGGTAGTTGTATGGCAGCTATGGTTTAATACAGACCGATTCTGATTAAATTAGGCCAGATGATTGAATTTGTAATTATATATATAGTCCAAATTTGGTCTTAATACCAACATAATACTATGGTATATCGGCACAAAGATTCTAATCCGGAAAGAAGTATGTATGGGACGTATATGAAATTTTGGACCGATCCTCACAATTCTCAATAACAATCAAAATTTCGACCTTTACTTTGCGCACAAGGTTTACATGGACAGCCAGCCAGCCCGACAGACATCGTAAGAATTGATTGAGAAAGTTATTGAGTCGATCGGTATACTTAAATTGGTTATTTTATAAAAATGAGACAATGTAACATTCTGCTGGTCGGCCCACACTGGTTCATATTTTGAGAAGGCGGACAAAATTATTTTTTTTTGTGTTCTCCGATTTTAAAATTTTTTTATTCATGTGAAAGTAAATACTAGTGAACCTCGGGAGCCAAAAAATTTCAACCCTATTTCAACTATTTCATTGAGAACAGGGTGGTCCGAAATGGACTTTCTCAATATTTGGTTATAGTTTTAAATTTCTGAGTCAATTTTTGAAGTTGAAATGCTCATAACTTTTTTGTTTTTTAAGATTTTTTGACAGAATAAGTTTTGTGTATTAGTTTATTTTATTAGCTATACGTGGCTTAAAGCATTAAACTCTGCGACCTCTAGAACTATTTATTTTTTTTTAATTTCAAAATTTCCCAGAAATTTCCTACTTTATAGAGCATAAGTCCTGCCCGTCAAAACGCGTCAAAAAAAATCTATACTCTCTTGTAGTCCAGAATCTAACCTATATTTCTATACCCCATTGTACACACATCTGGATACGGTCTTGCGAACTACAGCAATTTCTGTGACCCAAGGTAAGATATCCGGTTCAAAAAATAAGTCCTGCAAGGAAACATTACTGAAATTAAAGAAGGTGAATTTTAAAGAATTTTATAAATAAAGCAGTTCAGGCCACATAAATTATCTAGCACGTCAGGTTATCAATTAATTTGGAGAAGGTAAAGGTATTGCCATTGTTATGAACTTATTGTGGGTGAACGGATGCTGCAAAACGAATAGGCGACATAAATAGATTAACACGTTAGATTTCTGAGTAAGTTAAAAGGTTAAACATTAGTAAATAGCCGCAACATAAACTACATAGTTAAATTACCTAAAAATTGCAACTTAATTTAAAAAATGGAAGAGCAGGTAAATGGTAAAAAAACTAGCACGCAGTTATATTTTACGTGAAAATTACCTACATGTTACCTGTTAATTTATTGCCGGTATGTTATCCTTTAAAAAAGTGTGAAAACAGGGGTTTTTTACGTTTCAAAGAAATGCTAATAAAAGAAAAAATTTGTATTTAAAAAGGGTTTTTATGTTTCAAAGAAGTGGTAACAAAAGATCATTTTACAAGTTATATCATGTAGCAGAAAGATAAATGCAAAAAAATTTGGCCAGTATGCAAATGAGAAATGCTGTTTCAACAAAAAATACTCTTGGAGACATATGCCAACCACAGTTCATAAAATTTTATACCATGGGGAACAAATAGTTCAACACAATATGCTACCAATTGGAGATCTATCTGAAGAAGCGCAAAAAAAAAGGAAAAAAGACTACAGATTCTTCCGCGAGCATAACACAAGAAAAACGTCCAGATGTTGTACTAATGAAGATCTTATTACTATTTTGTTGTGCACATCAGATCCATATATGTCCAGTATTCCACAAAAATGGAAATCAACCTCAATCGAATTAGAGGAAGAGGAAGAACCTAAACAACTTCTGGAAAATGAAACCCAAAGCTATTTAGAAGCCATTTTTACTAATATTGTTTAATTTAAAATTGTTTATAGATTATAATTTGTTTTTGATTTAAGTATATATTTGTATTAATATATAAAAGTAAAAAAAAACATATACATCTCAAACCAAAAAAAAAAGTTGAATTACCTAAATTGTTATCGATAGCCAAGAATGCTATTTGGGCATTTTTCAAAATATGTATTCCTTTTCAGTTTTATCCTTATAACAACTCGTCTCATCCCAAAAAAGCCAACCTTTGGCCCCTGTGAATATTGGGACTAAAAAATTTACAGGGGCCAATTATTGGCATTTTCTGACAGGATCTAAGTTCGACAATAAAAAATAAGTATCAGTTGTAAAATACAAGAGAAATAGTGATAAATTATAAAAAAAATCATATTTGAAATATTCAACTTTTACACCGAAACTCAACCAAAAAATGAAAATGCATTTTGAACTCCCCATAACTTTTGCTCCTATCAGTCGAATTTTACGTTTTATAGCGCAAATTAAAGCCTAACATCGCACCTATCGAGCAAAAAAAAAAATCGCATAAAAAATACCGATCCAGTCAAAAGTTATGGAATTTTGACCGCCTTCTCGTAAAATTTCCCACTGTGCGGCCCATAATTTACCATAGGTCTAGAACTGGAACAAATTATAAAACTTTTAGGATTAGTTGATAATTTATAAATCCAATAAAGTCAAATATAGCATTCTTACTTATTCAGTATAATTATACATCAAAAATATTATTTTTTGCACTTAAAGCGATAATGTATAAACATTTTAAACAATATAACAAAAAAGAGAATTGTCAAATTTATTTGTAATTTTTAAACAAATGTTCTCAATACTCAACATATATATCAACATACGAAATTCAACATATCGTGTAGGCACAAAAATTGTATGCTAACTTATATGTTGAAATATCATTTGCTGGCATATGTTGAATTTGAAAATTTTGGTATTTTCAGCATATCGTCTAGACACCTAACATATTGAATATGCGGATAGAGGCATTTGTTATAATTTTTAAGCATATGAGTGTAAGCATACATTTGCTGATTCAACATATCGTCTAGACTAAGCTTTAAATTGCTCAAATTTTTTTGAGTAGAATTTTGAGGCATCTATCCAGGTTCCCCTTCTTGTTAATACTGGCTGTGGTAATATCGGTACCAAGAGATATATTTAATTAAAAATTGCAACCCGTGAAGGAGCCTTTAAAGTATTTTTCCCGTATGAAACCAATAAATCAATATTATTGAATTGGCTCCTAATTTCCTCTGCAACTCGGTGTAACCCATGTGCCATGCAAGTAAAATGTAACAGCTTTGGATAAATTGTTTTACGACAACTGGCAGCCTTAACCATGTAAGGTGCTGCATCGGTTAAAAATTGAAGGACCTTTTGTCGAAATCTTGTATTTTAAGCAGAGCTCAAAAAAAATTTTTAATTGATTTTTAAAAAATTTTTTTTTTTAAGATTTTTTTTTGTATACAATTTGGAAACTTTTTGAAGAACTTTTTTTTATAATATGGAAATTTAAAAAAATATATCACTCAAAAATTTTAAAATATTAAAAAAAAACAAAATATGCAAAAATATGAATTTTCACCAAATTATGAAACAATATGCAAAACAAATCGATGCTATTTTAACGCAAATTTAATGATTCGGAAAGATAATTGGTCGACATCGATTTAAGACTATCGACTATTTGAGCCGATAGTGGGATCTTAGCTTTAGATACTTTGATTATTTTTGTATCTACTCTTAAGCTCAGATCCCACTATCGGCTCAAATATTATTATTATTATGTCCTGTGGTTCCTATTAGGAACAAAGGGCCATAATATAAAATATAAAAAAACTTAATTTCAAAAAGATTTTGTTATTCGTGCTTAATTCCCAGTTTTTATTATTGATAAAAACACTTGAATTTTATTGTTGATGGGATAAGCTATTCCTATGCGCATTTCACTGGTTGCTTAGGCCAGATCATCAGGAAACTTCATCCATAAAGATTTTAGAAAAACTAAAGATATTAAACCAAATAAAACTGTTAAGCGTATAAGACTTATAGCAACAGTTCTACTTGTAATAATATCAAAGCTTAAACAAAACACATCAACAATAAACAGTGGGTTTATCTCATCTTACATTCCCCACTACAATTAGTTGAAATTCTCTCAACATTAACTGTAGTTGTAAGTAGGTTAAGAAAAACAAAATAAAAACAACAACAACTTTAGAAAAGATGTTGTCAATTAAGTGTTTTTTTAGGCCGTGCACTTGCCTGTTTATTATCAAAAAGTAATTTCAATTTTTGGGAATACAAAATTTTAATTTCAAAAAGATTTTGTTATTCGTGCTTAATTCCCAGTTTATATCAATAAACCTATTCTTCAATTTTTAAAATAATTCTAAAAAAGCAAGAAACATTTTATAAAAAATGCAAAGCGCTTAATGAAAATTTTGCAGCTAAATTAAAATTTTTAATGCTAAGTTAAGCTGCAAAATTACCAAAATGGTCACACTGCTTATTTTACGACTATTTTTTTTTTAACAAAAAACCGCTAATATGACGAACAGTGATCTAGTCTGTCGTCAAAATATTAAAAGCAATCATTGCCTTTTTATTGTTGACACGGATAACATATTTGTCAGCTTTTTAGACAATTTATACAAAAATATGTTCAAATACATATAATGTTTTTGCACAAAACTGATTTAAAAGCATACACAATTTAAGCAATTGATTGGTATGTTTATGTTGTATTACTGATACATAAAAATAGGTTTGCGACTTTTATTAACCAAAACGACAGTTAACATTTAAAAATGTTTAATGGCAACCCTGTTGTGTGTTGTTTTTTTTCATTTAAAATATTTGCGGTGAACTTCTTTATACCCTCCACCACAATTAGTTGTGAAGAGGGTATACTAAGTTTGTCATTCCGTGTGAAACTTTTTTATTATTCATCTCAGACCCCATAAAGTACATATATTCTGGCTGCTTGAGTAATTCTAAGTCGATTTAGCCATGTCCGTCTGTCTGTTCGTCTGTCCGTCTGTTGAAAACACGCTCACTTTCGAAAATTTCAAAAGAAATAAAATTGCTTGTAGTTATCCTAAGCAGTTTGGGATTGAATTTCAGCAAAATCGGTTCAGTAGGACCAGAGCTATGAATCAAAATGTGGAACCACCACCTTCAAAAACTTGATAATTTTGTTACAAAAACTAACATAAATGATGCAAAAATGCACGGAATGACATAAGATTTTGCACAAGTCCGTTTTATTCGACTAGAAATTACACTGTAAAATTTCGCGAAGGTCGGTCCATAATTTACCCTAGGCCCCATATAAACCCTACTCCCGGAAAACAGTTTAGTACGCCTAAAACCGTAAAAAATAATGCAATCATAACAAATTTTGGCTCGTCACAATTTTATAGGACTATAAATGATACTGTGAAATTTCGTGAAGATCGGTACATAGTTTACCCTAGGCCCCATATATGCCCTACTCCCGGAAAACAGTTTAGTCTCCTAAAACCATAATTAATAACAAATCGTCACAGTTTAAGATAATAATAATAAAAAGACATCATACAGATATTACTCCTTAAACATTCGAACTGTCGGTGGAGGGTATCAAAGATTCGGCACAGCCGAATATATCACTCTAACTTGTTTTTTTTTAATATTAACTTCTGTACAAGGCGAATTCAACTACAGGTGGTGTCGAAACGGCATCTGATTTTGACAGTTCGAGCTTATTTGTTTTGATTTGTTAGTGTTTTGCTAAAAATGGTTGACATTTCGAGCTAATGGCACTAACAATGCAATGTAAAAAGCCCTATGTTGTTTCTGTTGTTTTTGGATTGTTGTAGTTGCGACACCACCTGTAGTTGAATTCGCCTTGCTTCTGTATTATAAGCAAACAACAAACACATACAGACTTCAATTTACAATTAATAATAATTGATATCACATACTCATATCAACAACAGCTTTCCATGTCGTTCGATGGTCTAATGGTCTGGATGGTCTGTACCTAACAACTTTCTTTTGGTTTACGGGTTTGAATCCCACTCATTACATTTTTTTTTGTGTTTTTTAAAAAAATGTTTTATCTAAAAAGAAATTGATCAGTTTTTGACTTTTTTACATTTTTTAAATATATTTATAAATTTCATATACATATATTTTATACATATTTATTCCTTTTATTTACCCTTTTTATACCCTTTTTTATTTTATTTTTTATAATTAATTTTGTTTATAAGTATTTTTCTTTTTTATAATTAATTTTGTTTTAATAATACCGTTTCATATCTTAAAGATCAGAACAAATTTACTTAATTTCTTATTAAAATACCTTTTCAATATTCAAATACCTATTCAAAGAATTGCATATGTAACAATTTATATTTAAGATGTTTTAATCGTTTGCTGTGGGTTTCTTCTTTTTTTTTTTTAAAGATGTCATCACGAAAACATATTATTAAAATATTTTGGGAAATTGAATATGTATTTACAATATCGGTTTTTACCCTTTATTAAACTTTTTGTTCTTATCTCACCATGGTGAAGTTTATATAAGAGTCGGCTTAGCCGAATATAGCACTCTTACTTGTTTTTATATCAAGCCTGTTATATACTTTCTGATTTAAGATTTTGATTTTTCTTTCAAAATCTGTTTAATTTTCACTATTATTAGATAAATTTCCTTAATATTCTTGTTTAATTGATCCATCATCTCCTTCTGTGTTTTTGCAATTTGAGATTGCAAAAACATTTTATTGACACCATCGTTTTCTTCCAAGGCGTTCGACATATGTTTGATTGTGTTTATTTGAACATCAATATTGTTATCTGTATCCATAAAGAACCCAAGAAATTTAGGTGCATTTTTCATAGCTAATATAGTGACTAAATTTATCAACAGGCATTACTTGATGTTACTTTAAGAGTTATTCAATAACGTAAGCTTCGTATAATTCTTCAATAATAGAAACAACTTCGTTATTATGATTGCTGTGCCCAACGGAGTTACTAGCAACAATATATTTTTTACAGTTTTTATAATTGGAATATTAGAATCTGTTTTAAATTGTTGCTGTTGTTGTTTTGATTAATTTTTAATTTTATTTTTAAATTTACTTTGAAAATTTTCGAGCTATTAATAAAACTGTTCAAGGGTTCTCTTATGGGTTTAAATGTATCTTAAAGTTGTTCACGAGTATCGGCTTCACCAATTTTTATACTACGAAATTTCTTCTTTAAAATATTTCTTCTCTTTACCAACTCTTTTCATTCATTAGTTTAGGGGCCATCAGTAGTGCGATTCACTAGGACAGACGTACAGACGTACGTAAAGACGGACATCGTTAAATCAACTTCTCTCCTAAGATCAATATTGTAGAAATTACAAACAGAATGACAAACTTTTGTTTCCACCTGTGGTGAAGGGTATAAAAAGAAAAATACCTATAAACAAAATTAATTATAAAAAATTAAATAAAAAAGGTTATGAAAAGGGTAAATTAAAAGGAATAAATATGTATAAAATATATGTATTTATATGAAATTTATAAATATATTTAAAAAATGTAAAAAAGTCAAAAACTGATCAATTTCTTTTTAGATAAAACATTTTTTTAAAAAACAAAAAAAATGTAATGAGTGGGATTCGAACCCGTAAACCAGAAGAAAGTTGTTAGGAAAAAACAATGCAGACCATTCGACCTTCGGACCACATAGAAAGCTGTTGTTGATATAAGTATGTGATATCAATTATTATAATTAGTAAATTGAAGTCTGTATGTGTTTGTTGTTTGTGTATAATACAGAAGTTAATATTAAAAAAAAAGAATTTCACCGCAAATATTTTAAATGAAAAAAAAAAACAACACACAAAAATTTTACGGGGTTACCATTAAACATTTTTAAACTTAAGCTGTCGTTTTGGTTAATAAAAGTCGCAAACCTATTTTTATGTATCAGTAATACAACATAAACATACCAATCAATTGCTTAAATTGTGTATGCTTTTAAATCACTTTTGTGCAAGAACATTATATGTATTTGAACATATTTTTGTATAAATGATTGCTTTTAATATTTGCTTTTAATGTTTTGACGACAGACTAGATCACTGTTCGTTATATTAGTGGTTTTTTTTGTTAAAAAAAAAATAGTCGTAAAATAATATGATGAGGGCATTTCTAATATTCCCTGAATTTAAATTTTTTTTAAAAGTGATAACCCTGCATGTTTTTGCGGTTTTTAAGCAGTGTGACCATTTTGGCAATTTTGCAGCTGAACTTAGCATTAAAAATTTTAATTTAGCTGCAAAATTTTCATTAAGCGCTTTGCATTTTTTTAATTTAAAAACTGAAGCATAGGTTTATTGATATAACTTGAGTTATAATAATAATAATAAATTATAATAAATTTTGACTAAAAATAGTTGTAGTCAAAATGAAATTTCGTATGAAAATGGGTAATTCTATTGTAAAAAATAGTGAAAAAGTGTGAAAACAGGGGTTTTTTACGTTTCAAAGAAATGCTAATAAAAGAAAAAATTTGTATTTAAAAAGGGTTTTTATGTTTCAAAGAAGTGGTAACAAAAGATCATTTTACAAGTTATATCATGTAGCAGAAAGATAAATGCAAAAAAATTTGGCCAGTATGCAAATGAAACAGCATTTCTTTATAACAAAAAATACTCTTGGAGACATATGCCAACCACAGTTCATAAAATTTTATACCATGGGGAACAAATAGTTCAACACAATATGCTACCAATTGGAGATCTATCTGAAGAAGCGCAAGAAAAAAGGAAAAAAGACTACAGATTCTTCCGCGAGCATAACACAAGAAAAACGTCCAGATGTTGTACTAATGAAGATCTTATTACTATTTTGTTGTGCACATCAGATCCATATATGTCCAGTATTCCACAAAAATGGAAATCAACCTCAATCGAATTAGAGGAAGAGGAAGAAGCTAAACAACTTCTGGAAAATGAAACCCAAAGCTATTTAGAAGCCATTTTTACTAATATTGTTTAATTTAAAATTGTTTATAGATTATAATTTGTTTTTGATTTAAGTATATATTTGTATTAATATATAAAAGTAAAAAAAAACATATACATCTCAAACCAAAAAAAAAAGTTGAATTACCTAAATTGTTATCGATAGCCAAGATAGCTATTTGGGCATTTTTCAAAATATGTATTCCTTTTCAGTTTTATCCTTATAACAACTCGTCTCATGCCAAAAAAGCCAACCTTTGGCCCCTGTGAATATTGGGACTAAAAAATTTACAGGGGCCAATTATTGGCATTTTCTGACAGGATCTAAGTTCGACAATAAAAAATAAGTATCAGTTGTAAAATACAAGAGAAATAGTGATAAATTATAAAAAAATCATATTTGAAATATTCAACTTTTACACCGAAACTCAACCAAAAAATGAAAATGCATTTTGAACTCCCCATAACTTTTGCTCCTATCAGTCGAATTTTACGTTTTATAGCGCAAATTAAAGCCTAACATCGCACCTATCGAGCAAAAAAATCGCATAAAAAATACCGATCCAGTCAAAAGTTATGGAATTTTGACCGCCTTCTCGTAAAATTTCCCACTGTGCGGCCCATAATTTACCATAGGTCTAGAACTGGAACAAATTATAAAACTTTTAGGATTAGTTGATAATTTATAAATCCAATAAAGTCAAATATAGCATTCTTACTTATTCAGTATAATTATACATCAAAAATATTATTTTTTGCATTTAAAGCGATAATGTATAAACATTTTAAACAATATAACAAAAAAGAGAATTGTTAAATTTATTTGTAATTTTTAAACAAATGTTCTCAATACTCAACATATATATCAACATACGAAATTCAACATATCGTGTAGGCACAAACATTGTATGCTAACTTATATGTTGAAATATCATTTGCTGGCATATGTTGAATTTGAAAATTTTGGTATTTTCAGCATATCGTCTAGACACCTAACATATTGAATATGCGGATAGAGGCATTTGTTATAATTTTTAAGCATATGAGTGTAAGCATACATTTGCTGATTCAACATATCGTCTAGACTAAGCTTTAAATTGCTCAAATTTTTTTGAGTAGAATTTTGAGGCATCTATCCAGGTTCCCCTTCTTGTTAATACTGGCTGTGGTAATATCGGTACCAAGAGATATATTTAATTAAAAATTGCAACCCGTGAAGGAGCCTTTAAAGTATTTTTCCCGTATGAAACCAATAAATCAATATTATCGAATTGGCTCCTAATTTCCTCTGCAACTCGGTGTAACCCATGTGCCATGCAAGTAAAATGTAACAGCTTTGGATAAATTGTTTTACGACAACTGGCAGCCTTAACCATGTAAGGTGCTGCATCGGTTAAAAATTGAAGGACCTTTTGTCGAAATCTTGTATTTTAAGCAGAGCTCAAAAAAAATTTTTAATTGATTTTTAAAAAATTTTTTTTTTTAAGATTTTTTTTTGTATACAATTTGGAAACTTTTTGAAGAACTTTTTTTTATAATATGGAAATTTAAAAAAATATATCACTCAAAAATTTTAAAATATTAAAAAAAAAACAAAATATGCAAAAATATGAATTTTCACCAAATTATGAAACAATATGCAAAACAAATCGATGCTATTTTAACGCAAATTTAATGATTCGGAAAGATAATTGGTCGACATCGATTTAAGACTATCGACTATTTGAGCCGATAGTGGGATCTTAGCTTTAGATACTTTGATTATTTTTGTATCTACTCTTAAGCTCAGATCCCACTATCGGCTCAAATATTATTATTATTATGTCCTGTGGTTCCTATTAGGAACAAAGGGCCATAATATAATATATAAAAAAACTTAATTTCAAAAAGATTTTGTTATTCGTGCTTAATTCCCAGTTTTTATTATTGATAAAAACACTTGAATTTTATTGTTGATGGGATAAGCTATTCCTATGCGCATTTCACTGGTTGCTTAGGCCAGATCATCAGGAAACTTCATCCATAAAGATTTTAGAAAAACTAAAGATATTAAACCAAATAAAACTGTTAAGCGTATAAGACTTATAGCAACAGTTCTACTTGTAATAATATCAAAGCTTAAACAAAACACATCAACAATAAACAGTGGGTTTATCTCATCTTACATTCCCCACTACAATTAGTTGAAATTCTCTTAACATTAACTGTAGTTGTAAGTAGGTTAAGAAAAACAAAATAAAAACAACAACAACTTTAGAAAAGATGTTGTCAATTAAGTGTTTTTTTAGGCCGTGCACTTGCCTGTTTATTATCAAAAAGTAATTTCAATTTTTGGGAATACAAAATTTTAATTTCAAAAAGATTTTGTTATTCGTGCTTAATTCCCAGTTTATATCAATAAACCTATTCTTCAATTTTTAAAATAATTCTAAAAAAGCAAGAAACATTTTATAAAAAATGCAAAGCGCTTAATGAAAATTTTGCAGCTAAATTAAAATTTTTAATGCTAAGTTAAGCTGCAAAATTACCAAAATGGTCACACTGCTTATTTTACGACTATTTTTTTTTTAACAAAAAACCGCTAATATAACGAACAGTGATCTAGTCTGTCGTCAAAATATTAAAAGCAATCATTGCCTTTTTATTGTTGACACGGATAACATATTTGTCAGCTTTTTAGACAATTTATACAAAAATATGTTCAAATACATATAATGTTTTTGCACAAAACTGATTTAAAAGCATACACAATTTAAGCAATTGATTGGTATGTTTATGTTGTATTACTGATACATAAAAATAGGTTTGCGACTTTTATTAACCAAAACGACAGTTAACATTTAAAAATGTTTAATGGCAACCCTGTTGTGTGTTGTTTTTTTTTCATTTAAAATATTTGCGGTGAACTTCTTTATACCCTCCACCACAATTAGTTGTGAAGAGGGTATACTAAGTTTGTCATTCCGTGTGAAACTTTTTTATTATTCATCTCAGACCCCATAAAGTACATATATTCTGGCTGCTTGAGTAATTCTAAGTCGATTTAGCCATGTCCGTCTGTCTGTTCGTCTGTCCGTCTGTTGAAAACACGCTCACTTTCGAAAAACTCAAAAGAAATAAAATTGCTTGTAGTTATCCTAAGCAGTTTGGGATTGAATTTCAGCAAAATCGGTTCAGTAGGACCAGAGCTATGAATCAAAATGTGGAACCACCACCTTCAAAAACTTGATAATTTTGTTACAAAAACTAACATAAATGATGCAAAAATGCACGGAATGACATAAGATTTTGCACAAGTCCGTTTTATTCGACTAGAAATTACACTGTAAAATTTCGCGAAGGTCGGTCCATAATTTACCCTAGGCCCCATATAAACCCTACTCCCGGAAAACAGTTTAGTACGCCTAAAACCGTAAAAAATAATGCAATCATAACAAATTTTGGCTCGTCACAATTTTATAGGACTATAAATGATACTGTGAAATTTCGTGAAGATCGGTACATAGTTTACCCTAGGCCCCATATATGCCCTACTCCCGGAAAACAGTTTAGTCTCCTAAAACCATAATTAATAACAAATCGTCACAGTTTAAGATAATAATAATAAAAAGACATCATACAGATATTACTCCTTAAACATTCGAACTGTCGGTGGAGGGTATCAAAGATTCGGCACAGCCGAATATATCACTCTAACTTGTTTTTTTTTAATATTAACTTCTGTACAAGGCGAATTCAACTACAGGTGGTGTCGAAACGGCATCTGATTTTGACAGTTCGAGCTTATTTGTTTTGATTTGTTAGTGTTTTGCTAAAAATGGTTGACATTTCGAGCTAATGGCACTAACAATGCAATGTAAAAAGCCCTATGTTGTTTCTGTTGTTTTTGGATTGTTGTAGTTGCGACACCACCTGTAGTTGAATTCGCCTTGCTTCTGTATTATAAGCAAACAACAAACACATACAGACTTCAATTTACAATTAATAATAATTGATATCACATACTCATATCAACAACAGCTTTCCATGTCGTTCGATGGTCTAATGGTCTGGATGGTCTGTACCTAACAACTTTCTTTTGGTTTACGGGTTCGAATCCCACTCATTACATTTTTTTTTGTGTTTTTTAAAAAAATGTTTTATCTAAAAAGAAATTGATCAGTTTTTGACTTTTTTACATTTTTTAAATATATTTATAAATTTCATATACATATATTTTATACATATTTATTCCTTTTATTTACCCTTTTTATACCCTTTTTTATTTTATTTTTTATAATTAATTTTGTTTATAAGTATTTTTCTTTTTTATAATTAACTAGCTTAACCCGGTGCGCTTCGCTACACTGCTTAAACCACTTCTTCAGTTGAGAGATATTTAATATATGCATCCTATGGAAGGTTTTCCCCCCTGCGCCTTCCCGCTTTATTTTTATTTTCAAAGCAGCGGCTCTTATTAATATTGCTATCTATGAGGGGTACTGCTCCTCCCCCGTCTACCCCGCCCATTTGTATATTGAAATTTATAGTTTACTATAATAATAGCTTTAACCACTTTTGAAGACTCTCCCTTTAATAATTCTTCAGTTGAGCAATATTTAATATATGCATCCTATGAGAGGTATTTCCCCCCTGCGCCTACCCGCTTTATTGTTATTTTCAAAAGTGTTGTATACCATAAGAGTGACTTCTAGAAAGTTTGAACATTCTCACTATTACAGTTCTTTAGATATGCGATGTTAAACATTGGCGTCCTATGGGGGATTCCACTTCCCCCGCTGCTATTTTTTTTTAATTTTGGGGCTCAGAAGATCTTACTACCAAAAGTTCTGCATAATGCGTGCAGCGGATCTTAATATATGCGATAATTAATATTGGCATCCTATGGGGGATACCAATTCCCCTGCCCCTATCGAAAAAATAAGTAGCCTATTTTATTTTCAGGGCTCACGTGATGTATCTGTAAAAATTTCAGGAAAATCGGTTCCGTAGTTTAGGAGTCTATAAGCCAACAAACAAACAAACAAACAAACAAACAAACACACATACAAACATTTTTTATTTTTATATATATAGAACTAGCTTAACCCGGTGCGCTTCGCTACACTGCTTAAACCACTTCTTCAGTTGAGAGATATTTAATATATGCATCCTATGGAAGGTTTTCCCCCCTGCGCCTTCCCGCTTTATTTTTATTTTCAAAAGTGTAGTATACCATAGGAGTGACTTCTACTAAGTTTGAACATTCTTACTATAACAGTTCTTAAGATATGTGATATTAAACATTGGCGTCCTATGGGGGGTAACATTTCCCCGCTGCTATTTTATTTCAATTTTGGGGTTCAGAAGATCATACTACAAAAAGTTTAATAAAAAGAGTGCAGCGGCTCTAAATTATATTTCTATCTATGAGGGGTTCTGCTCCTCCTCTGTCCATTTCTATATTGAAATTTAAAGTTTGCCATAATAGTAGCTTTAACCACGTTTGAAGACTCTCCCTTTAATAGTTCTTGAGTTGAGAGATATTTAATATATGCATCCTATGGAAGGTATTTCCCCCCTGCGCCTTCCCGCTTTATTTTTATTTTCAAAATTGTAGTTTACCATAAGTGTGACTTCTACAAAGTTTGAACATTCTAACTTTAATAGTTTTTAAGATATCCGATATTAAACATTGGCGTCCTATGGGGGGTAACACTTCCCCCGCTGCTATTGTGTTTAAATTTTTGGGCTCAGAACATCCTACTACCAAAAGTTCAACAAATTGCTTGCAGCGGCTCTTATTAATATTGCTATCTATGAGGGGTACTGCTCCTCCTCTGACTACCCCGCCCATTTTTATATTGAAATTTATAGTTTACCATAGTAGTAGCTGTAACCATGTTTGAAGACTCTCCCTTTAATAGTTCTTCAGTTGAGCGATATTTAATATATGCATCCTATGGGAGGTATTTCCCCCCCTGCGCCTACCCGCTTTATTTTTATTTTCAAAAGTGAAGTATACCATAAGAGTGACTTCCACAAAGTTTGAACATTCTCACTATAACAGTTCTTAAGATATGCGATATTTAACATTGGCGTCCTATGGTGGGTACCACTACCCCCGCCGCTATTTTGTTTTAATTTTGGGGCTCAGAAGATCCTACTACCAAAAGTTCAACAAAATGCGTGCAGTGGCTCTTATTAATATTTCTATATATGAGGGGTACTGCTCCTCCCCCGTCTACCCCGCCCATTTGTATATTGAAATTTATAGTTTACTATAATAATAGCTTTAACCACTTTTGAAGACTCTCCCTTTAATAATTCTTCAGTTGAGCGATATTTAATATATGCATCCTATGGGAGGTATTTCCCCCCCTGCGCCTACCCGCTTTATTGTTATTTTCAAAAGTGTTGTATACCATAAGAGTGACTTCTAGAAAGTTTGAACATTCTCACTATTACAGTTCTTTAGATATGCGATGTTAAACATTGGCGTCCTATGGGGGATTCCACTTCCCCCACTGCTATTTTATTTTAATTTTGGGGCTCAGAAGATCTTACTACCAAAAGTTCTGCATAATGCGTGCAGCGGATCTTAATATATGCGATAATTAATATTGGCATCCTATGGGGGATACCAATTCCCCTGCCCCTATCGAAAAAATAAGTAGCCTATTTTATTTTTAGGGCTCACGTGATGTATCTGTAAAAATTTCAGGAAAATCGGTTCAGTAGTTTAGGAGTCTATAAGCCAACAAACAAACAAACAAACAAACAAACAAACAAACAAACAAACAAACAAACCCACATACAAACATTTTTCATTTTTATATATATAGATTTTGTTTTAATAATACCGTTTCATATCTTAAAGATCAGAACAAATTTACTTAATTTCTTATTAAAATACCTTTTCAATATTCAAATACCTATTCAAAGAATTGCATATGTAACAATTTATATTTAAGATGTTTTAATCGTTTGCTGTGGGTTTCTTCTTTTTTTTTTTTTAAAGATGTCATCACGAAAACATATTATTAAAATATTTTGGGAAATTGAATATGTATTTACAATATCGGTTTTTACCCTTTATTAAACTTTTTGTTCTTATCTCACCATGGTGAAGTTTATATAAGAGTCGGCTTAGCCGAATATAGCACTCTTACTTGTTTTTATATCAAGCCTGTTATATACTTTCTGATTTAAGATTTTGATTTTTCTTTCAAAATCTGTTTAATTTTCACTATTATTAGATAAATTTCCTTAATATTCTTGTTTAATTGATCCATCATCTCCTTCTGTGTTTTTGCAATTTGAGATTGCAAAAACATTTTATTGACACCATCGTTTTCTTCCAAGGCGTTCGACATATGTTTGATTGTGTTTATTTGAACATCAATATTGTTATCTGTATCCATAAAGAACCCAAGAAATTTAGGTGCATTTTTCATAGCTAATATAGTGACTAAATTTATCAACAGGCATTACTTGATGTTACTTTAATAGTTATTCAATAACGTAAGCTTCGTATAATTCTTCAATAATAGAAACAACTTCGTTATTATGATTGCTGTGCCCAACGGAGTTACTAGCAACAATATATTTTTTACAGTTTTTATAATTGGAATATTAGAATCTGTTTTAAATTGTTGCTGTTGTTGTTTTGATTAATTTTTAATTTTATTTTTAAATTTACTTTGAAAATTTTCGAGCTATTAATAAAACTGTTCAAGGGTTCTCTTATGGGTTTAAATGTATCTTAAAGTTGTTCACGAGTATCGGCTTCACCAATTTTTATACTACGAAATTTCTTCTTTAAAATATTTCTTCTCTTTACCAACTCTTTTCATTCATTAGTTTAGGGGCCATCAGTAGTGCGATTCACTAGGACAGACGTACAGACGTACGTAAAGACGGACATCGTTAAATCAACTTCTCTCCTAAGATCAATATTGTAGAAATTACAAACAGAATGACAAACTTTTGTTTCCACCTGTGGTGAAGGGTATAAAAAGAAAAATACCTATAAACAAAATTAATTATAAAAAATTAAATAAAAAAGGTTATGAAAAGGGTAAATTAAAAGGAATAAATATGTATAAAATATATGTATTTATATGAAATTTATAAATATATTTAAAAAATGTAAAAAAGTCAAAAACTGATCAATTTCTTTTTAGATAAAACATTTTTTTAAAAAACAAAAAAAATGTAATGAGTGGGATTCGAACCCGTAAACCAGAAGAAAGTTGTTAGGAAAAAACAATGCAGACCATTCGACCTTCGGACCACATAGAAAGCTGTTGTTGATATAAGTATGTGATATCAATTATTATAATTAGTAAATTGAAGTCTGTATGTGTTTGTTGTTTGTGTATAATACAGAAGTTAATATTAAAAAAAAAGAATTTCACCGCAAATATTTTAAATGAAAAAAAAACAACACACAAAAATTTTACGGGGTTACCATTAAACATTTTTAAACTTAAGCTGTCGTTTTGGTTAATAAAAGTCGCAAACCTATTTTTATGTATCAGTAATACAACATAAACATACCAATCAATTGCTTAAATTGTGTATGCTTTTAAATCACTTTTGTGCAAGAACATTATATGTATTTGAACATATTTTTGTATAAATGATTGCTTTTAATATTTGCTTTTAATGTTTTGACGACAGACTAGATCACTGTTCGTTATATTAGTGGTTTTTTTTGTTAAAAAAAAAATAGTCGTAAAATAATATGATGAGGGCATTTCTAATATTCCCTGAATTTAAATTTTTTTTAAAAGTGATAACCCTGCATGTTTTTGCGGTTTTTAAGCAGTGTGACCATTTTGGCAATTTTGCAGCTGAACTTAGCATTAAAAATTTTAATTTAGCTGCAAAATTTTCATTAAGCGCTTTGCATTTTTTTAATTTAAAAACTGAAGCATAGGTTTATTGATATAACTTGAGTTATAATAATAATAATAAATTATAATAAATTTTGACTAAAAATAGTTGTAGTCAAAATGAAATTTCGTATGAAAATGGGTAATTCTATTGTAAAAAATAGAATATTAAGGCAATATTAGAAGTTGATTGTTAAAATTATTTGATATTACGATATAAAAGTTCAAATAAATTTCATTTAATTTTTTTACAAGACGATAACCCTGCATGTTTGTGCGATATGTAATGAAGACTTTAAAGTAGTGTGGCCATTTTGACATTTTTATTTAACTTTAAAAGAAAATGTTTTAAGCTTCTTTTGATTAATTTTTAAAGTTGGAAGTCTCAGCGATAAAAACTTATATTTTTTTTATAAATTGTTATAAACTTACTTTTACGCAATCAATGATGACTCTTTTTTTATTATAAAAAAAAATAATCTGGTCTAAATGTCTTTTTATAAATTCTTTTAAATCGAAATGGAAATAAAACCGTTTGCATTTGTTTTTATTAAAGGGCCTTCCAATTTCAAGCTAATCCAACTGTGCTATTTATATCTGATGCTATATCAAATCTACCTAAATTCTTGTTTAAATATTACCATTTATTTTAATTTTGTTTAAAATGAGTCACTAAAATTTATAACGATTTAAAACAAAATAATGAACAACTTTAAGAATTATTTCTAGCGTTTTTAAAATCATTTTAAGCATTTTTTTTGCCTTGCCTAATGACAGAGTAAGCTGTGAACAAATTTTAAGATCTGTTTCTATGTCATTGTTTTCGTCAATAAAATTATACAAGCTTACATGTTTCTTGCTATTTGATTGAATCATATCATATCATATCATATCATATCATATCATATCATATCATATCATATCATATCATATCATATCATATCATATCATATCATATCATATCATATCATATCATATCATATCATATCATATCATATCATATCATATCATATCATATCATATCATATCATATCATATCATATCATATCATATCATATCATATCATATCATATCATATCATATCATATCATATCATATCATATCATATCATATCATATCATATCATATCATATCATATCATATCATATCATATCATATCATATCATATCATATCATATCATATCATATCATATCATATCATATCATATCATATCATATCATATCATATCATATCATATCATATCATATCATATCATATCATATCATATCATATCATATCATATCATATCATATCATATCATATCATATCATATCATATCATATCATATCATATCATATCATATCATATCATATCATATCATATCATATCATATCATATCATATCATATCATATCATATCATATCATATCATATCATATCATATCATATCATATCATATCATATCATATCATATCATATCATATCATATCATATCATATCATATCATATCATATCATATCATATCATATCATATCATATCATATCATATCATATCATATCATATCATATCATATCATATCATATCATATCATATCATATCATATCATATCATATCATATCATATCATATCATATCATATCATATCATATCATATCATATCATATCATATCATATCATATCATATCATATCATATCATATCATATCATATCATATCATATCATATCATATCATATCATATCATATCATATCATATCATATCATATCATATCATATCATATCATATCATATCATATCATATCATATCATATCATATCATATCATATCATATCATATCATATCATATCATATCATATCATATCATATCATATCATATCATATCATATCATATCATATCATATCATATCATATCATATCATATCATATCATATCATATCATATCATATCATATCATATCATATCATATCATATCATATCATATCATATCATATCATATCATATCATATCATATCATATCATATCATATCATATCATATCATATCATATCATATCATATCATATCATATCATATCATATCATATCATATCATATCATATCATATCATATCATATCATATCATATCATATCATATCATATCATATCATATCATATCATATCATATCATATCATATCATATCATATCATATCATATCATATCATATCATATCATATCATATCATATCATATCATATCATATCATATCATATCATATCATATCATATCATATCATATCATATCATATCATATCATATCATATCATATCATATCATATCATATCATATCATATCATATCATATCATATCATATCATATCATATCATATCATATCATATCATATCATATCATATCATATCATATCATATCATATCATATCATATCATATCATATCATATCATATCATATCATATCATATCATATCATATCATATCATATCATATCATATCATATCATATCATATCATATCATATCATATCATATCATATCATATCATATCATATCATATCATATCATATCATATCATATCATATCATATCATATCATATCATATCATATCATATCATATCATATCATATCATATCATATCATATCATATCATATCATATCATATCATATCATATCATATCATATCATATCATATCATATCATATCATATCATATCATATCATATCATATCATATCATATCATATCATATCATATCATATCATATCATATCATATCATATCATATCATATCATATCATATCATATCATATCATATCATATCATATCATATCATATCATATCATATCATATCATATCATATCATATCATATCATATCATATCATATCATATCATATCATATCATATCATATCATATCATATCATATCATATCATATCATATCATATCATATCATATCATATCATATCATATCATATCATATCATATCATATCATATCATATCATATCATATCATATCATATCATATCATATCATATCATATCATATCATATCATATCATATCATATCATATCATATCATATCATATCATATCATATCATATCATATCATATCATATCATATCATATCATATCATATCATATCATATCATATCATATCATATCATATCATATCATATCATATCATATCATATCATATCATATCATATCATATCATATCATATCATATCATATCATATCATATCATATCATATCATATCATATCATATCATATCATATCATATCATATCATATCATATCATATCATATCATATCATATCATATCATATCATATCATATCATATCATATCATATCATATCATATCATATCATATCATATCATATCATATCATATCATATCATATCATATCATATCATATCATATCATATCATATCATATCATATCATATCATATCATATCATATCATATCATATCATATCATATCATATCATATCATATCATATCATATCATATCATATCATATCATATCATATCATATCATATCATATCATATCATATCATATCATATCATATCATATCATATCATATCATATCATATCATATCATATCATATCATATCATATCATATCATATCATATCATATCATATCATATCATATCATATCATATCATATCATATCATATCATATCATATCATATCATATCATATCATATCATATCATATCATATCATATCATATCATATCATATCATATCATATCATATCATATCATATCATATCATATCATATCATATCATATCATATCATATCATATCATATCATATCATATCATATCATATCATATCATATCATATCATATCATATCATATCATATCATATCATATCATATCATATCATATCATATCATATCATATCATATCATATCATATCATATCATATCATATCATATCATATCATATCATATCATATCATATCATATCATATCATATCATATCATATCATATCATATCATATCATATCATATCATATCATATCATATCATATCATATCATATCATATCATATCATATCATATCATATCATATCATATCATATCATATCATATCATATCATATCATATCATATCATATCATATCATATCATATCATATCATATCATATCATATCATATCATATCATATCATATCATATCATATCATATCATATCATATCATATCATATCATATCATATCATATCATATCATATCATATCATATCATATCATATCATATCATATCATATCATATCATATCATATCATATCATATCATATCATATCATATCATATCATATCATATCATATCATATCATATCATATCATATCATATCATATCATATCATATCATATCATATCATATCATATCATATCATATCATATCATATCATATCATATCATATCATATCATATCATATCATATCATATCATATCATATCATATCATATCATATCATATCATATCATATCATATCATATCATATCATATCATATCATATCATATCATATCATATCATATCATATCATATCATATCATATCATATCATATCATATCATATCATATCATATCATATCATATCATATCATATCATATCATATCATATCATATCATATCATATCATATCATATCATATCATATCATATCATATCATATCATATCATATCATATCATATCATATCATATCATATCATATCATATCATATCATATCATATCATATCATATCATATCATATCATATCATATCATATCATATCATATCATATCATATCATATCATATCATATCATATCATATCATATCATATCATATCATATCATATCATATCATATCATATCATATCATATCATATCATATCATATCATATCATATCATATCATATCATATCATATCATATCATATCATATCATATCATATCATATCATATCATATCATATCATATCATATCATATCATATCATATCATATCATATCATATCATATCATATCATATCATATCATATCATATCATATCATATCATATCATATCATATCATATCATATCATATCATATCATATCATATCATATCATATCATATCATATCATATCATATCATATCATATCATATCATATCATATCATATCATATCATATCATATCATATCATATCATATCATATCATATCATATCATATCATATCATATCATATCATATCATATCATATCATATCATATCATATCATATCATATCATATCATATCATATCATATCATATCATATCATATCATATCATATCATATCATATCATATCATATCATATCATATCATATCATATCATATCATATCATATCATATCATATCATATCATATCATATCATATCATATCATATCATATCATATCATATCATATCATATCATATCATATCATATCATATCATATCATATCATATCATATCATATCATATCATATCATATCATATCATATCATATCATATCATATCATATCATATCATATCATATCATATCATATCATATCATATCATATCATATCATATCATATCATATCATATCATATCATATCATATCATATCATATCATATCATATCATATCATATCATATCATATCATATCATATCATATCATATCATATCATATCATATCATATCATATCATATCATATCATATCATATCATATCATATCATATCATATCATATCATATCATATCATATCATATCATATCATATCATATCATATCATATCATATCATATCATATCATATCATATCATATCATATCATATCATATCATATCATATCATATCATATCATATCATATCATATCATATCATATCATATCATATCATATCATATCATATCATATCATATCATATCATATCATATCATATCATATCATATCATATCATATCATATCATATCATATCATATCATATCATATCATATCATATCATATCATATCATATCATATCATATCATATCATATCATATCATATCATATCATATCATATCATATCATATCATATCATATCATATCATATCATATCATATCATATCATATCATATCATATCATATCATATCATATCATATCATATCATATCATATCATATCATATCATATCATATCATATCATATCATATCATATCATATCATATCATATCATATCATATCATATCATATCATATCATATCATATCATATCATATCATATCATATCATATCATATCATATCATATCATATCATATCATATCATATCATATCATATCATATCATATCATATCATATCATATCATATCATATCATATCATATCATATCATATCATATCATATCATATCATATCATATCATATCATATCATATCATATCATATCATATCATATCATATCATATCATATCATATCATATCATATCATATCATATCATATCATATCATATCATATCATATCATATCATATCATATCATATCATATCATATCATATCATATCATATCATATCATATCATATCATATCATATCATATCATATCATATCATATCATATCATATCATATCATATCATATCATATCATATCATATCATATCATATCATATCATATCATATCATATCATATCATATCATATCATATCATATCATATCATATCATATCATATCATATCATATCATATCATATCATATCATATCATATCATATCATATCATATCATATCATATCATATCATATCATATCATATCATATCATATCATATCATATCATATCATATCATATCATATCATATCATATCATATCATATCATATCATATCATATCATATCATATCATATCATATCATATCATATCATATCATATCATATCATATCATATCATATCATATCATATCATATCATATCATATCATATCATATCATATCATATCATATCATATCATATCATATCATATCATATCATATCATATCATATCATATCATATCATATCATATCATATCATATCATATCATATCATATCATATCATATCATATCATATCATATCATATCATATCATATCATATCATATCATATCATATCATATCATATCATATCATATCATATCATATCATATCATATCATATCATATCATATCATATCATATCATATCATATCATATCATATCATATCATATCATATCATATCATATCATATCATATCATATCATATCATATCATATCATATCATATCATATCATATCATATCATATCATATCATATCATATCATATCATATCATATCATATCATATCATATCATATCATATCATATCATATCATATCATATCATATCATATCATATCATATCATATCATATCATATCATATCATATCATATCATATCATATCATATCATATCATATCATATCATATCATATCATATCATATCATATCATATCATATCATATCATATCATATCATATCATATCATATCATATCATATCATATCATATCATATCATATCATATCATATCATATCATATCATATCATATCATATCATATCATATCATATCATATCATATCATATCATATCATATCATATCATATCATATCATATCATATCATATCATATCATATCATATCATATCATATCATATCATATCATATCATATCATATCATATCATATCATATCATATCATATCATATCATATCATATCATATCATATCATATCATATCATATCATATCATATCATATCATATCATATCATATCATATCATATCATATCATATCATATCATATCATATCATATCATATCATATCATATCATATCATATCATATCATATCATATCATATCATATCATATCATATCATATCATATCATATCATATCATATCATATCATATCATATCATATCATATCATATCATATCATATCATATCATATCATATCATATCATATCATATCATATCATATCATATCATATCATATCATATCATATCATATCATATCATATCATATCATATCATATCATATCATATCATATCATATCATATCATATCATATCATATCATATCATATCATATCATATCATATCATATCATATCATATCATATCATATCATATCATATCATATCATATCATATCATATCATATCATATCATATCATATCATATCATATCATATCATATCATATCATATCATATCATATCATATCATATCATATCATATCATATCATATCATATCATATCATATCATATCATATCATATCATATCATATCATATCATATCATATCATATCATATCATATCATATCATATCATATCATATCATATCATATCATATCATATCATATCATATCATATCATATCATATCATATCATATCATATCATATCATATCATATCATATCATATCATATCATATCATATCATATCATATCATATCATATCATATCATATCATATCATATCATATCATATCATATCATATCATATCATATCATATCATATCATATCATATCATATCATATCATATCATATCATATCATATCATATCATATCATATCATATCATATCATATCATATCATATCATATCATATCATATCATATCATATCATATCATATCATATCATATCATATCATATCATATCATATCATATCATATCATATCATATCATATCATATCATATCATATCATATCATATCATATCATATCATATCATATCATATCATATCATATCATATCATATCATATCATATCATATCATATCATATCATATCATATCATATCATATCATATCATATCATATCATATCATATCATATCATATCATATCATATCATATCATATCATATCATATCATATCATATCATATCATATCATATCATATCATATCATATCATATCATATCATATCATATCATATCATATCATATCATATCATATCATATCATATCATATCATATCATATCATATCATATCATATCATATCATATCATATCATATCATATCATATCATATCATATCATATCATATCATATCATATCATATCATATCATATCATATCATATCATATCATATCATATCATATCATATCATATCATATCATATCATATCATATCATATCATATCATATCATATCATATCATATCATATCATATCATATCATATCATATCATATCATATCATATCATATCATATCATATCATATCATATCATATCATATCATATCATATCATATCATATCATATCATATCATATCATATCATATCATATCATATCATATCATATCATATCATATCATATCATATCATATCATATCATATCATATCATATCATATCATATCATATCATATCATATCATATCATATCATATCATATCATATCATATCATATCATATCATATCATATCATATCATATCATATCATATCATATCATATCATATCATATCATATCATATCATATCATATCATATCATATCATATCATATCATATCATATCATATCATATCATATCATATCATATCATATCATATCATATCATATCATATCATATCATATCATATCATATCATATCATATCATATCATATCATATCATATCATATCATATCATATCATATCATATCATATCATATCATATCATATCATATCATATCATATCATATCATATCATATCATATCATATCATATCATATCATATCATATCATATCATATCATATCATATCATATCATATCATATCATATCATATCATATCATATCATATCATATCATATCATATCATATCATATCATATCATATCATATCATATCATATCATATCATATCATATCATATCATATCATATCATATCATATCATATCATATCATATCATATCATATCATATCATATCATATCATATCATATCATATCATATCATATCATATCATATCATATCATATCATATCATATCATATCATATCATATCATATCATATCATATCATATCATATCATATCATATCATATCATATCATATCATATCATATCATATCATATCATATCATATCATATCATATCATATCATATCATATCATATCATATCATATCATATCATATCATATCATATCATATCATATCATATCATATCATATCATATCATATCATATCATATCATATCATATCATATCATATCATATCATATCATATCATATCATATCATATCATATCATATCATATCATATCATATCATATCATATCATATCATATCATATCATATCATATCATATCATATCATATCATATCATATCATATCATATCATATCATATCATATCATATCATATCATATCATATCATATCATATCATATCATATCATATCATATCATATCATATCATATCATATCATATCATATCATATCATATCATATCATATCATATCATATCATATCATATCATATCATATCATATCATATCATATCATATCATATCATATCATATCATATCATATCATATCATATCATATCATATCATATCATATCATATCATATCATATCATATCATATCATATCATATCATATCATATCATATCATATCATATCATATCATATCATATCATATCATATCATATCATATCATATCATATCATATCATATCATATCATATCATATCATATCATATCATATCATATCATATCATATCATATCATATCATATCATATCATATCATATCATATCATATCATATCATATCATATCATATCATATCATATCATATCATATCATATCATATCATATCATATCATATCATATCATATCATATCATATCATATCATATCATATCATATCATATCATATCATATCATATCATATCATATCATATCATATCATATCATATCATATCATATCATATCATATCATATCATATCATATCATATCATATCATATCATATCATATCATATCATATCATATCATATCATATCATATCATATCATATCATATCATATCATATCATATCATATCATATCATATCATATCATATCATATCATATCATATCATATCATATCATATCATATCATATCATATCATATCATATCATATCATATCATATCATATCATATCATATCATATCATATCATATCATATCATATCATATCATATCATATCATATCATATCATATCATATCATATCATATCATATCATATCATATCATATCATATCATATCATATCATATCATATCATATCATATCATATCATATCTATCATATCATATCATATCATATCATATCATATCATATCATATCATATCATATCATATCATATCATATCATATCATATCATATCATATCATATCATATCATATCATATCATATCATATCATATCATATCATATCATATCATATCATATCATATCATATCATATCATATCATATCATATCATATCATATCATATCATATCATATCATATCATATCATATCATATCATATCATATCATATCATATCATATCATATCATATCATATCATATCATATCATATCATATCATATCATATCATATCATATCATATCATATCATATCATATCATATCATATCATATCATATCATATCATATCATATCATATCATATCATATCATATCATATCATATCATATCATATCATATCATATCATATCATATCATATCATATCATATCATATCATATCATATCATATCATATCATATCATATCATATCATATCATATCATATCATATCATATCATATCATATCATATCATATCATATCATATCATATCATATCATATCATATCATATCATATCATATCATATCATATCATATCATATCATATCATATCATATCATATCATATCATATCATATCATATCATATCATATCATATCATATCATATCATATCATATCATATCATATCATATCATATCATATCATATCATATCATATCATATCATATCATATCATATCATATCATATCATATCATATCATATCATATCATATCATATCATATCATATCATATCATATCATATCATATCATATCATATCATATCATATCATATCATATCATATCATATCATATCATATCATATCATATCATATCATATCATATCATATCATATCATATCATATCATATCATATCATATCATATCATATCATATCATATCATATCATATCATATCATATCATATCATATCATATCATATCATATCATATCATATCATATCATATCATATCATATCATATCATATCATATCATATCATATCATATCATATCATATCATATCATATCATATCATATCATATCATATCATATCATATCATATCATATCATATCATATCATATCATATCATATCATATCATATCATATCATATCATATCATATCATATCATATCATATCATATCATATCATATCATATCATATCATATCATATCATATCATATCATATCATATCATATCATATCATATCATATCATATCATATCATATCATATCATATCATATCATATCATATCATATCATATCATATCATATCATATCATATCATATCATATCATATCATATCATATCATATCATATCATATCATATCATATCATATCATATCATATCATATCATATCATATCATATCATATCATATCATATCATATCATATCATATCATATCATATCATATCATATCATATCATATCATATCATATCATATCATATCATATCATATCATATCATATCATATCATATCATATCATATCATATCATATCATATCATATCATATCATATCATATCATATCATATCATATCATATCATATCATATCATATCATATCAT